>OX101786.1:43177221-43454516 GCA_944452715.1 Ophion slaviceki
AAACCTTCTTGTCTACATTTAAGTAAGAAACGGAGTTGTTGTTTTAGGCGAGTCTTCGTGGCAGTGTCGTGTTTCCAATTCTTGAACGCTGCTAGGGTGAAATATCCGAAAAGTTGTAGTATCTCGCTGAAGAAGGTCATTGTGTCTTGTTTATAGCCAATCAATTTGAAATGAATCAAAGAAGTGTGCGGCCGTGTGGTAGATAAGAGATCGTTGAAATTTCGGCTTCGATCCGGCCAGTGAAGGACATCCAAGGTTGTCGATGGAAATACGAATTGGTATCTTTACGTTTCGGCCCTATGGTTCGGGTCCTCTTCAGAATATGTATATTTTTTTCTGTATAAATGGTAATACATTGTTTTACAATCACTTAATATATAGATGTTGTGTTATGTAGTGTGATAATCAGGTTGGTACTGTTTAAATTATAATTATATACATAAAATATGGATGAAATATTTTATTGAGATACTTAATGTCATGTGTAAGTATTGGTGTGTAAGATGTACGGAGTGTGGAGAAATTATATAAGTGAGAAATGATAGTGTACTAACCTCAAAGTAATGGTATTTCGGTTTTTTTTCGGAAACACATATTTGGAAAGATGTTGAGACGAACTGAGACATTATTTGTGGATGTAAATAATGTGTTGTAAAATAAAAATTATATTCAATCGATAGAGTTAATATCGTTTATGGGCGATTTTTACTGATCTGTAATGGATAAGTAGTTATGGGTCAAATTTTTATGTTTTATAATTGAGAATTTACGAAAAAGAATTTGATGTAAGAAAAGTTTTAGTGGATAGTCAAAAATTATGGTAATTACCTATTGAGTTTGTTTTTAAGAGTGTATTATCTTTCCAAAATGAGTAGAAAAAAAACTCGAAATTTCAATTGGTTCGTTACATTTTGGGTTGTGTAGCGGACGGACGTTCGAGAAAAACTGAGTGAGGTATTGTTCTCTGGTAACATATTCGAGTCTCCGTGCTAAGAATTGGGGGAGAGATCGTGCTCGCAGTGACGTGTCAATAAGAATAAATTAGGGGCGCCAAGTTAGGGGTATTTAAAATTAGTTTGTAATGTCATTAAAATTAGCTCATCGTGTCATTTTGTTAGTTAGTATACTGTGTCAATAATTTTAAAATTGTTATGTAATATAAAGTATGGTGAAGTGTGTTGACAGTTATAAAATTGAATTGTAAATTGAGCTAAGATTTTTTATGTCAGTTCTAAAGTTAATGGCGTTGGGGTGTGCTTTAATTTGTATCATTTCCATGATTAGCCTTTTTTTTTGAGCCAACTCTCATTGCTTAGTATTTTTGTGTTATCAAATTGAAAATCATGTTTATGTTCTATTGCATGTTGTGCTAAGGCAGTGTGTATTTCGGTAGTGTGTTTTATGCTATTTTTGTGTTCTTTTATTCGGGTTTCTAGATATCTTTTCGTTTGGCCTATGTAAGTGCCGTTGCAATCATTGCAATCTATTTTATAAACGATGTTGGATATTCGGTTGTTATTGATTTTGTCTTTGGTAGAACCAATGATGGATGAAATATTGTGTTTGTTGTTTGTAACTAATGTGATGTTGTATTGTTGGAAAAGACGGATTAGTTGGTGATGTATGTTTTTTGTGTATGGGAGATTTATTATTCTGGAGGAGTCAAATTTATTGTTGTTCATTTTTTGTTTGTTGATTATGGAAATTCGATGTTTTATCAATTTGTCTGTGAAAGAGATCGGATAGCAGTTTTTAGTCATTGTGTTGCTGATGAGTTGGAGATTTTCATTATGAAATGAAGGGTGAGATAGTTTTATTGCTCTGTCAATCAACATGTAGATTATGGCTTTTTTCTGTGAGAGTGGGTGGTGTGAGAAGAAATTAATAAACCTGCCAGACCAAGTTGGTTTTCTATACCAATTTGTGATGATTGAGTTTTGTTTACGGATTAATAGTAAGTCAAGAAATGGGATTTTGTTGTCTATTTCATTTTCGGATGTAAATTGTAGTTTTGGGTTATAGGAATTAAAAATCTTTTTAGTGGATTCTAGTTTGGTAGTTGGTAGAGCAATGATAATATCATCGACGTATCTTTTGTATAACGGCAGTGAGAACTTTAATTTTTCTAAACAACTTATTTCAAGGTCGATCATGACTATGTTGGATAGTATTGGGGCTAGAGGTGATCCCATGGGTAATCCTGAGATCTGTTGGTAAATTTTGTCTTGAAATGTGAAAAAGGTTGAGAACATGATATATTCAATGGCTTTAATTATTTCGTGTAAGGGAAATGTATTTGAGAATAAGTTTGATCTTTTTTGCAGGCTGTGGATAACTAGTTGTAATGGAATGTTGGTATAGAGAGACACGACGTCAAATGAGTATAGTTTATAGTTAAGTGGGATTGAGAGGTTGGATAGTGCATGTTTTAAATGGAAGCTATCTTTGACGTGTGAGTTTGTTGTACTAATTAATTTGGAGAGTTTTGATTGAATGAATTCAGCTAGTCTGTGTGTTGGGCTATTAATGAATGATACTATTGGACGAAGTGGATAGTTTATTTTGTGAATTTTTGGTAAACAATAGAGACGGGATAAGTTGCAATTTTCAGCTTTTAAGTATTTAAATTTCGATTCATCAATGATTTTAAGAGATTTCCATCTGGAGAGAATGTTGTTGATACCTTTTTGTAGAGAATTGATGGGATTTTTGTTTGTTAGTTTGTAAATCGTAGAATCTGCAAGTAAATCAAGGGTTTTTGTGATGTAATCAGATTTTTTTTAAATAACTGTTGTATTTCCTTTGTCAGCTCGTGTGACTAAGAGTTGGGGGTTGTTTTTCAAAAATAGAGATGTGTCTTTTATAATTTGGCTAGTATTGGAGAATGATTTGGGGATATTCATTTTGTTTAATATTTTGCTGAATCTAGTTCTGATTTCAATTTGTCTAGGTTTGTCTAGTAAAAATTCTAGTTTGGCTTCGAGTTCAGAGATCGATTTGTGGATGTGAGTTTTTATGTTTGCGAGTTTAAGGTAAGGGAAGCAGAATTTTTCTCCTAGAGACAGGAAAGTGGAAATGTGTAGGGGAATGTCTATATTGGATAAGTTTATGAGCCAGTCTTTAGTTTTGTTCAATGTGGTTGTTGAATTTATATTTTCCATAGGATCGGCGGGAAGATTGTTATTATTGTTATGTTGTCTATTGGCGAGTGATGCATATATAATGTTGTGATTCTGTGCTGTTTGATTTGTATTCTGACAATTTAAGTGATGTATCTTGTTGTGGTCTAAATGTGTTTGTGATGATATTGTTTTTAGAAATTCCTCGTGGTTGAAAATGTGATGGTGTATGTTTTTGGTTCGTTGAAATCTGAGATTTTGTAGTTTTTTTTGGTGAATTTCATATGAGAGTTTTGATAGTTTATTTAGTTTTGTTTGTTCTAAGGTGAAAAATCTTTCTTTGATATTGTTTGGAGTCAAGTTAATTGTTTTTGTGTTCTTTTCGATTTTCTTGTTCAATATTTTTATTCGAAAGTTGAGATCGTCAATTTCTATATTTAATACTGCTTTGTGGAATTTGTGAGATGTCTTATTGAGTTTTATTTTACCTTTGTTATTGGAGATCTGAATATTAAAGTGTTTGTAAAAGATGTGTTTCGGGGTCAAACCTTCTTGTCTACATTTAAGTAAGAAACGGAGTTGTTGTTTTAGGCGAGTCTTCGTGGCAGTGTCGTGTTTCCAATTCTTGAACGCTGCTAGGGTGAAATATCCGAAAAGTTGTAGTATCTCGCTGAAGAAGGTCATTGTGTCTTGTTTATAGCCAATCAATTTGAAATGAATCAAAGAAGTGTGCGGCCGTGTGGTAGATAAGAGATCGTTGAAATTTCGGCTTCGATCCGGCCAGTGAAGGACATCCAAGGTTGTCGATGGAAATACGAATTGGTATCTTTACGTTTCGGCCCTATGGTTCGGGTCCTCTTCAGAATATGTATATTTTTTTCTGTATAAATGGTAATACATTGTTTTACAATCACTTAATATATAGATGTTGTGTTATGTAGTGTGATAATCAGGTTGGTACTGTTTAAATTATAATTATATACATAAAATATGGATGAAATATTTTATTGAGATACTTAATGTCATGTGTAAGTATTGGTGTGTAAGATGTACGGAGTGTGGAGAAATTATATAAGTGAGAAATGATAGTGTACTAACCTCAAAGTAATGGTATTTCGGTTTTTTTTCGGAAACACATATTTGGAAAGATGTTGAGACGAACTGAGACATTATTTGTGGATGTAAATAATGTGTTGTAAAATAAAAATTATATTCAATCGATAGAGTTAATATCGTTTATGGGCGATTTTTACTGATCTGTAATGGATAAGTAGTTATGGGTCAAATTTTTATGTTTTATAATTGAGAATTTACGAAAAAGAATTTGATGTAAGAAAAGTTTTAGTGGATAGTCAAAAATTATGGTAATTACCTATTGAGTTTGTTTTTAAGAGTGTATTATCTTTCCAAAATGAGTAGAAAAAAACTCGAAATTTCAATTGGTTCGTTACATTAAAAAAAAAAAAAAAAAATTATTGACATAGTATACTAACTAACAAAATGACACGATGAGCTAATTTTAATGACATTACAAACTAATTTTAAATACCCCTAACTTGGCGCCCCTAATTTATTCTTATTGACACGTCACTGCGAGCACGATCTCTCCCCCAATTCTTAGCACGGAGACTCGAATATTTTACCAGAGAACAATACCTCACTCAGTTTTTCTCGAACGTCCGTCCGCTACACAACCCAAAATGTAACGAACCAATTGAAATTTCGAGTTTTTTTTACTCATTTTGGAAAGATAATACACTCTTAAAAACAAACTCAATAGGTAATTACCATAATTTTTGACTATCCACTAAAACTTTTCTTACATCAAATTCTTTTTCGTAAATTCTCAATTATAAAACATAAAAATTTGACCCATAACTACTTATCCATTACAGATCAGTAAAAATCGCCCATAAACGATATTAACTCTATCGATTGAATATAATTTTTATTTTACAACACATTATTTACATCCACAAATAATGTCTCAGTTCGTCTCAACATCTTTCCAAATATGTGTTTCCAAAAAAAACCGAAATACCATTACTTTGAGGTTAGTACACTATCATTTCTCACTTATATAATTTCTCCACACTCCGTACATCTTACACACCAATACTTACACATGACATTAAGTATCTCAATAAAATATTTCATCCATATTTTATGTATATAATTATAATTTAAACAGTACCAACCTGATTATCACACTACATAACACAACATCTATATATTAAGTGATTGTAAAACAATGTATTACCATTTATACAGAAAAAAATATACATATTCTGAAGAGGACCCGAACCATAGGGCCGAAACGTAAAGATACCAATTCGTATTTCCATCGACAACCTTGGATGTCCTTCACTGGCCGGATCGAAGCCGAAATTTCAACGATCTCTTATCTACCACACGGCCGCACACTTCTTTGATTCATTTCAAATTGATTGGCTATAAACAAGACACAATGACCTTCTTCAGCGAGATACTACAACTTTTCGGATATTTCACCCTAGCAGCGTTCAAGAATTGGAAACACGACACTGCCACGAAGACTCGCCTAAAACAACAACTCCGTTTCTTACTTAAATGTAGACAAGAAGGTTTGACCCCGAAACACATCTTTTACAAACACTTTAATATTCAGATCTCCAATAACAAAGGTAAAATAAAACTCAATAAGACATCTCACAAATTCCACAAAGCAGTATTAAATATAGAAATTGACGATCTCAACTTTCGAATAAAAATATTGAACAAGAAAATCGAAAAGAACACAAAAACAATTAACTTGACTCCAAACAATATCAAAGAAAGATTTTTCACCTTAGAACAAACATTACTAAATAAACTATCAAAACTCTCATATGAAATTCACCAAAAAAAACTACAAAATCTCAGATTTCAACGAACCAAAAACATACACCATAACATTTTCAACCACGAGGAATTTCTAAAAACAATATCATCACAAACACATTTAGACCACAACAAGATACATCACTTAAATTGTCAGAATACAAATCAAACAGCACAGAATCACAACATTATATATGCATCACTCGCCAATAGACAACATAACAATAATAACAATCTTCCCGCCGATCCTATGGAAAATATAAATTCAACAACCACATTGAACAAAACTAAAGACTGGCTCATAAACTTATCCAATATAGACATTCCCCTACACATTTCCACTTTCCTGTCTCTAGGAGAAAAATTCTGCTTCCCTTACCTTAAACTCGCAAACATAAAAACTCACATCCACAAATCGATCTCTGAACTCGAAGCCAAACTAGAATTTTTACTAGACAAACCTAGACAAATTGAAATCAGAACTAGATTCAGCAAAATATTAAACAAAATGAATATCCCCAAATCATTCTCCAATACTAGCCAAATTATAAAAGACACATCTCTATTTTTGAAAAACAACCCCCAACTCTTAGTCACACGAGCTGACAAAGGAAATACAACAGTTATTTAAAAAAAATCTGATTACATCACAAAAACCCTTGATTTACTTGCAGATTCTACGATTTACAAACTAACAAACAAAAATCCCATCAATTCTCTACAAAAAGGTATCAACAACATTCTCTCCAGATGGAAATCTCTTAAAATCATTGATGAATCGAAATTTAAATACTTAAAAGCTGAAAATTGCAACTTATCCCGTCTCTATTGTTTACCAAAAATTCACAAAATAAACTATCCACTTCGTCCAATAGTATCATTCATTAATAGCCCAACACACAGACTAGCTGAATTCATTCAATCAAAACTCTCCAAATTAATTAGTACAACAAACTCACACGTCAAAGATAGCTTCCATTTAAAACATGCACTATCCAACCTCTCAATCCCACTTAACTATAAACTATACTCATTTGACGTCGTGTCTCTCTATACCAACATTCCATTACAACTAGTTATCCACAGCCTGCAAAAAAGATCAAACTTATTCTCAAATACATTTCCCTTACACGAAATAATTAAAGCCATTGAATATATCATGTTCTCAACCTTTTTCACATTTCAAGACAAAATTTACCAACAGATCTCAGGATTACCCATGGGATCACCTCTAGCCCCAATACTATCCAACATAGTCATGATCGACCTTGAAATAAGTTGTTTAGAAAAATTAAAGTTCTCACTGCCGTTATACAAAAGATACGTCGATGATATTATCATTGCTCTACCAACTACCAAACTAGAATCCACTAAAAAGATTTTTAATTCCTATAACCCAAAACTACAATTTACATCCGAAAATGAAATAGACAACAAAATCCCATTTCTTGACTTACTATTAATCCGTAAACAAAACTCAATCATCACAAATTGGTATAGAAAACCAACTTGGTCTGGCAGGTTTATTAATTTCTTCTCACACCACCCACTCTCACAGAAAAAAGCCATAATCTACATGTTGATTGACAGAGCAATAAAACTATCTCACCCTTCATTTCATAATGAAAATCTCCAACTCATCAGCAACACAATGACTAAAAACTGCTATCCGATCTCTTTCACAGACAAATTGATAAAACATCGAATTTCCATAATCAACAAACAAAAAATGAACAACAATAAATTTGACTCCTCCAGAATAATAAATCTCCCATACACAAAAAACATACATCACCAACTAATCCGTCTTTTCCAACAATACAACATCACATTAGTTACAAACAACAAACACAATATTTCATCCATCATTGGTTCTACCAAAGACAAAATCAATAACAACCGAATATCCAACATCGTTTATAAAATAGATTGCAATGATTGCAACGGCACTTACATAGGCCAAACGAAAAGATATCTAGAAACCCGAATAAAAGAACACAAAAATAGCATAAAACACACTACCGAAATACACACTGCCTTAGCACAACATGCAATAGAACATAAACATGATTTTCAATTTGATAACACAAAAATACTAAGCAATGAGAGTTGGCTCAAAAAAAAAGGCTAATCATGGAAATGATACAAATTAAAGCACACCCCAACGCCATTAACTTTAGAACTGACATAAAAAATCTTAGCTCAATTTACAATTCAATTTTATAACTGTCAACACACTTCACCATACTTTATATTACATAACAATTTTAAAATTATTGACATAGTATACTAACTAACAAAATGACACGATGAGCTAATTTTAATGACATTACAAACTAATTTTAAATACCCCTAACTTGGCGCCCCTAATTTATTCTTATTGACACGTCACTGCGAGCACGATCTCTCCCCCAATTCTTAGCACGGAGACTCGAATATGTTACCAGAGAACAATACCTCACTCAGTTTTTCTCGAACGTCCGTCCGCTACACAACCCAAAATGTAACGAACCAATTGAAATTTCGAGTTTTTTTCTACTCATTTTGGAAAGATAATACACTCTTAAAAACAAACTCAATAGGTAATTACCATAATTTTTGACTATCCACTAAAACTTTTCTTACATCAAATTCTTTTTCGTAAATTCTCAATTATAAAACATAAAAATTTGACCCATAACTACTTATCCATTACAGATCAGTAAAAATCGCCCATAAACGATATTAACTCTATCGATTGAGTATAATTTTTATTTTACAACACATTATTTACATCCACAAATAATGTCTCAGTTCGTCTCAACATCTTTCCAAATATGTGTTTCCAAAAAAAACCGAAATACCATTACTTTGAGGTTAGTACACTATCATTTCTCACTTATATAATTTCTCCACACTCCGTACATCTTACACACCAATACTTACACATGACATTAAGTATCTCAATAAAATATTTCATCCATATTTTATGTATATAATTATAATTTAAACAGTACCAACCTGATTATCACACTACATAACACAACATCTATATATTAAGTGATTGTAAAACAATGTATTACCATTTATACAGAAAAAAATATACATATTCTGAAGAGGACCCGAACCATAGGGCCGAAACGTAAAGATACCAATTCGTATTTCCATCGACAACCTTGGATGTCCTTCACTGGCCGGATCGAAGCCGAAATTTCAACGATCTCTTATCTACCACACGGCCGCACACTTCTTTGATTCATTTCAAATTGATTGGCTATAAACAAGACACAATGACCTTCTTCAGCGAGATACTACAACTTTTCGGATATTTCACCCTAGCAGCGTTCAAGAATTGGAAACACGACACTGCCACGAAGACTCGCCTAAAACAACAACTCCGTTTCTTACTTAAATGTAGACAAGAAGGTTTGACCCCGAAACACATCTTTTACAAACACTTTAATATTCAGATCTCCAATAACAAAGGTAAAATAAAACTCAATAAGACATCTCACAAATTCCACAAAGCAGTATTAAATATAGAAATTGACGATCTCAACTTTCGAATAAAAATATTGAACAAGAAAATCGAAAAGAACACAAAAACAATTAACTTGACTCCAAACAATATCAAAGAAAGATTTTTCACCTTAGAACAAACAAAACTAAATAAACTATCAAAACTCTCATATGAAATTCACCAAAAAAAACTACAAAATCTCAGATTTCAACGAACCAAAAACATACACCATCACATTTTCAACCACGAGGAATTTCTAAAAACAATATCATCACAAACACATTTAGACCACAACAAGATACATCACTTAAATTGTCAGAATACAAATCAAACAGCACAGAATCACAACATTATATATGCATCACTCGCCAATAGACAACATAACAATAATAACAATCTTCCCGCCGATCCTATGGAAAATATAAATTCAACAACCACATTGAACAAAACTAAAGACTGGCTCATAAACTTATCCAATATAGACATTCCCCTACACATTTCCACTTTCCTGTCTCTAGGAGAAAAATTCTGCTTCCCTTACCTTAAACTCGCAAACATAAAAACTCACATCCACAAATCGATCTCTGAACTCGAAGCCAAACTAGAATTTTTACTAGACAAACCTAGACAAATTGAAATCAGAACTAGATTCAGCAAAATATTAAACAAAATGAATATCCCCAAATCATTCTCCAATACTAGCCAAATTATAAAAGACACATCTCTATTTTTGAAAAACAACCCCCAACTCTTAGTCACACGAGCTGACAAAGGAAATACAACAGTTATTTAAAAAAAATCTGATTACATCACAAAAACCCTTGATTTACTTGCAGATTCTACGATTTACAAACTAACAAACAAAAATCCCATCAATTCTCTACAAAAAGGTATCAACAACATTCTCTCCAGATGGAAATCTCTTAAAATCATTGATGAATCGAAATTTAAATACTTAAAAGCTGAAAATTGCAACTTATCCCGTCTCTATTGTTTACCAAAAATTCACAAAATAAACTATCCACTTCGTCCAATAGTATCATCCATTAATAGCCCAACACACAGACTAGCTGAATTCATTCAATCAAAACTCTCCAAATTAATTAGTACAACAAACTCACACGTCAAAGATAGCTTCCATTTAAAACATTCACTATCCAACCTCTCAATCCCACTTAACTATAAACTATACTCATTTGACGTCGTGTCTCTCTATACCAACATTCCATTACAACTAGTTATCCACAGCCTGCAAAAAAGATCAAACTTATTCTCAAATACATTTCCCTTACACGAAATAATTAAAGCCATTGAATATATCATGTTCTCAACCTTTTTCACATTCCAAGACAAAATTTACCAACAGATCTCAGGATTACCCATGGGATCACCTCTAGCCCCAATACTATCCAACATAGTCATGATCGACCTTGAAATAAGTTGTTTAGAAAAATTAAAGTTCTCACTGCCGTTATACAAAAGATACGTCGATGATATTATCATTGCTCTACCAACTAACAAACTAGAATCCACTAAAAAGATTTTTAATTCCTATAACCCAAAACTACAATTTACATCCGAAAATGAAATAGACAACAAAATCCCATTTCTTGACTTACTATTAATCCGTAAACAAAACTCAATCATCACAAATTGGTATAGAAAACCAACTTGGTCTGGCAGGTTTATTAATTTCTTCTCACACCACCCACTCTCACAGAAAAAAGCCATAATCTACATGTTGATTGACAGAGCAATAAAACTATCTCACCCTTCATTTCATAATGAAAATCTCCAACTCATCAGCAACACAATGACTAAAAACTGCTATCCGATCTCTTTCACAGACAAATTGATAAAACATCGAATTTCCATAATCAACAAACAAAAAATGAACAACAATAAATTTGACTCCTCCAGAATAATAAATCTCCCATACACAAAAAACATACATCACCAACTAATCCGTCTTTTCCAACAATACAACATCACATTAGTTACAAACAACAAACACAATATTTCATCCATCATTGGTTCTACCAAAGACAAAATCAATAACAACCGAATATCCAACATCGTTTATAAAATAGATTGCAATGATTGCAACGGCACTTACATAGGCCAAACGAAAAGATATCTAGAAACCCGAATAAAAGAACACAAAAATAGCATAAAACACACTACCGAAATACACACTGCCTTAGCACAACGTGCAATAGAACATAAACATGATTTTCAATTTGATAACACAAAAATACTAAGCAATGAGAGTTGGCTCAAAAAAAAAGGCTAATCATGGAAATGATACAAATTAAAGCACACCCCAACGCCATTAACTTTAGAACTGACATAAAAAATCTTAGCTCAATTTACAATTCAATTTTATAACTGTCAACACACTTCACCATACTTTATATTACATAACAATTTTAAAATTATTGACATAGTATACTAACTAACAAAATGACACGATGAGCTAATTTTAATGACATTACAAACTAATTTTAAATACCCCTAACTTGGCGCCCCTAATTTATTCTTATTGACACGTCACTGCGAGCACGATCTCTCCCCCAATTCTTAGCACGGAGACTCGAATATGTTACCAGAGAACAATACCTCACTCAGTTTTTCTCGAACGTCCGTCCGCTACACAACCCAAAATGTAACGAACCAATTGAAATTTCGAGTTTTTTTTCTACTCATTTTGGAAAGATAATACACTCTTAAAAACAAACTCAATAGGTAATTACCATAATTTTTGACTATCCACTAAAACTTTTCTTACATCAAATTCTTTTTCGTAAATTCTCAATTATAAAACATAAAAATTTGACCCATAACTACTTATCCATTACAGATCAGTAAAAATCGCCCATAAACGATATTAACTCTATCGATTGAATATAATTTTTATTTTACAACACATTATTTACATCCACAAATAATGTCTCAGTTCGTCTCAACATCTTTCCAAATATGTGTTTCCAAAAAAAACCGAAATACCATTACTTTGAGGTTAGTACACTATCATTTCTCACTTATATAATTTCTCCACACTCCGTACATCTTACACACCAATACTTACACATGACATTAAGTATCTCAATAAAATATTTCATCCATATTTTATGTATATAATTATAATTTAAACAGTACCAACCTGATTATCACACTACATAACACAACATCTATATATTAAGTGATTGTAAAACAATGTATTACCATTTATACAGAAAAAAATATACATATTCTGAAGAGGACCCGAACCATAGGGCCGAAACGTAAAGATACCAATTCGTATTTCCATCGACAACCTTGGATGTCCTTCACTGGCCGGATCGAAGCCGAAATTTCAACGATCTCTTATCTACCACACGGCCGCACACTTCTTTGATTCATTTCAAATTGATTGGCTATAAACAAGACACAATGACCTTCTTCAGCGAGATACTACAACTTTTCGGATATTTCACCCTAGCAGCGTTCAAGAATTGGAAACACGACACTGCCACGAAGACTCGCCTAAAACAACAACTCCGTTTCTTACTTAAATGTAGACAAGAAGGTTTGACCCCGAAACACATCTTTTACAAACACTTTAATATTCAGATCTCCAATAACAAAGGTAAAATAAAACTCAATAAGACATCTCACAAATTCCACAAAGCAGTATTAAATATAGAAATTGACGATCTCAACTTTCGAATAAAAATATTGAACAAGAAAATCGAAAAGAACACAAAAACAATTAACTTGACTCCAAACAATATCAAAGAAAGATTTTTCACCTTAGAACAAACAAAACTAAATAAACTATCAAAACTCTCATATGAAATTCACCAAAAAAAACTACAAAATCTCAGATTTCAACGAACCAAAAACATACACCATCACATTTTCAACCACGAGGAATTTCTAAAAACAATATCATCACAAACACATTTAGACCACAACAAGATACATCACTTAAATTGTCAGAATACAAATCAAACAGCACAGAATCACAACATTATATATGCATCACTCGCCAATAGACAACATAACAATAATAACAATCTTCCCGCCGATCCTATGGAAAATATAAATTCAACAACCACATTGAACAAAACTAAAGACTGGCTCATAAACTTATCCAATATAGACATTCCCCTACACATTTCCACTTTCCTGTCTCTAGGAGAAAAATTCTGCTTCCCTTACCTTAAACTCGCAAACATAAAAACTCACATCCACAAATCGATCTCTGAACTCGAAGCCAAACTAGAATTTTTACTAGACAAACCTAGACAAATTGAAATCAGAACTAGATTCAGCAAAATATTAAACAAAATGAATATCCTCAAATCATTCTCCAATACTAGCCAAATTATAAAAGACACATCTCTATTTTTGAAAAACAACCCCCAACTCTTAGTCACACGAGCTGACAAAGGAAATACAACAGTTATTTAAAAAAAATCTGATTACATCACAAAAACCCTTGATTTACTTGCAGATTCTACGATTTACAAACTAACAAACAAAAATCCCATCAATTCTCTACAAAAAGGTATCAACAACATTCTCTCCAGATGGAAATCTCTTAAAATCATTGATGAATCGAAATTTAAATACTTAAAAGCTGAAAATTGCAACTTATCCCGTCTCTATTGTTTACCAAAAATTCACAAAATAAACTATCCACTTCGTCCAATAGTATCATCCATTAATAGCCCAACACACAGACTAGCTGAATTCATTCAATCAAAACTCTCCAAATTAATTAGTACAACAAACTCACACGTCAAAGATAGCTTCCATTTAAAACATTCACTATCCAACCTCTCAATCCCACTTAACTATAAACTATACTCATTTGACGTCGTGTCTCTCTATACCAACATTCCATTACAACTAGTTATCCACAGCCTGCAAAAAAGATCAAACTTATTCTCAAATACATTTCCCTTACACGAAATAATTAAAGCCATTGAATATATCATGTTCTCAACCTTTTTCACATTCCAAGACAAAATTTACCAACAGATCTCAGGATTACCCATGGGATCACCTCTAGCCCCAATACTATCCAACATAGTCATGATCGACCTTGAAATAAGTTGTTTAGAAAAATTAAAGTTCTCACTGCCGTTATACAAAAGATACGTCGATGATATTATCATTGCTCTACCAACTAACAAACTAGAATCCACTAAAAAGATTTTTAATTCCTATAACCCAAAACTACAATTTACATCCGAAAATGAAATAGACAACAAAATCCCATTTCTTGACTTACTATTAATCCGTAAACAAAACTCAATCATCACAAATTGGTATAGAAAACCAACTTGGTCTGGCAGGTTTATTAATTTCTTCTCACACCACCCACTCTCACAGAAAAAAGCCATAATCTACATGTTGATTGACAGAGCAATAAAACTATCTCACCCTTCATTTCATAATGAAAATCTCCAACTCATCAGCAACACAATGACTAAAAACTGCTATCCGATCTCTTTCACAGACAAATTGATAAAACATCGAATTTCCAT
Organism: Ophion slaviceki; assembly: GCA_944452715.1. Classification (NCBI taxonomy): domain Eukaryota; kingdom Metazoa; phylum Arthropoda; class Insecta; order Hymenoptera; family Ichneumonidae; genus Ophion; species Ophion slaviceki. Next base: position 43,192,236 of record OX101786.1, read on the forward strand.
AATCAACAAACAAAAAATGAACAACAATAAATTTGACTCCTCCAGAATAATAAATCTCCCATACACAAAAAACATACATCACCAACTAATCCGTCTTTTCCAACAATACAACATCACATTAGTTACAAACAACAAACACAATATTTCATCCATCATTGGTTCTACCAAAGACAAAATCAATAACAACCGAATATCCAACATCGTTTATAAAATAGATTGCAATGATTGCAACGGCACTTACATAGGCCAAACGAAAAGATATCTAGAAACCCGAATAAAAGAACACAAAAATAGCATAAAACACACTACCGAAATACACACTGCCTTAGCACAACGTGCAATAGAACATAAACATGATTTTCAATTTGATAACACAAAAATACTAAGCAATGAGAGTTGGCTCAAAAAAAAAGGCTAATCATGGAAATGATACAAATTAAAGCACACCCCAACGCCATTAACTTTAGAACTGACATAAAAAATCTTAGCTCAATTTACAATTCAATTTTATAACTGTCAACACACTTCACCATACTTTATATTACATAACAATTTTAAAATTATTGACATAGTATACTAACTAACAAAATGACACGATGAGCTAATTTTAATGACATTACAAACTAATTTTAAATACCCCTAACTTGGCGCCCCTAATTTATTCTTATTGACACGTCACTGCGAGCACGATCTCTCCCCCAATTCTTAGCACGGAGACTCGAATATGTTACCAGAGAACAATACCTCACTCAGTTTTTCTCGAACGTCCGTCCGCTACACAACCCAAAATGTAACGAACCAATTGAAATTTCGAGTTTTTTTTCTACTCATTTTGGAAAGATAATACACTCTTAAAAACAAACTCAATAGGTAATTACCATAATTTTTGACTATCCACTAAAACTTTTCTTACATCAAATTCTTTTTCGTAAATTCTCAATTATAAAACATAAAAATTTGACCCATAACTACTTATCCATTACAGATCAGTAAAAATCGCCCATAAACGATATTAACTCTATCGATTGAATATAATTTTTATTTTACAACACATTATTTACATCCACAAATAATGTCTCAGTTCGTCTCAACATCTTTCCAAATATGTGTTTCCAAAAAAAACCGAAATACCATTACTTTGAGGTTAGTACACTATCATTTCTCACTTATATAATTTCTCCACACTCCGTACATCTTACACACCAATACTTACACATGACATTAAGTATCTCAATAAAATATTTCATCCATATTTTATGTATATAATTATAATTTAAACAGTACCAACCTGATTATCACACTACATAACACAACATCTATATATTAAGTGATTGTAAAACAATGTATTACCATTTATACAGAAAAAAATATACATATTCTGAAGAGGACCCGAACCATAGGGCCGAAACGTAAAGATACCAATTCGTATTTCCATCGACAACCTTGGATGTCCTTCACTGGCCGGATCGAAGCCGAAATTTCAACGATCTCTTATCTACCACACGGCCGCACACTTCTTTGATTCATTTCAAATTGATTGGCTATAAACAAGACACAATGACCTTCTTCAGCGAGATACTACAACTTTTCGGATATTTCACCCTAGCAGCGTTCAAGAATTGGAAACACGACACTGCCACGAAGACTCGCCTAAAACAACAACTCCGTTTCTTACTTAAATGTAGACAAGAAGGTTTGACCCCGAAACACATCTTTTACAAACACTTTAATATTCAGATCTCCAATAACAAAGGTAAAATAAAACTCAATAAGACATCTCACAAATTCCACAAAGCAGTATTAAATATAGAAATTGACGATCTCAACTTTCGAATAAAAATATTGAACAAGAAAATCGAAAAGAACACAAAAACAATTAACTTGACTCCAAACAATATCAAAGAAAGATTTTTCACCTTAGAACAAACAAAACTAAATAAACTATCAAAACTCTCATATGAAATTCACCAAAAAAAACTACAAAATCTCAGATTTCAACGAACCAAAAACATACACCATCACATTTTCAACCACGAGGAATTTCTAAAAACAATATCATCACAAACACATTTAGACCACAACAAGATACATCACTTAAATTGTCAGAATACAAATCAAACAGCACAGAATCACAACATTATATATGCATCACTCGCCAATAGACAACATAACAATAATAACAATCTTCCCGCCGATCCTATGGAAAATATAAATTCAACAACCACATTGAACAAAACTAAAGACTGGCTCATAAACTTATCCAATATAGACATTCCCCTACACATTTCCACTTTCCTGTCTCTAGGAGAAAAATTCTGCTTCCCTTACCTTAAACTCGCAAACATAAAAACTCACATCCACAAATCGATCTCTGAACTCGAAGCCAAACTAGAATTTTTACTAGACAAACCTAGACAAATTGAAATCAGAACTAGATTCAGCAAAATATTAAACAAAATGAATATCCCCAAATCATTCTCCAATACTAGCCAAATTATAAAAGACACATCTCTATTTTTGAAAAACAACCCCCAACTCTTAGTCACACGAGCTGACAAAGGAAATACAACAGTTATTTAAAAAAAATCTGATTACATCACAAAAACCCTTGATTTACTTGCAGATTCTACGATTTACAAACTAACAAACAAAAATCCCATCAATTCTCTACAAAAAGGTATCAACAACATTCTCTCCAGATGGAAATCTCTTAAAATCATTGATGAATCGAAATTTAAATACTTAAAAGCTGAAAATTGCAACTTATCCCGTCTCTATTGTTTACCAAAAATTCACAAAATAAACTATCCACTTCGTCCAATAGTATCATCCATTAATAGCCCAACACACAGACTAGCTGAATTCATTCAATCAAAACTCTCCAAATTAATTAGTACAACAAACTCACACGTCAAAGATAGCTTCCATTTAAAACATTCACTATCCAACCTCTCAATCCCACTTAACTATAAACTATACTCATTTGACGTCGTGTCTCTCTATACCAACATTCCATTACAACTAGTTATCCACAGCCTGCAAAAAAGATCAAACTTATTCTCAAATACATTTCCCTTACACGAAATAATTAAAGCCATTGAATATATCATGTTCTCAACCTTTTTCACATTCCAAGACAAAATTTACCAACAGATCTCAGGATTACCCATGGGATCACCTCTAGCCCCAATACTATCCAACATAGTCATGATCGACCTTGAAATAAGTTGTTTAGAAAAATTAAAGTTCTCACTGCCGTTATACAAAAGATACGTCGATGATATTATCATTGCTCTACCAACTAACAAACTAGAATCCACTAAAAAGATTTTTAATTCCTATAACCCAAAACTACAATTTACATCCGAAAATGAAATAGACAACAAAATCCCATTTCTTGACTTACTATTAATCCGTAAACAAAACTCAATCATCACAAATTGGTATAGAAAACCAACTTGGTCTGGCAGGTTTATTAATTTCTTCTCACACCACCCACTCTCACAGAAAAAAGCCATAATCTACATGTTGATTGACAGAGCAATAAAACTATCTCACCCTTCATTTCATAATGAAAATCTCCAACTCATCAGCAACACAATGACTAAAAACTGCTATCCGATCTCTTTCACAGACAAATTGATAAAACATCGAATTTCCATAATCAACAAACAAAAAATGAACAACAATAAATTTGACTCCTCCAGAATAATAAATCTCCCATACACAAAAAACATACATCACCAACTAATCCGTCTTTTCCAACAATACAACATCACATTAGTTACAAACAACAAACACAATATTTCATCCATCATTGGTTCTACCAAAGACAAAATCAATAACAACCGAATATCCAACATCGTTTATAAAATAGATTGCAATGATTGCAACGGCACTTACATAGGCCAAACGAAAAGATATCTAGAAACCCGAATAAAAGAACACAAAAATAGCATAAAACACACTACCGAAATACACACTGCCTTAGCACAACGTGCAATAGAACATAAACATGATTTTCAATTTGATAACACAAAAATACTAAGCAATGAGAGTTGGCTCAAAAAAAAAGGCTAATCATGGAAATGATACAAATTAAAGCACACCCCAACGCCATTAACTTTAGAACTGACATAAAAAATCTTAGCTCAATTTACAATTCAATTTTATAACTGTCAACACACTTCACCATACTTTATATTACATAACAATTTTAAAATTATTGACATAGTATACTAACTAACAAAATGACACGATGAGCTAATTTTAATGACATTACAAACTAATTTTAAATACCCCTAACTTGGCGCCCCTAATTTATTCTTATTGACACGTCACTGCGAGCACGATCTCTCCCCCAATTCTTAGCACGGAGACTCGAATATGTTACCAGAGAACAATACCTCACTCAGTTTTTCTCGAACGTCCGTCCGCTACACAACCCAAAATGTAACGAACCAATTGAAATTTCGAGTTTTTTTCTACTCATTTTGGAAAGATAATACACTCTTAAAAACAAACTCAATAGGTAATTACCATAATTTTTGACTATCCACTAAAACTTTTCTTACATCAAATTCTTTTTCGTAAATTCTCAATTATAAAACATAAAAATTTGACCCATAACTACTTATCCATTACAGATCAGTAAAAATCGCCCATAAACGATATTAACTCTATCGATTGAATATAATTTTTATTTTACAACACATTATTTACATCCACAAATAATGTCTCAGTTCGTCTCAACATCTTTCCAAATATGTGTTTCCAAAAAAAACCGAAATACCATTACTTTGAGGTTAGTACACTATCATTTCTCACTTATATAATTTCTCCACACTCCGTACATCTTACACACCAATACTTACACATGACATTAAGTATCTCAATAAAATATTTCATCCATATTTTATGTATATAATTATAATTTAAACAGTACCAACCTGATTATCACACTACATAACACAACATCTATATATTAAGTGATTGTAAAACAATGTATTACCATTTATACAGAAAAAAATATACATATTCTGAAGAGGACCCGAACCATAGGGCCGAAACGTAAAGATACCAATTCGTATTTCCATCGACAACCTTGGATGTCCTTCACTGGCCGGATCGAAGCCGAAATTTCAACGATCTCTTATCTACCACACGGCCGCACACTTCTTTGATTCATTTCAAATTGATTGGCTATAAACAAGACACAATGACCTTCTTCAGCGAGATACTACAACTTTTCGGATATTTCACCCTAGCAGCGTTCAAGAATTGGAAACACGACACTGCCACGAAGACTCGCCTAAAACAACAACTCCGTTTCTTACTTAAATGTAGACAAGAAGGTTTGACCCCGAAACACATCTTTTACAAACACTTTAATATTCAGATCTCCAATAACAAAGGTAAAATAAAACTCAATAAGACATCTCACAAATTCCACAAAGCAGTATTAAATATAGAAATTGACGATCTCAACTTTCGAATAAAAATATTGAACAAGAAAATCGAAAAGAACACAAAAACAATTAACTTGACTCCAAACAATATCAAAGAAAGATTTTTCACCTTAGAACAAACAAAACTAAATAAACTATCAAAACTCTCATATGAAATTCACCAAAAAAAACTACAAAATCTCAGATTTCAACGAACCAAAAACATACACCATCACATTTTCAACCACGAGGAATTTCTAAAAACAATATCATCACAAACACATTTAGACCACAACAAGATACATCACTTAAATTGTCAGAATACAAATCAAACAGCACAGAATCACAACATTATATATGCATCACTCGCCAATAGACAACATAACAATAATAACAATCTTCCCGCCGATCCTATGGAAAATATAAATTCAACAACCACATTGAACAAAACTAAAGACTGGCTCATAAACTTATCCAATATAGACATTCCCCTACACATTTCCACTTTCCTGTCTCTAGGAGAAAAATTCTGCTTCCCTTACCTTAAACTCGCAAACATAAAAACTCACATCCACAAATCGATCTCTGAACTCGAAGCCAAACTAGAATTTTTACTAGACAAACCTAGACAAATTGAAATCAGAACTAGATTCAGCAAAATATTAAACAAAATGAATATCCCCAAATCATTCTCCAATACTAGCCAAATTATAAAAGACACATCTCTATTTTTGAAAAACAACCCCCAACTCTTAGTCACACGAGCTGACAAAGGAAATACAAGAGTTATTTAAAAAAAATCTGATTACATCACAAAAACCCTTGATTTACTTGCAGATTCTACGATTTACAAACTAACAAACAAAAATCCCATCAATTCTCTACAAAAAGGTATCAACAACATTCTCTCCAGATGGAAATCTCTTAAAATCATTGATGAATCGAAATTTAAATACTTAAAAGCTGAAAATTGCAACTTATCCCGTCTCTATTGTTTACCAAAAATTCACAAAATAAACTATCCACTTCGTCCAATAGTATCATCCATTAATAGCCCAACACACAGACTAGCTGAATTCATTCAATCAAAACTCTCCAAATTAATTAGTACAACAAACTCACACGTCAAAGATAGCTTCCATTTAAAACATTCACTATCCAACCTCTCAATCCCACTTAACTATAAACTATACTCATTTGACGTCGTGTCTCTCTATACCAACATTCCATTACAACTAGTTATCCACAGCCTGCAAAAAAGATCAAACTTATTCTCAAATACATTTCCCTTACACGAAATAATTAAAGCCATTGAATATATCATGTTCTCAACCTTTTTCACATTCCAAGACAAAATTTACCAACAGATCTCAGGATTACCCATGGGATCACCTCTAGCCCCAATACTATCCAACATAGTCATGATCGACCTTGAAATAAGTTGTTTAGAAAAATTAAAGTTCTCACTGCCGTTATACAAAAGATACGTCGATGATATTATCATTGCTCTACCAACTAACAAACTAGAATCCACTAAAAAGATTTTTAATTCCTATAACCCAAAACTACAATTTACATCCGAAAATGAAATAGACAACAAAATCCCATTTCTTGACTTACTATTAATCCGTAAACAAAACTCAATCATCACAAATTGGTATAGAAAACCAACTTGGTCTGGCAGGTTTATTAATTTCTTCTCACACCACCCACTCTCACAGAAAAAAGCCATAATCTACATGTTGATTGACAGAGCAATAAAACTATCTCACCCTTCATTTCATAATGAAAATCTCCAACTCATCAGCAACACAATGACTAAAAACTGCTATCCGATCTCTTTCACAGACAAATTGATAAAACATCGAATTTCCATAATCAACAAACAAAAAATGAACAACAATAAATTTGACTCCTCCAGAATAATAAATCTCCCATACACAAAAAACATACATCACCAACTAATCCGTCTTTTCCAACAATACAACATCACATTAGTTACAAACAACAAACACAATATTTCATCCATCATTGGTTCTACCAAAGACAAAATCAATAACAACCGAATATCCAACATCGTTTATAAAATAGATTGCAATGATTGCAACGGCACTTACATAGGCCAAACGAAAAGATATCTAGAAACCCGAATAAAAGAACACAAAAATAGCATAAAACACACTACCGAAATACACACTGCCTTAGCACAACATGCAATAGAACATAAACATGATTTTCAATTTGATAACACAAAAATACTAAGCAATGAGAGTTGGCTCAAAAAAAAAGGCTAATCATGGAAATGATACAAATTAAAGCACACCCCAACGCCATTAACTTTAGAACTGACATAAAAAATCTTAGCTCAATTTACAATTCAATTTTATAACTGTCAACACACTTCACCATACTTTATATTACATAACAATTTTAAAATTATTGACATAGTATACTAACTAACAAAATGACACGATGAGCTAATTTTAATGACATTACAAACTAATTTTAAATACCCCTAACTTGGCGCCCCTAATTTATTCTTATTGACACGTCACTGCGAGCACGATCTCTCCCCCAATTCTTAGCACGGAGACTCGAATATGTTACCAGAGAACAATACCTCACTCAGTTTTTCTCGAACGTCCGTCCGCTACACAACCCAAAATGTAACGAACCAATTGAAATTTCGAGTTTTTTTCTACTCATTTTGGAAAGATAATACACTCTTAAAAACAAACTCAATAGGTAATTACCATAATTTTTGACTATCCACTAAAACTTTTCTTACATCAAATTCTTTTTCGTAAATTCTCAATTATAAAACATAAAAATTTGACCCATAACTACTTATCCATTACAGATCAGTAAAAATCGCCCATAAACGATATTAACTCTATCGATTGAATATAATTTTTATTTTACAACACATTATTTACATCCACAAATAATGTCTCAGTTCGTCTCAACATCTTTCCAAATATGTGTTTCCAAAAAAAACCGAAATACCATTACTTTGAGGTTAGTACACTATCATTTCTCACTTATATAATTTCTCCACACTCCGTACATCTTACACACCAATACTTACACATGACATTAAGTATCTCAATAAAATATTTCATCCATATTTTATGTATATAATTATAATTTAAACAGTACCAACCTGATTATCACACTACATAACACAACATCTATATATTAAGTGATTGTAAAACAATGTATTACCATTTATACAGAAAAAAATATACATATTCTGAAGAGGACCCGAACCATAGGGCCGAAACGTAAAGATACCAATTCGTATTTCCATCGACAACCTTGGATGTCCTTCACTGGCCGGATCGAAGCCGAAATTTCAACGATCTCTTATCTACCACACGGCCGCACACTTCTTTGATTCATTTCAAATTGATTGGCTATAAACAAGACACAATGACCTTCTTCAGCGAGATACTACAACTTTTCGGATATTTCACCCTAGCAGCGTTCAAGAATTGGAAACACGACACTGCCACGAAGACTCGCCTAAAACAACAACTCCGTTTCTTACTTAAATGTAGACAAGAAGGTTTGACCCCGAAACACATCTTTTACAAACACTTTAATATTCAGATCTCCAATAACAAAGGTAAAATAAAACTCAATAAGACATCTCACAAATTCCACACAGCAGTATTAAATATAGAAATTGACGATCTCAACTTTCGAATAAAAATATTGAACAAGAAAATCGAAAAGAACACAAAAACAATTAACTTGACTCCAAACAATATCAAAGAAAGATTTTTCACCTTAGAACAAACAAAACTAAATAAACTATCAAAACTCTCATATGAAATTCACCAAAAAAAACTACAAAATCTCAGATTTCAACGAACCAAAAACATACACCATCACATTTTCAACCACGAGGAATTTCTAAAAACAATATCATCACAAACACATTTAGACCACAACAAGATACATCACTTAAATTGTCAGAATACAAATCAAACAGCACAGAATCACAACATTATATATGCATCACTCGCCAATAGACAACATAACAATAATAACAATCTTCCCGCCGATCCTATGGAAAATATAAATTCAACAACCACATTGAACAAAACTAAAGACTGGCTCATAAACTTATCCAATATAGACATTCCCCTACACATTTCCACTTTCCTGTCTCTAGGAGAAAAATTCTGCTTCCCTTACCTTAAACTCGCAAACATAAAAACTCACATCCACAAATCGATCTCTGAACTCGAAGCCAAACTAGAATTTTTACTAGACAAACCTAGACAAATTGAAATCAGAACTAGATTCAGCAAAATATTAAACAAAATGAATATCCCCAAATCATTCTCCAATACTAGCCAAATTATAAAAGACACATCTCTATTTTTGAAAAACAACCCCCAACTCTTAGTCACACGAGCTGACAAAGGAAATACAAGAGTTATTTAAAAAAAATCTGATTACATCACAAAAACCCTTGATTTACTTGCAGATTCTACGATTTACAAACTAACAAACAAAAATCCCATCAATTCTCTACAAAAAGGTATCAACAACATTCTCTCCAGATGGAAATCTCTTAAAATCATTGATGAATCGAAATTTAAATACTTAAAAGCTGAAAATTGCAACTTATCCCGTCTCTATTGTTTACCAAAAATTCACAAAATAAACTATCCACTTCGTCCAATAGTATCATCCATTAATAGCCCAACACACAGACTAGCTGAATTCATTCAATCAAAACTCTCCAAATTAATTAGTACAACAAACTCACACGTCAAAGATAGCTTCCATTTAAAACATTCACTATCCAACCTCTCAATCCCACTTAACTATAAACTATACTCATTTGACGTCGTGTCTCTCTATACCAACATTCCATTACAACTAGTTATCCACAGCCTGCAAAAAAGATCAAACTTATTCTCAAATACATTTCCCTTACACGAAATAATTAAAGCCATTGAATATATCATGTTCTCAACCTTTTTCACATTCCAAGACAAAATTTACCAACAGATCTCAGGATTGCCCATGGGATCACCTCTAGCCCCAATACTATCCAACATAGTCATGATCGACCTTGAAATAAGTTGTTTAGAAAAATTAAAGTTCTCACTGCCGTTATACAAAAGATACGTCGATGATATTATCATTGCTCTACCAACTAACAAACTAGAATCCACTAAAAAGATTTTTAATTCCTATAACCCAAAACTACAATTTACATCCGAAAATGAAATAGACAACAAAATCCCATTTCTTGACTTACTATTAATCCGTAAACAAAACTCAATCATCACAAATTGGTATAGAAAACCAACTTGGTCTGGCAGGTTTATTAATTTCTTCTCACACCACCCACTCTCACAGAAAAAAGCCATAATCTACATGTTGATTGACAGAGCAATAAAACTATCTCACCCTTCATTTCATAATGAAAATCTCCAACTCATCAGCAACACAATGACTAAAAACTGCTATCCGATCTCTTTCACAGACAAATTGATAAAACATCGAATTTCCATAATCAACAAACAAAAAATGAACAACAATAAATTTGACTCCTCCAGAATAATAAATCTCCCATACACAAAAAACATACATCACCAACTAATCCGTCTTTTCCAACAATACAACATCACATTAGTTACAAACAACAAACACAATATTTCATCCATCATTGGTTCTACCAAAGACAAAATCAATAACAACCGAATATCCAACATCGTTTATAAAATAGATTGCAATGATTGCAACGGCACTTACATAGGCCAAACGAAAAGATATCTAGAAACCCGAATAAAAGAACACAAAAATAGCATAAAACACACTACCGAAATACACACTGCCTTAGCACAACATGCAATAGAACATAAACATGATTTTCAATTTGATAACACAAAAATACTAAGCAATGAGAGTTGGCTCAAAAAAAGGCTAATCATGGAAATGATACAAATTAAAGCACACCCCAACGCCATTAACTTTAGAACTGACATAAAAAATCTTAGCTCAATTTACAATTCAATTTTATAACTGTCAACACACTTCACCATACTTTATATTACATAACAATTTTAAAATTATTGACATAGTATACTAACTAACAAAATGACACGATGAGCTAATTTTAATGACATTACAAACTAATTTTAAATACCCCTAACTTGGCGCCCCTAATTTATTCTTATTGACACGTCACTGCGAGCACGATCTCTCCCCCAATTCTTAGCACGGAGACTCGAATATGTTACCAGAGAACAATACCTCACTCAGTTTTTCTCGAACGTCCGTCCGCTACACAACCCAAAATGTAACGAACCAATTGAAATTTCGAGTTTTTTTCTACTCATTTTGGAAAGATAATACACTCTTAAAAACAAACTCAATAGGTAATTACCATAATTTTTGACTATCCACTAAAACTTTTCTTACATCAAATTCTTTTTCGTAAATTCTCAATTATAAAACATAAAAATTTGACCCATAACTACTTATCCATTACAGATCAGTAAAAATCGCCCATAAACGATATTAACTCTATCGATTGAATATAATTTTTATTTTACAACACATTATTTACATCCACAAATAATGTCTCAGTTCGTCTCAACATCTTTCCAAATATGTGTTTCCAAAAAAAACCGAAATACCATTACTTTGAGGTTAGTACACTATCATTTCTCACTTATATAATTTCTCCACACTCCGTACATCTTACACACCAATACTTACACATGACATTAAGTATCTCAATAAAATATTTCATCCATATTTTATGTATATAATTATAATTTAAACAGTACCAACCTGATTATCACACTACATAACACAACATCTATATATTAAGTGATTGTAAAACAATGTATTACCATTTATACAGAAAAAAATATACATATTCTGAAGAGGACCCGAACCATAGGGCCGAAACGTAAAGATACCAATTCGTATTTCCATCGACAACCTTGGATGTCCTTCACTGGCCGGATCGAAGCCGAAATTTCAACGATCTCGTACAATACCTTGTACATTGAATAACACAAAACGCTGTTTGAAGAAATATGAAATTTAAAATACTTTTACAATACTATGGCAAATGAAATTTCAAAACTTAGTATATGAATGCATATTTAGGCTTAAGTGTTGTAAAATTCAATACCGGACCTACATTTCATACGGTTTTACATTTCGTAATCCGTACGAATTGAATATTAATGCACTATCTACAATTTTTCAAGGCGTCTAATAGAAAAATAAATATTCTTAGTTGAGAAATACAACAAACGTTTTGAATATATACAATGTAGACGAAGTAAGAAAATTACAAACTGACTCTTAATTTTTACAATACTTGGTTCAGGAGTCTACAATTTTTTGTGCACTGAATATTATGATAGACTGGAGAATATTTAGAAATAAATAGACCTCTGAAATAACGTCTTTTTTCGATTTTTGTTCCCATAGGCCTTAGTTGCTGAGATATCGCGATTTGAAAATTTGCGAATTTCGGACGGAGCCAAGCCGGTTTCGGCTCGCGCTCAGAGTACGTTGGGCGTTGATGCTTGAGACAAGAGCGGCCGTAGCTAATATGGTAAGACGACGAACTGGTGCTCTGAAAGTTCACGATTCGCGTCCCCATGCTTTTTTTTAATTCATTTTTTTTCTTTCTAATCTCTTATAAGACTGCATGTGCAGGTAAATAAGAAAATTCGAAAATATATATTACTAGTTTTATTTATCTATTATATTAAAATAATTAATCCAATAATTAAGTCATAATTACATAGCAAAATAATATTGTATAACAAATAATCAATCTAATAATCAAGTCACAATTACAAAGCAAACTAATATGGTATAAAAAATAAATAATTAATCTAATTCACACTTACAAATTTCGCGGCAGGTAATTAATCTGATTCTTCTTCTATCAAATCGGTATGCTGACAAATTGGAGGGTGGAAACCATCGTATAAGCAAGGGAAGCACAAAGGCTTACGACACCACGAACATAAGATATACGCAATACCACCGCAACCACATTAATTATTTTAATATAATAGATAAATAAAACTAGTAATGCATATTTTCGAATTTTCTTATTTACCTGCACATGCAAAGACATGAGAGATTATAAAATAAAGTAAAAATTGAACTTAAAAAAAAGCACGGAGTCGCGAACTGTGAACTTTCAAGTGCCAGTACGTCGTCGTACCGTATTAGCTACGGCCGCTCTTGTCTCAAGCATTAACGCTCAATATACTCTACCCGCTAGCCGAAACCTGCTTGGCTCCATCCGAAACTCCCAAATTTTCTAATCGCGATATCTCAGCAACTAAGGCCTATTGGAACAAAAATAAAAAACGACGTTAATTCGGAGGGCTTCAACTTTCACCACGCGATAGGAGAAACCGATTCGCGACATCCAGGCTCTGCTTTTTTCTTGTTAGTATGTGTTTATTCGGATAGTCTAATTTAATTTATAATTCAGTGCAGAAAACTTGAAATTCGTGCTTTGGTCAGCATATCAAATCAAATCATAAAATACGTATCAAGTAACACCAAAGTAAGCGATGAACACCCGGTGCGATGGTCTAGTGGTTAGCGTGCTCGCCACTGAATCAGCGGACCGGAAGGTCCCGGGTTCGAATCCTAGTCGCGTACATTTCGTCGTGAAATCTTTTTCTTAGGTGTTTTACGGCGAAATAAGCTTAGTTAGAAATAAGAATTTAGTCATAATGAATATAATACAGAGAGGCGGAAGTCGGCTGCGGCTGCCGAACGAAGCCGAAAGAAACGGTCACAATGAGGGGGAAGGGTAGGGTAACAAACGCGAAAAGCTAAGGAAAAAACAAATAAGTAAGTGGTGAAATTAACCAAACAAGCAGCCAAGCCCAATTGAACCCAAACAAACTAAAATCTATTTGCATTAATTTTTATATATCCACAACTGATACTTTTGAATAGGTATATGATTTTTCCAGGACTTTGGTATTACTGGTTTACTACACATTACTTAGCCATTCAATACGTAGTGTATTAATTTAAAAATAACGATTATTAGTTTTCACAGATTGAATCAGTAAAAGAATTCCGGAGTTTTTATATTAAAATTTATACAGAGTTTATTGAAGACGCAGGAAGTAAATCATAACAATTACACTAACCGAACACCGTAAAATTAATATACTTTTCTATGCCAAATTTACTTTTTTTTAATTAAAAAATGCAATTTGTGCGTATTCATTTTAATACGCTTATAATAGATACCTTGCGATACGTATATGATTTTTACAGTACTTAAGTGTTGCGACATTACTGAACGCTTATTAGACATTCGAAAAGCAGTGCATTGATTTTCAAACGACAATATTAAAATTCATAAACGGTATCTGTAAAAAGACTGCCTACACTTTTATATTAATTTTAATACAGATTTTTTTACAGTGTAACGTCAATAATAAATAATTTGATAATCTTTTTCACGATGCACCTAGAATGCAATGTGTTCCCGACGATGCTTCAGGTGAGTCTCAATCGATATCAGAGAAGTTGCGACTTCCTCGTAGTCGGAACTTTGGGTGGGCAGTACAGAAAATTTGCAGCGTCTCAGTATCACCCTTTTCCACATTTAATATGCTTATAGCGTCTCGTGACTTTGCTCGACCCCCCTCTCGGCCCCCTGTGACAAAGTGTGATGATTTGCCTACCCTCCCCCCTCACTGCGTCACGTGCTTTATGAATGGCCCCTTATGACCCAGGTAGAAATTAACGATGAAAAAAGGGCTCGCCAAGCTCTGAAACAAGGCTCACATTTTTTAATTCGGGCTCAGCACCAGCCTCATTTCAGGCCTAGCTGAACCTCTGAATGATAACGCGGTTTCAGGCTCTTGCACACAGGCTTGACCAAAGGCTGGTAGAAAAGCCTGTACTAAGCCTAAAAACGGCGAACCAACAAGGCTCAAAACGAACCTTAATGAAGCCATCACGAGCATTTATGACCAGGCTTAGCCTTAGCTCCTCTCGAAGCTATGTGAGGCCTGTTTTTAGTTTTCTATATTCTACATTGAGGTAAATTTAATAAATTTGTAAAGAATGTTTATTTCGTCAAATTGATTTGGAATATTAAAATAGAGGATGAAGTAAAATGTCAGTAGTGTAATTTTTTGCAGATACACAATTTCAAAATATTCTCGCATTTATTGCTAAATTTTTTTTTCATAAAAGTTCAGAAAAAATATTTTTTTAAACTTATTTTATTTTATCACAACCGGAAACAAGCCTGCATCCAGCCTTGATTTTTGAGCCTTAAAATTTGCTGGCTGAATAAAGCTTGAAATAACCCTGAGTTTCGGCTAAGCAGCCAGTCTTGGTTCCAGGTTGCTCCAAACGATGCAATAAAACCTGGTCCCGGTCTGTCTCACTCTGGCTCGGTGAAACAAGGCTCGCACAAGCTTGTTTCCATCGTCAGCCGTGTGATTTCCTACCTGGGGAAGTATATGTTCATCTAGTATCATACCCACTTATATTAAAAGATCATTGAAATTGATCGAGACGTACGCTTTGACATAACCGTGAAAAACAAATTTCTCTCCATTGTATCATCGATTTCTGAATGAAAGGTTATCTGTACATGAAAAGTCAACAATTTATCGATACCTATGCAGATGTAGCTATCCCTATGCGTAGCCGTTTTTTCTTATTCTGGTTTGTGTTTTTACAATACGCCAACAGTTTCGATTTTTAGTCTATTTTCGAGCCCCTTTTTATAAGGGTGTGCGGGTAGCAGAATTGGTCGAGTCGGGTCGGGTCGCGTAATTAGACTATGATTCGGGTCGAGTATCCGAATTTTTCGGGGACCCGTGATCGGACGGGTTTACTCGAACTTTGTCGAGTACCCGAGTTTTTCGAGCACTCGTTTCATGTCATCAACTCGATAAGCACGCACGCACGCACGCACGCACGCACGCACGCACACACAAACACACACACACACACACACACACCCACACCCACACGCACGCACGCGCACGCACGCACACGCACACGCACGCACACGCGCACACACACACACACACACACACGCACACGCACACGCACACGCCCACGCACACACACACACACACACACACACACACACACACACACACACACACACACACACACACACAATAAAAGGGTTCGTTCCGTTTTTCTTGATATAAAGTTATCTTTTTTTTTCTAGAATATTGATAGCAACATTAAAGTATCTAGCGACGTGCGACGTGCGATTTGACGTTTCTTGATCATCATTGTATTTTACAAAATAATAAGAGCCTGCACTTCATCTATTGTGAACGTTGCCATGCATGTAGGGACTGAGGGCAGTAACCGGTCGCGCTAACTGATCCCACTAAAGTTACTGTAACACCGTCAATTTTCGAATTTGTGAATAAAAATTGTACCAAAATATATTTTAATATATGAACATTCAATAATTATAAAGAAGAAAAAACAAATTTTTCCAAATGTTGCTTGGGAAAAGTGGGGAAGCTACTGTGCAACTTCTTGAAATCGTACGCACCTAATGCACGAGCGAGGCCTCTTGCACTCTGCACGGGGCTTTGGTCGATGGCTTGGAGTACGGCTGCCCGCACTTCCTCGGTGACTGGCTTTATCCGCGGTCTCCGCGGAGCTTTTAGCGTGCCGTGCGCTGCGATGGTCTCCGCGAGACTTTTGAAGAAACATTGTCATTCAATATACTCATTCCCGACTCACTCAATGTAGTCAGCCCCGACACTCAATGTAGTCGAGGTCTACAAAGTTATAAGTTGTGGATCCCGTAATAAATACGTACCGGCTAAAACTTTGGCGAGAAGGAGTGGGTTCTCCAAACTCTTCGCGATATAGGCGCACGCATTCGGTAAAGTTATGATTCGATCGGACAATAATCGCGTGCATTTTAACACGCCTTGCCTCGGCCATGATGTTCACGCCGAGAATGAATGCTCTCGACGAGCCCATCGATAAACAAATGCCGATCATCGCTAGCTTTTGTCGAAAATGTTCGTATACACCAATAATACGACCTCGCAACAACGACAGGCATGTTATGAATGTATAGATATAGTGTATCCCCGAATAACGGGGCCGATTTAAAGAAAATGTGCGCACGTAAAACCGCACACTATTTTCGTGTCGCTACCGAACTTGGACACGAAAATTGCCATAAAATCGAATGTCTTTCCATGAATGCCCGAGAACCATTCCGAGCACCGATTTTATCGTTGTTAAATAAATAATGCTGGTACCGTCGTTTTCGCAGCATCGTCGGACTTCTCGACCCAATCTGACCAGAATTAAGATAAAATCGGAGACGAATTTGGGGCAGAAATATCGGGCATGTCCGACCGATGACCCAGGAACCATTGCGAGCACCGATTTTAGCTTTGTTGAATAAACAATGCTCCTACCGTCGTTTTTGCAGCATCGTCAGACATATCGACCCAATCTGACCGGAAGGAAGATAAAACCGAAGACGAATTCGGGGCAGTAATATCGGGAATGTCCGATCGAGACCCGGAGAACCATTCCGAGCACCGATTTTATCTTTGTTAAATTAACAATGCTCCTACCGTCGTTCTCGCAGCATCGTCAGGAAATACAGTCCATTCGAATTTCGTTTTGTATTTCATCTTTGAAAAAACCTTCAGCGTTTTCGGATTCTTTACCACAGAATGATTTTTTTTTCGTTATTTACCACCCTCGACACGAAAAAGTCATTGAACTACTACTGCGGCTGTGGACTGTGAACGTGAACGAATCCCATTATCAGCGCGACGGCCTCCGTCTGTAGGGGTTATTCCACAACAGAAGCACTTAAATGCGGACTCGGATTCGTTCCGAGATGTAAAAGACGTCGATTCGAAGAAAGATTCACATGAGATTTGACTTTGATAAACGCGTCTGTTTCAACCGTTCTTGTTATCGCGGCGAGACAAATCCAAGATGAAAAACGCTATATTCGAATACTGGCTTGTATTTAATTTTTGAAAGAACCTTCAGATTGTTCGGATTAGTTACAACAGAAGGATTTTTTTCCTTTATTTATCACCCTCGACACGAAAATAGTTATTGGACTACTACTGCTGCTGCGGACTATGAACGTGAACGAATCCCACTATCAGCGCGGCGTTCTCAGTTTTTTGAGGTTATTCCGCAACAGAAACACTCGCATGCGGACTCGGATTCGTTCCCAGATGTAAAAGACGTCGATTCGAAGAGAGATTCACATGAGATTCGACGGTGATGAATATGCCTGTTTCAACGGTTTTTTCTTATCGGATCTATACGAATCCAATATGAAAAAACGGTCCATTGAAATTCTGTTCTGTGGTTTATTATCGAATCAACCTCCAGATTGTTCGGATTCGTTCTCAGTGAGTGATTTTTAGAAATTTATCAACCCTCGTCGCAAAAATAACCATGACGACTGCTGCTGTGGACTATGAACGCGAACGAGTCCAATGTTCACCGTGGCGTTCTTAGTTTGTAGGGACTATTCCACAACGGAAACACTTGCACACGCACTCGGATTCGTTCCCGGATGTAAAAAACGTCGATTCGAAAACAGATTCTCATGAAATTCGACGTTGATAAACTCGCCTGTTTCAAACTTTTTTTTATCAGATCGAGACGAATCCAATGGGAAAAACGGTCCATTCGAATTTCGTTTTGTATTTCATCTTTGAAAAAATCTTCAGCGTTTTCGGATTCTTTACCACAGAATGATTTTTTTTTTTTTTCGTTATTTACCACCCTCGACACGAAAAAAGTCACCGAACTACTACTGCTGCTGTGGACTGTGAACGTCAACGAATCCTACTATCAGCGCGGCATTCTCAGTTTTTTGCGGTTATTCAGCAACAGAAACACTCGCATGCGGACTCGGATTCCTTCCCAGATGTAAAAGACGTCGATTCGAAGAGAGATTCACATGAGATTCGGCGTTGATAAATATGCCTGTTTCAACGGTTTTTTCTTATCGGATCTATACGAATTCAATATGAAAAAAACGGTCCATTGAAATTCAGTTCTGTGTTTTATTATCGAATCAACCCCAAGATTGTTCGGATTCGTTCTCAGTGAGTGATTTTTAGAAACTTATCACCCTCGTCGCAAAAATAACCATGACGACTGCTGCTGTGGACTATGAACGTGAACGAATCCCATTATCAGCGCAACGGTCTCCGTCTGTAGGGGTTATTCCACAACAGAAGCACTTAAATGCGGACTCGGATTCGTTCCCAGATGTAAAAGACGTCGATTCGAAGAGAGATTCACATGAGATTCGACGTTGATAAATATGCCTGTTTCAACGGTTTTTTCTTATCGGATCTATACGAATCCAATATGAAAAAACGGTCCATTGAAAATCTGTTCTGTGTTTTATTATCGAATCAACCTCAAGATTGTCCGGATTCGTTCTCAGTGAGTGATTTTTAGAAATTTATCACCCTCGTCACGAAAATAACCATGACGACTGCTGCTGTGGACTA
The DNA here is from genome assembly GCA_944452715.1 of Ophion slaviceki. Lineage (NCBI taxonomy): Eukaryota > Metazoa > Arthropoda > Insecta > Hymenoptera > Ichneumonidae > Ophion > Ophion slaviceki. The sequence continues at coordinate 43,212,232 of OX101786.1, forward strand.
TGAACGCGAACGAATCCAATGTTCACCGTGGCGTTCTCAGTTTGTAGGGATTATTCCACAACGGAAACACTTGGACACGCACTCGGATTCGTTCCCGGATGTAAAAAACGTCGATTCGAAAACAGATTCTCATGACATTCGACGTTGATGAACGCGCCTGTTTCAACCATTTTTTATCAGATGGAGACGAATCCAATGGGAAAAACGGTCCATTCGAATTTCGTTTTGTATTTCATCTGTGAAAAAACCTTCAGCGTTTTCGGATTCGTTACCACAGAATGTTTTTTTTTCGTTATTTACCACCCTCGACACGAAAAAAGTCATTGAACTACTACTGCTGCTGTGGACTGTGAACGTGAACGAATCCCATTATTAGCGCGACGGCCTCCGTCTGTAGGGGTTATTCCACAACAGAAGCACTTAAATACGGACTCGGATTCGTTCCCAGATGTAAAAGACGTCGATTCGAAGAAAGATTCACATGAGATTTGACTTTGATAAACGCGTCTGTTTCAACCGTTCTTGTTATCGCGGCGAGACAAATCCAAGATGAAAAACGCTATATTCGAATACTGGCTTGTATTTAATTTTTGAAAGAACCTTCAGATTGTTCGGATTAGTTACAACAGAAGGATTTTTTTCCTTTATTTATCACCCTCGACACGAAAATAGTTATTGGACTACTACTGCTGCTGCGGACTATGAACGTGAACGAATCCCACTATCAGCGCGGCGTTCTCAGTTTTTTGAGGTTATTCCGCAACAGAAACACTCGCATGCGGACTCGGATTCGTTCCCAGATGTAAAAGACGTCGATTCGAAGAGAGATTCACATGAGATCCGACGGTGATGAATATGCCTGTTTCAACGGTTTTTTCTTATCGGATCTATACGAATCCAATATGAAAAAACGGTCCATTGAAATTCTGTTCTGTGGTTTATTATCGAATCAACCTCCAGATTGTTCGGATTCGTTCTCAGTGAGTGATTTTTAGAAATTTATCACCCTCGTCGCAAAAATAACCATGACGACTGCTGCTGTGGACTATGAACGCGAACGAGTCCAATGTTCACCGTGGCGTTCTTAGTTTGTAGGGACTATTCCACAACGGAAACACTTGCACACGCACTCGGATTCGTTCCCGGATGTAAAAAACGTCGATTCGAAAACAGATTCTCATGACATTCGACGTTGATAAACTCGCCTGTTTCAAACTTTTTTTTATCAGATCGAGACGAATCCAATGGGAAAAACGGTCCATTCGAATTTCGTTTTGTATTTCATCTTTGAAAAAATCTTCAGCGTTTTCGGATTCTTTACCACAGAATGATTTTTTTTTTTTTCGTTATTTACCACCCTCGACACGAAAAAAGTCACCGAACTACTACTGCTGCTGTGGACTGTGAACCTGAACGAATCCTACTATCAGCGCGGCGTTCTCAGTTTGTTGCGGTTATTCAGCAACAGAAACACTCGCATGCGGACTCGGATTCCTTCCCAGATGTAAAAGACGTCGATTCGAAGAGAGATTCACATGAGATTCGGCGTTGATAAATATGCCTGTTTCAACGGTTTATTCTTATCGGATCTATACGAATTCAATATGAAAAAAACGGTCCATTGAAATTCAGTTCTGTGTTTTATTATCGAATCAACCTCCAGATTGTTCGGATTCGTTCTCAGTGAGTGATTTTTAGAAATTTATCAACCCTCGTCGCAAAAATAACCATGACGACTGCTGCTGTGGACTATGAACGCGAACGAGTCCAATGTTCACCGTGGCGTTCTTAGTTTGTAGGGACTATTCCACAACGGAAACACTTGCACACGCACTCGGATTCGTTCCCGGATGTAAAAAACGTCGATTCGAAAACAGATTCTCATGAAATTCGACGTTGATAAACTCGCCTGTTTCAAACTTTTTTTTATCAGATCGAGACGAATCCAATGGGAAAAACGGTCCATTCGAATTTCGTTTTGTATTTCATCTTTGAAAAAATCTTCAGCGTTTTCGGATTCTTTACCACAGAATGATTTTTTTTTTTTTTCGTTATTTACCACCCTCGACACGAAAAAAGTCACCGAACTACTACTGCTGCTGTGGACTGTGAACGTCAACGAATCCTACTATCAGCGCGGCATTCTCAGTTTTTTGCGGTTATTCAGCAACAGAAACACTCGCATGCGGACTCGGATTCCTTCCCAGATGTAAAAGACGTCGATTCGAAGAGAGATTCACATGAGATTCGGCGTTGATAAATATGCCTGTTTCAACGGTTTTTTCTTATCGGATCTATACGAATTCAATATGAAAAAAACGGTCCATTGAAATTCAGTTCTGTGTTTTATTATCGAATCAACCCCAAGATTGTTCGGATTCGTTCTCAGTGAGTGATTTTTAGAAACTTATCACCCTCGTCGCAAAAATAACCATGACGACTGCTGCTGTGGACTATGAACGTGAACGAATCCCATTATCAGCGCAACGGTCTCCGTCTGTAGGGGTTATTCCACAACAGAAGCACTTAAATGCGGACTCGGATTCGTTCCCAGATGTAAAAGACGTCGATTCGAAGAGAGATTCACATGAGATTCGACGTTGATAAATATGCCTGTTTCAACGGTTTTTTCTTATCGGATCTATACGAATCCAATATGAAAAAACGGTCCATTGAAAATCTGTTCTGTGTTTTATTATCGAATCAACCTCAAGATTGTCCGGATTCGTTCTCAGTGAGTGATTTTTAGAAATTTATCACCCTCGTCACGAAAATAACCATGACGACTGCTGCTGTGGACTATGAACGCGAACGAATCCAATGTTCACCGTGGCGTTCTCAGTTTGTAGGGATTATTCCACAACGGAAACACTTGGACACGCACTCGGATTCGTTCCCGGATGTAAAAAACGTCGATTCGAAAACAGATTCTCATGACATTCGACGTTGATGAACGCGCCTGTTTCAACCATTTTTTATCAGATGGAGACGAATCCAATGGGAAAAACGGTCCATTCGAATTTCGTTTTGTATTTCATCTGTGAAAAAACCTTCAGCGTTTTCGGATTCGTTACCACAGAATGTTTTTTTTTCGTTATTTACCACCCTCGACACGAAAAAAGTCATTGAACTACTACTGCTGCTGTGGACTGTGAACGTGAACGAATCCCATTATTAGCGCGACGGCCTCCGTCTGTAGGGGTTATTCCACAACAGAAGCACTTAAATACGGACTCGGATTCGTTCCCAGATGTAAAAGACGTCGATTCGAAGAAAGATTCACATGAGATTTGACTTTGATAAACGCGTCTGTTTCAACCGTTCTTGTTATCGCGGCGAGACAAATCCAAGATGAAAAACGCTATATTCGAATACTGGCTTGTATTTAATTTTTGAAAGAACCTTCAGATTGTTCGGATTAGTTACAACAGAAGGATTTTTTTCCTTTATTTATCACCCTCGACACGAAAATAGTTATTGGACTACTACTGCTGCTGCGGACTATGAACGTGAACGAATCCCACTATCAGCGCGGCGTTCTCAGTTTTTTGAGGTTATTCCGCAACAGAAACACTCGCATGCGGACTCGGATTCGTTCCCAGATGTAAAAGACGTCGATTCGAAGAGAGATTCACATGAGATCCGACGGTGATGAATATGCCTGTTTCAACGGTTTTTTCTTATCGGATCTATACGAATCCAATATGAAAAAACGGTCCATTGAAATTCTGTTCTGTGGTTTATTATCGAATCAACCTCCAGATTGTTCGGATTCGTTCTCAGTGAGTGATTTTTAGAAATTTATCACCCTCGTCGCAAAAATAACCATGACGACTGCTGCTGTGGACTATGAACGCGAACGAGTCCAATGTTCACCGTGGCGTTCTTAGTTTGTAGGGACTATTCCACAACGGAAACACTTGCACACGCACTCGGATTCGTTCCCGGATGTAAAAAACGTCGATTCGAAAACAGATTCTCATGACATTCGACGTTGATAAACTCGCCTGTTTCAAACTTTTTTTTATCAGATCGAGACGAATCCAATGGGAAAAACGGTCCATTCGAATTTCGTTTTGTATTTCATCTTTGAAAAAATCTTCAGCGTTTTCGGATTCTTTACCACAGAATGATTTTTTTTTTTTTCGTTATTTACCACCCTCGACACGAAAAAAGTCACCGAACTACTACTGCTGCTGTGGACTGTGAACCTGAACGAATCCTACTATCAGCGCGGCGTTCTCAGTTTGTTGCGGTTATTCAGCAACAGAAACACTCGCATGCGGACTCGGATTCCTTCCCAGATGTAAAAGACGTCGATTCGAAGAGAGATTCACATGAGATTCGGCGTTGATAAATATGCCTGTTTCAACGGTTTATTCTTATCGGATCTATACGAATTCAATATGAAAAAAACGGTCCATTGAAATTCAGTTCTGTGTTTTATTATCGAATCAACCCCAAGATTGTTCGGATTCGTTCTCAGTGAGTGATTTTTAGAAACTTATCACCCTCGTCGCAAAAATAACCATGACGACTGCTGCTGTGGACTATGAACGTGAACGAATCCCATTATCAGCGCGACGGTCTCCGTCTGTAGGGGTTATTCCACAACAGAAGCACTTAAATGCGGACTCGGATTCGTTCCCAGATGTAAAAGACGTCGATTCGAAGAGAGATTCACATGAGATTCGACGTTGATAAATATGCCTGATTCAACGGTTTTTTCTTATCGGATCTATACGAATCCAATATGAAAAAACGGTCCATTGAAAATCTGTTCTGTGTTTTATTATCGAATCAACCTCAAGATTGTCCGGATTCGTTCTCAGTGAGTGATTTTTAGAAATTTATCACCCTCGTCACAAAAATAACCATGACGACTGCTGCTGTGGACTATGAACGCGAACGAATCCAATGTTCACCGTGGCGTTCTCAGTTTGTAGGGATTATTCCACAACGGAAACACTTGGACACGCACTCGGATTCGTTCCCGGATGTAAAAAACGTCGATTCGAAAACAGATTCTCATGACATTCGACGTTGATGAACGCGCCTGTTTCAACCATTTTTTATCAGATGGAGACGAATCCAATGGGAAAAACGGTCCATTCGAATTTCGTTTTGTATTTCATCTATGAAAAAACCTTCAGCGTTTTCGGATTCGTTACCACAGAATGTTTTTTTTTTTCGTTATTTACCACCCTCGACACGAAAAAAGTCATTGAACTACTACTGCTGCTGTGGACTGTGAACGTGAACGAATCCCATTATCAGCGCGACGGCCTCCGTCTGTAGGGGTTATTCCACAACAGAAGCACTTAAATACGGACTCGGATTCGTTCCCAGATGTAAAAGACGTCGATTCGAAGAAAGATTCACATGAGATTTGACTTTGATAAACGCGTCTGTTTCAACCGTTCTTGTTATCGCGGCGAGACAAATCCAAGATGAAAAACGCTATATTCGAATACTGGCTTGTATTTAATTTTTGAAAGAACCTTCAGATTGTTCGGATTAGTTACAACAGAAGGATTTTTTTCCTTTATTTATCACCCTCGACACGAAAATAGTTATTGGACTACTACTGCTGCTGCGGACTATGAACGTGAACGAATCCCACTATCAGCGCGGCGTTCTCAGTTTTTTGAGGTTATTCCGCAACAGAAACACTCGCATGCGGACTCGGATTCGTTCCCAGATGTAAAAGACGTCGATTCGAAGAGAGATTCACATGAGATTCGACGGTGATGAATATGCCTGTTTCAACGGTTTTTTCTTATCGGATCTATACGAATCCAATATGAAAAAACGGTCCATTGAAATTCTGTTCTGTGGTTTATTATCGAATCAACCTTCAGATTGTTCGGATTCGTTCTCAGTGAGTGATTTTTAGAAATTGATCACCCTCGTCGCAAAAATAACCATGACGACTGCTGCTGTGGACTATGAACGCGAACGAGTCCAATGTTCACCGTGGCGTTCTTAGTTTGTAGGGATTATTCCACAACGGAAACACTTGCACACGCACTCGGATTCGTTCCCGGATGTAAAAAACGTCGATTCGAAAACAGATTCTCATGACATTCGACGTTGATAAACTCGCCTGTTTCAAACTTTTTTTTATCAGATCGAGACGAATCCAATGGGAAAAACGGTCCATTCGAATTTCGTTTTGTATTTCATCTTTGAAAAAATCTTCAGCGTTTTCGGATTCTTTACCACAGAATGATTTTTTTTTTTTCGTTATTTACCACCCTCGACACGAAAAAAAGTCACCGAACTACTACTGCTGCTGTGGACTGTGAACGTGAACGAATCCCATTATCAGCGCGACGGCCTCCGTCGGTAGGGGTTATTCCACAACAGAAGCACTTAAATGCGGACTCGGATTCGTTCCCAGATGTAAAAGACGTCGATTCGAAGAAAGATTCACATGAGATTTCACTTTGATAAACGCGTCTGTTTCAACCGTTCTTGTTATCGCGGCGAGACAAATCCAAGATGAAAAACGCAATATTCGAATACTGGCTTGTATTTAATTTTTGAAAGAACCTTCACATTGTCCGGTTAGTTACAACAGAAGGATTTTTTTCCTTTATTTATCACCCTCGACACGAAAATAGTTATTGGACTACTACTGCTGCTGTGGACTATGAACGTGAACGAATCCTACTATCAGCGCGGCGTTCTCAGTTTTTTGCGGTTATTCAGCAACAGAAACACTCGCATGCGGACTCGGATCCCTTCCCAGATGTAAAAGACGTCGATTCGAAGAGAGATTCACATGAGATTCGGCGTTGATAAATATGCCTGTTTCAACGGTTTTTTCTTATCGGATCTATACGAATTCAATATGAAAAAAACGGTCCATTGAAATTCAGTTCTGTGTTTTATTATCGAATCAACCCCAAGATTGTTCGGATTCGTTCTCAGTGAGTGATTTTTAGAAACTTATCACCCTCGTCGCAAAAATAACCATGACGACTGCTGCTGTGGACTATGAACGTGAACGAATCCCATTATCAGCGCAACGGTCTCCGTCTGTAGGGGTTATTCCACAACAGAAGCACTTAAATGCGGACTCGGATTCGTTCCCAGATGTAAAAGACGTCGATTCGAAGAGAGATTCACATGAGATTCGACGTTGATAAATATGCCTGTTTCAACGGTTTTTTCTTATCGGATCTATACTAATCCAATATGAAAAAACGGTCCATTGAAAATCTGTTCTGTGTTTTATTATCGAATCAACCTCAAGATTGTCCGGATTCGTTCTCAGTGAGTGATTTTTAGAAATTTATCACCCTCGTCACAAAAATAACCATGACGACTGCTGCTGTGGACTATGAACGCGAACGAATCCAATGTTCACCGTGGCGTTCTCAGTTTGTAGGGATTATTCCACAACGGAAACACTTGGACACGCACTCGGATTCGTTCCCGGATGTAAAAAACGTCGATTCGAAAACAGATTCTCATGACATTCGACGTTGATGAACGCGCCTGTTTCAACCATTTTTTATCAGATCGAGACGAATCCAATGGGAAAAACGGTCCATTCGAATTTCGTTTTGTATTTCATCTTTGAAAAAATCTTCAGCGTTTTCGGATTCTTTACCACAGAATGATTTTTTTTTTTTTTTCGTTATTTACCACTCTCGACACGAAAAAAGTCACCGAACTACTACTGCTGCTGTGGACTGTGAACGTGAACGAATCCCATTATCAGCGCGACGGCCTCCGTCGGTAGGGGTTATTCCACAACAGAAGCACTTAAATGCGGACTCGGATTCGTTCCCAGATGTAAAAGACGTCGATTCGAAGAAAGATTCACATGAGATTTGACTTTGATAAACGCGTCTGTTTCAACCGTTCTTGTTATCGCGGCGAGACAAATCCAAGATGAAAAACGCAATATTCGAATACTGGCTTGTATTTAATTTTTGAAAGAACCTTCACATTGTTCGGATTAGTTACAACAGAAGGATTTTTTTCCTTTATTTATCACCTTCGACACGAAAATAGTTATTGGACTACTACTGCTGCTGTGGACTATGAACGTGAACGAATCCTACTATCAACGCGGCGTTCTCAGTTTTTTGCGGTTATTTAGCAACAGAAACACTCGCATGCGGACTCGGATTCCTTCCCAGATGTAAAAGACGTCGATTCGAAGAGAGATTCACATGAGATTCGGCGTTGATAAATATGCCTGTTTCAACGGTTTTTTCTTATCGGATCTATATGAATTCAATATGAAAAAAACGGTCCATTGAAATTCAGTTCTGTGTTTTATTATCGAATCAACCCCAAGATTGTTCGGATTCGTTCTCAGTGAGTGATTTTTAGAAACTTATCACCCTCGTCGCAAAAATAACCATGACGACTGCTGCTGTGGACTATGAACGTGAACGAATCCCATTATCAGCGCGACGGTCTCCGTCTGTAGGGGTTATTCCACAACAGAAGCACTTAAATGCGGACTCGGATTCGTTCCCAGATGTAAAAGACGTCGATTCGAAGAGAGATTCACATGAGATTCGACGTTGATAAATATGCCTGTTTCAACGGTTTTTTCTTATCGGATCTATACGAACCCAATATGAAAAAACGGTCCATTGAAAATCTGTTCTGTGTTTTATTATCGAATCAACCTCAAGATTGTTCGGATTCGTTCTCAGTGAGTGATTTTTAGAAATTTATCACCCTCGTCGCAAAAATAACCATGACGACTGCTGCTGTGGACTATGAACGCGAACGAATCCAATGTTCACCGTGGCGTTCTCAGTTTGTAGGGATTATTCCACAACGGAAACACTTGGAAACGCACTCGGATTCGTTCCCGGATGTAAAAAACGTCGATTCGAAAACAGATTCTCATGACATTCGACGTCGATGAACGCGCCTGTTTCAGCCATTTTTTATCAGATCGAGACGAATCCAATGGGAAAAACGGTCCATTCGAATTTCGTTTTGTATTTCATCTTTGAAAAAACCTTCAGCGTTTTCGGATTCGTTACCACAGAATGTTTTTTTTTCGTTATTTACCACCCTCGACACGAAAAAAGTCATTGAACTACTACTGTTGCTGTGGACTGTGATCGTAAACGAATCCCATTATCAGCGCGACGGCCTCCGTCTGTATGGGTTATTCCACAACAGAAGCACTTACATGCGGACTCGGATTCGTTCCCAGATGTAAAAGACGTCGATTCGAAGATAGATTCACATGAGATATGACTTTGATAAACGCGTCTGTTTCAACCGTTCTTGTTATCGCATCGAGACAAATCCAAGATGAAAAACGCTATATTCGAATACTGGCTTGTATTTAATTTTTGAAAGAACGTTCAGATTGTTCGGATTCGTTACAACAGAAGGATTTTTTTCCTTTATTTATCACCCTCGACACGAAAATAGTTATTGGACTACTACTGCTGCTGTGGACTATGAACGTGAACGAATCCCACTATCAGCGCGGGGTTCTCAGTTTTTTGAGGTTATTCCGCAACAGAAACACTCGCATGCGGACTCGGATTCGTTCCCAGATGTAAAAGACGTCGATTCGAAGAGAGATTCACATGAGATTCGACGTTGATAGATATGCCTGTTTCAACGGTTCTTTCTTATCGGATCTATACGAATCCAATATGAAAAAACGGTCCATTAAAATTCTGTTCTGTATTTTATTATCGAAGCAACCTCATGATTGTTCGGATTCGTCCTCAGTGAGTGATTTTTAGAAATTTATCACCCTCGTCGCAAAAGTAACCATGACGACTGCTGCTGTGGACTATGAACGTGAACGAATCCCATTATCAGCGCGACGGTCTCCGTCTGTAGGGGTTATTCCACAACAGAAGCACTTAAATGCGGACTCGGATTCGTTCCCAGATGTAAAAGACGTCGATTCGGAGAAAGATTCACATGAGATTTGACTTTGATAAACGCGTCTGTTTCAACCGTTCTTGTTATCGCATCGAGACAAATCCAAGATGAAAAACGCTATATTCGAATACTGGCTTGTATTTAATTTTTGAAAGAACCTTCAGATTGTTGGGATTCGTTACCAGAGAAGGATTTTTTCCCTCTATTTATCACCCTCGACATGAAAATAGTTATTGGACTACTACTGCTGCTGTGGACTATGAACGTAACGAATCCCACTATCAGCGCGGCGTTCTCAGTTTTTTGGGGTTATTCCGCAACAGAAACACTCGCATGCGGACTCGGATTCGTTCACAGATGTAAAAGACGTCGATTCGAAGAGAGATTCACATGAGATTCGGCGTTGATAAATATGCCTGTTTCAACGGTTTTTTCTTATCGGATCTATACGAATCCACTATGAAGAAATGGTCCATTGAAATTCTGTTCTGTGTTTTATTATCGAATCAACCGCCAGATTGTGGACGTATTGAATATGGAGGGTATTCAATCCATATTCGACCCACATCGTCAGACTTCTCGACTCAATCTGACCGGAAAGAAAATAAAATCGGGGACGAATTCGGGGCAGTAATATCGGGAATGTCCGATCGAGGCTCCGAGAACCATTCCGAGCACCGATGTTATCTTTATTAAATAAACAAAGCTCCTACCGTCGTTATCGCAGCATCGTCAGACTTCCTTATCCAATCTGACCGGAAGTAACATCAAATCGGAGACGAATTTCGGGCAGTAATATTGGGAATGTCCGATCGATGCCCCAAGAACCATTGCGAGCACCGATTTTATCTTTGTTAAATAAACAAAGCTCCTACCGTCGTTCTCGCAGCATCGCCAGACTTCTCGACCCAATCTGACCGGAAATAAGATAAAATCGAAGACGAATTTGGGGCAGTAATATAGAGAATGTCCGGTCGAGCCTCCGAGAACGATTCCGAGCACTGATTTTGTCTTTGTTAAATAAAAAAAAGCTCCTACCGTCTTTCTCGCGGCATTGTCAGACTTCTCGACCCAATCTGACCGGAAGTAAGATAAAATCGGAGACGAATTCGGGGCAATATCATCGGGAATGTCCGATCGATGCCCCAAGAACCATTCCGAGCACCGAATTTTTCTTTGTTAAATAAACAATGCTCCTACCGTCGTTCTCGCACAATCGTTAGACTTTTCGATCAAATCTGACCGATAGTGCAGAGAATTTTAACCCGCATTTCGCGAACGTGGGTCGTTTTCGTAATGCCCAAGATCATTTTCTTCGCAGATCGCTTAATATTTAATTTAAAAAAATATTAAACATTGGAAAGAAAAGAACCCTATTTCCCTTGAGAAGTACGGCCTAACGATTGACCATGCATGTTTTCAGATGTTTTTCATTGACAATTGTTGGTTTGGTAGTGCAAAAACGAAAACGACCCAGGTTCACGGGATTAAGGTGCCTCAAATGCCTTCACGGATTAAGGGTTCAGATAACCGATTGAACTTAATCGATCGATTGTGAACTTCATTGAAAATAATGTCCATTTCGAAAATGTTCGAGGATTTCATGCTCCGCAAATAATATTTTAAATCATATGCGATTCGCGAACAACTTTTGGAATAAATAATCCTAACACTACATTTTAAAGTAATTTCGCGTGAAATTATTAATTTTTACCAAATCCTACAAGTATTTTTGTTTTTTTTTTACTGTTTCATAAATTATCTTAAAATCCTGTAACTCCGGAATTTTACGATATTTATTTTTGTATTTACAATTATGTAGAATATTTTTGTATTTAGAATTTACGATTTAAAAATTATGTAACTACAGAATGTTCAGATTATTTATGCAACATTAAAAAACAAAAATACTCGTAGTATTTGATAAAAAATAATCATTTCACGCCAAATTACTTAAAAAGTTTATTGCTAGAATTATTTATTCTCAAAGTTATTAGAGAATCCTCGAACATTTTCGAAATTGACATTCTTTTCAATAACGTTCTCGGATAGGGACACATTCAGATCCCTCTGTTCGACCGCGTGTCATAGGACCAACTTCCTGTGACAGCCGAACATTCGGAAGTTGCAGCTGTGACGTCAGCAGACTAGCACTTCCTATAGCGCGCCCGTGTCTGATTTGGCTCATTTGTTCCCCTGATAAAATTTCGATCTATCGACTTTAAATCGTATGTTTGATAATTTTTTCTGCATGACGGGGGGCTCAAATAAAGTTTTTCGGGAGCGTTCCGTATTCAGAATTTTCCACACTTCATTCTCCTGCGCGCCGAATGGAAATTTCGTTTTTTTCCAGAATACGCTATTTTCCCTGGCAAATACTGTTCATGACAAAAATACGATCTATTTTTTTTTTTTCAAAAGGGGCTTGAAAAACCATCAAAAAGCCTATTTTTTTCAGTCGTAAAATCACCGCGCAAGACTCTAAAAAAACCCATGTAGAAGGTAAAGAAACCAAAAGTCGATACCAATTAATACGTTCTGTAAGCGTGAAAAAAAAATTCTAAATTATACCCGCCTCATAAATGTGTATTGTATTCTAAACAAAGTGTTACCCTGTAAAGTCACAAAATTCTGTCACTAAAGTGGAGCCGTAGTTGGACTTCAAGCATTGCTATATCATAGAGCTGAAATAATATGAATGGTACAATCGGACGTTATTGGAAGTATTCTCAATATAAAGTTGGTAATTTAGAATTGATATGCAAGTGGGGATGCGATGGCACGTCTGGTCGAAGTACTCACAAACAAAAATTTAGCGACGGAGACGGCAATGAATCGGATGTCATCATTATCTTTATTTCACTTATTTCCTTCCAAATCTTTGATCGAGTCAATCCCACGCGTGATTATTTTGAAAAATCCACGTCCTTCGCCGCCAAGATTTTATAGCCTAGTTAAAATTGAATTCTTGCCCGAAACTGCCGAAGCAACTAGGGCAGAACTTGATTGTATCGAAGCGCAAGAGAGAAACTTCGTGCCATTTCAAACCGTAATGGGCGGCAAAGAAATTAACATCAATTTCAAACTTGTGTTGTGATAGATGGTAAAGTTTTTAATTCTATTACGAAAACATCGACAAGTATGCGTTGCTACCTTTGCGGTCCTACGTCCAAATAATTCAATGATAACGACGGAAATACAGTGAGGAGTTTTTTCGAAAATTCTGAAATTTTCGCCTCGATAACGGAAATTGATGAAGAATGGATAAAGCGATGTCATGTTGTATTTCAGGTAATTTCTTGTGGTTTCGAGAACACTATACCCATATTTCGCAAATACACTGAAGATACTGCACATAAATTAGTCGAACTCTATTCGTGGTACTTCATGCCAACAACAGTACATCAAATTGTCATTCACGGTCATGGAATTGTGGAATCTTCGTTACTCCTCGTCGGAAAAATGTCTGAAGAAGCTCAGGAATCATGTAACAAGTGTATTAAAAGATTCCGAGAAGATTTTTCACGGAAATGTGACTGCATAAAAAACATGGAAGACATTGTTTTGCAGACTTTCAGTAACGTCGGATCCAATAATATCCAGTCTGCGAAAACTTCCTCCGATGAAACTAACATCGTTATTCCCATACGCGGTTGAACTATTGATTCCACCTTCAGTTATAGAATCACGTCAGATTTCTTCAAATAATACGAGCGATAAATATGGCGATGATGACAAGTGGCAGGACAGCGATTAATTGTAAGAGATGCTAAAATTATATCGATAAGAAATGAAAGAATAAAAGAAATACATTATAAATCATCATTGTCATTGTAAGAATGATCAATCACTGTATTCCAATGCTCCTCTTCCCAAATCTTCAAATGTCAACTGTCATTACATTTTCCATTTAATTTATTCAAAAGCATAATTTCGAAAATTTGACTTCATATTCATTATTAGCAACGTTGAAGACTCCTAAAAAGTGAATTCCGTGCAAATCCAATTGACGTTCGACGATGGAGCCGTCCACATTGAATGCACCATTTTGTTTTTTGGGAATATGTTTACTTATTCGTAATCAGTGACCTCGAAAATCTCTATGCAGGAAATTCGAAAGAAATTAAATGATTACCCGCCGCGGCGCCATTTTTTAGCTGTACTGGAGCCGCGATTTTTTTTCGTTCGAAATTTGACTTTGAATTCGTCGTCAGCGATCCCACAAGTCCCCAAGTACAGACTTTCATCCGAATTGAATACGTTTTCGAAGAAATTTCCCGCCGTATTTTATCCGCCATTTTGTTTTTCTACATTTTGACTTCGAATTCGTAATCAGCGACCCCGAAAACCACCGAGTCGAGACCTCCACCCGAATTGAATACGTTTCCGAAGAAATGTTCCGCCATTTTGTTTTTTCTAAATGTTGACTACGAATTCGTAATCAGCCACCCCGAAAACCCCCGAGTCCAGACGTTCACCCGAATTGAATACGTTTTTGAAGACATTCTCCGCGGTATTTTATCCGCCATTTTGTTTTTCTAAATTTTGACTCCGAATTCGTAATCAGCGACGCCGAAAACACCACGAGTCGAGACTTTCATTCGAATTGAATACGTTTCAGGAGAAATTTTCCGCCGTATTTTATTGGCCACTTTGTTTTTCTTAATTTTGACTTCGAATTCGTAATCAGCGACCTCTAAAACCCCCGAGTCCAGACTTCCACCCGAATTGAATACGTTTCCGAAGGAATTTTTCGCTATTGTGTTTTTATAAATTTTGACTCCGAATTCGTATTCAGCGACCCGGAAAACCCCCGAGTACAAACTTTCACCCGAATTGAATACGTTTTTGACTTTTGGCCGGCCTTTTGGGATTTGGGACCACTGTCTGACACCTTCAATGAGGTCCCGGACTCGAGGCAAAGTTAGGTCGCTATTTTGCATCTGACAAGAGTAGATTGATTCTATTCCATATTTTCACAAACTCATTAAACCCGTTCCACGATAAATCGCGAATGCCGTAATGCCGCTCTTCTTAATTTGGCCCCTTAAATGCGGTTCCCCAAAGTCGAGTTTTCGTTCAAGTTTAAACTGCCACTGCACAAGTCTATTAATGTACTTTATCTCGTAAAAATTCTCTACTTCGACTCAAAATAAGATTCACGCGTACGCTTCTTCAGCGTGAGCCCCTTAACATTTCTCGTCGATAATCAACTTCTCGCTAAGGACCTTCCTCACACCCAAAAACGAAACGTTCGCCCCGTTTGAGGGAAGTCCTCTGATCCGTTTTCGACGAAAAAATTTGCACGCGTCCCGTTTTGCAATTCAACCCCTTAAATTCCGCTCTCAATCGCCTCTTCTTGCCGTAAAACTCTAAGGTGAACTTACTTCCTCATGATCTTTAAGACCGCATTCACTTTTAATCGTCACGCATTCTTTGTTATCTTAATTGACGCCTTAAACACGATTTCGGGAAGACCGTTTTCTTTGCGTTCACAAACGGTACATCGACCCAGCGCGGCTCGAATCGTTCTGCCAGTCGTTGAGTGTCTCACGACAATCGCTCGTTTAATTATTGACCCATGGCCAGGGCTTTTAGGTGCTTTCGTATTTTTTCTCCACCGATTCCGCGGGTCCTGCAAACAAATGAAGCCCGTTCGACATTCATATTCCACGTTACACTCGCACACTCGAACGCCTGTCATCGTAACGTCAGCCACGACCCGACATCTCTCGGTGACTTCTGCAGCCTCATGACAGCCACGCCAAGAAGATAGCGGCGAATGCTCCAACGCCCACTCCGTTCCTGGCCATTCCAACTCCGCCGTTCCTCGGACTTCAGTTTGAATTATCGTTCGATATTGATTTTTTAATGGTCTTTTTCTCAATGGTACCATTTTTTTTGAGGCCCTCATCCGGGTCCTACGTGTTCAGAATCAAGTCCACTTTGCTTCTGTAAGCCCGGAATGCCATTTTTATTTTTACCCAGAATTTTTTTTTTTTTTTTGGTGGCATATACTTTTCCCACATAGGCGCTATATTTTTTTTCGAAGAGTTCTCGAAAAACCATTTCAAAAGCGCACCTTTGCCGTCCCAAAATGGCCGCCCAAGAATTTTAAAAAAGGGGTGTCCACTTTATAATTGTCACTCTGTGTATATATATATATATATATATATATATATATTGTTATACATACGTATATACCAATTTATAATCTGCAATACAAGAATATTTTTTTTTTTCGTTAACTCTAACTCATATTGCGACAAGCGCCTTTATTTTTCATCATTTCTTATTTTGTCTGTGCACATTCGACTCCCCTAGTATGTATCTACTCCCGCTGAACGCGCCTAGCTAGCGCGCCGAGCTCAACGCCCGCGCGCACTCGCTTTCTATCCTTGTCACTCTTCAGCGCCCGCGCGCACTCACTCGCTATCCTCGTCTCTCCTTAACCCTCGCGCGCACCCGTGCGCCCTCGCTCCGTCTCTCTCTAGCGCTCCGCTAGGAGACCAACATACTCCTCCTGCTCGCCTGATACTTCGTGCGCTCAATCGAGCTCTCCTCCAACCTCTACACTTTCCATCCTTCTCTCTCCGGGTTACCCACGTACCTTCTTCATACTTATGTAACCCGCATCACAAAATCCTTATTCCTTAACCGCGAACCTTGATTTCCGCGGATCCGCGACATAGTTCGCGACCCGCGAATCATGACTATCAACCCTCTCACCCCTATTTCACGTACTCGCGAAAAACCACGAGATTACGTAATCCACGCGGACTCGCGATATACTCGCGACCCCGCGACTCGCCTCGTACATAGAGTCGCTCTCTCTCTTACTCTTACCCAGCCTAATCCTCTCTCTCTTACTCATGACTACTATGGCGGATAGACGGTACGTGACTTTTTCCCAAATTACTTTATTGCCCCTCGAGTCGAGTGAACGTTTCCCTTCAAGACATTTTCCAGAAAACACTCCAATTGCTTTTTTGCCCCTTGACACGTGCAAGCGCTCTTTTTACAGTATAAGTCCCTTTTGTACGCTTTCCCATTTTCGAGTATATAATAGAAGACATTAACCAGATATTTTTCCCGAACTTTCCCAGCGCATGTATATCTCTTTCTCTCTCGCACTGGTCGCGTCTCTTCCCGACGCGCCGCCAAGATGCAGGCCACGTGTTGCACGTAGGCTTCTACGTAATAATCCTAAGAACTAATTAAGAGATAAACAAATCGCTATCACTCCTTGTAGACTAAACATCCGCCCAGCACCAATATCACGTATCGCCTCTTTGTCTCCTTTGTCTCCAACCCTATATTATTATTATTATTTCCACGCGCAGAATATTCTAGAATAATTTCATACACGCTCTAATTAATAAAGAAATTATTCAAAAAATAACTAACTCCGTCACAATGAGCCTTATTTATAACAATAATCATAATAAATATTTATTATTAATTATAATACATATTTTACGCGACAAATAAATTATAAGCGCTATTTTAATCATTTAGTTAAGCGATAATCATTATAATTCAGTATTATCAGTATAACAATATCTCACGCGCTATTAATATAGCTAATAAACAATTAGCCATTATGAACAATTATATTTTTCGCGCATATACGAATAAAAATATTACTCCACGACTAAGTCGAATATTAAATACAACGTCTTTCGCATAAATAATATTGCGCTCTATTTTTTATTAATTAAGAACTACATATCCATAATTATTATATGCAACACGTATATTTCGCGTTGTAATTATTCTCTCATTTAATTGCCATATCTTGCAAAAACGAACTTAAAAATAAATTATCCTCATAATATTATATCAAATCACTTCCATACCGAACGCAAAAGAATAAATAACAACAACTATCAAAGATTATATAAATTACGTTTCTTTATTTAAGGATGAATATCATTGTAACGAATTGTAAGACTAACGATAAATTAAAAACATTAATTTATCGTCAGTCCGACCATGACAAAACCCGCATATTTGTTTGTTATAACATTTAAATAGTAATAGATAATTCATCGTTGAATCTTCCGTTTAAACGCCATAAGAGCGAGCGAGAAGGAACATCAACGTCGGCGTCTCCTCTCCGCGGCGCATGCGCACCACACCGTTCCACCGCCGCACCAATAAAAAGCCGAGTCCTCCGCTGCTCGCCAGTTCTCCGGTCTCTCCACCAGTCAGTTGCGCTTCTCCGCTCGCCGCTTTCGTGTCGGACCCGCACGCTGGAAAATCGGAACATTACTTTATTTTCACATTTTTACATTGTCGAATTGTAACTCAAAGTCGAGGTTAACTTCATCGTGTTCAACATCGCAGAGTTGTTTGTAATTAATTATATTTCTTTCCAAGTTTGTAACAATACATACATATACGTGTACATTTTAACAGAGTCAGTGAACAATCATTTCGTAAACCTTTATCCCTCGTCGAATATATTATTTTTCGGACGTGTCGTGCGTCGTTCATTCATTTATCATCTACAACCATCCGTCGTCGCTTCGTGGCATTTCGCTAATTCAAAATATCTCGTTTCACAAATTTTCTTATTGTGTGTGAAAATCAATTGTCCGTTATAAAACCTAATTTACCATCCATCTTTCCTCACTTTCCGAAGAGTTGTCAGTTGTGCTACATATTGCACGTTGACAAACTCTTACCCCGCTTAATTTCAAGACTCGATCCATTGGTTGTGCTGTTACCACTGCACGTCGATTAGCTCGTGTCTTGTATCCACGCTTGCATGACAATCCTACTTATTCTCTCGTTCTTCCAATCAACGGTCAATTGATTTCTCAATAAATATTTGTTTATAATTTTCCAAATTTTATAAATGCCAAGAAGACGAGGTGGTCGAAAGTTTCGTCTTCGCCGCGCAATCGCGATAGCCGCGCAAAAGCCACGGCCGGCATCTCGTGGAAATAATTCGTCTGTATTCGAACAAATTATTCGTGGCGCTTTAAAAGAACTCAGGGTGAAAATTGGACCGAAAATTGTGTCGGACGTTCCGTTCTGTGGAAAAGTCTTCCTTGTCGACCCCCGTGGGTACATCCGCGCAGTGACTCGATCGAACGGCAGTGACGCTTCCGACGCGTCTACCACCGTTGCAACATCGAACATCGAGATTATCACCATTGACTAATACTCCCGTCGTCAACGTCGTTTCCATTCATTCCACGAGTTCGTCGCTGCGGTCGGCCAACAGGAACCCGTCCTTTTCTGCAACAAGTCGGTACATCGATGGGCGGATGCTCGTCGAAAATTAAGAAACCTACTACCTCGTCATCTACCATTGAAGTCAGCGTTCACCTAGAGATCATCATTACCGACGGAAGGACCTCTCTCTCCAGGTGCCAGATCATCCGTCGATAAACCCGCTACGCACCGCCGCTCGTAGGGTAAGTCGCATGTTCACGTTACCACTCTCTATCTTCTCTATCGACTGCCCTATCCCCGCGAGTGTTTCATAAAATTATCGATCAAACCGTGGCTCGATCCTCATCCCTGTTGGGCACATTCCCGACTAAACGTAGGATCTCAAGGCTGGCGTCCGTTCTGTAAAATAAAATAAATTGCATTTATTTAACGTAAAATCATCCTCGCAACTGAAATCGCGTTTTAACTTTTGAAAATAATTTTTTTTTTATCCAATATAAAAATCCGGACGTAACAATGTAGCGTGTTCGTGCGTCAGCTTTCCCAAGCCTCATAAAAAAAGGGGCACTTCGAGATTTGTCCAATTTTGGACAGGTATGATTTTATGAGTGAGACGAATACGTGTGTTAGGAAAAATGGCGTGAGCGAGAGGAAGAGAGAAAGAGAGAAAGAAATGCACTACGAAGATTTGTTCGTTGCGTGATTACACGCACGAACGAGAGACAAATATATTTTAATTATTTGCTCGGAAAATGTTACACTTTTTCGCGGTCGCCGTATTTTGCGTAATTTAAATAGCGCGAAGAAATTTTATAAATGATTGTGTATTTAACACGTAAATAAGCGTAGTTACATTCAATAAAGGCAATAATATATGTTTCGTAAATTTATTCGTTGCAGTGTTTGATTTGTTATGTTTCCTTTTATTTTTATTATGATTTAAACAATTAATACCGGTTTACAGAGACTTATAGTTGCACTGACGAAGAGACCGGGGTAAACTCGAAAAGAATATAAAATAGAATAAAATAAGTGTACCGGTTTTCAGAGCGTCGACTCTGCGATGCGCGCTGTTGGAGAGACCGGACGGAACTGACTGGCCAGCTCCCGGAGCGCAATATGTATCCTCGCCCTCTTTGTCTCCGAGACAAAGGGCTTGGCGTCATTACCCTCGCTCTCGAGCTCGGGCCCCATGTAACCGAATATTAGCACTGATAACGTTATTTTTCTCGAGTTGTACATGAGCAATGAAATGAATATTTTTCGTTATCGGCAGGATGTGCTGACTACGTGGTGACCAAGCTACGAGGGGGTCTGTGAGAAAACTCGCGATGAAGCTGACCGTTTGGGAACAGTTTCGCGGGTTATTCGAGGACTCTCGCGTCCCCAATATATACATAATATAGATATGACAATATTTCTTATTTCTAGGACCATTGTATTATGGTCAACACGAATATACATATATATGTTGGATACTAGTTCGGGGACTCGTGAATGTCCCCGAAATATACATGTGAGTATAGGTATTAAAATTATTATTTGTACTCCGGAGACTCTCTTGGATGTCCCGAGTATATATATATGTATATTGGTGAGTGTCACTTTGAGGACTTATGTCCCCGAAGTATGCATGAAAGTAGATATGTATGAAATATTGCCCCGGGACTCGGCTATATGTCCCTGAAGCATATGGAGTACGTATATGTATATATATATATACATGTATAGATATTCACTAAAGTTATTGCGAGGACTAATGCCTTCGAAGTATGCATATGAGTATACGAATGGTATATGAGGACTCTGAGGTCCTAGAGTATGTATATATATATATATTCGGTAAAGTTATTTCGAGGACTTATGTCCCTAAAGTATGCATGGAAATAGACAGGCGGAATTATTATAGGCGGTACTCCAGGGACTCTCGTATATGTCCCTGAAGCATGCAGGTACGTGTATATTTATGTACATATGAGACATAATGATATGGTACTCCGGGGACCCATGTGCGTGTCCCAGAAGTGTACAGGCAAACAGATATGTACGTGTATATGAGGCTAATTGTAAAGTTAATGCGAGCACCCATGTGCTCGTCCCTGAAGTTACAGGTAAGTTTAGCGGTAAAGTTATTATGGGAACTGTTTGTCCCTAAAGTATACGGGTAGATATACGCATGCTAAATTTAAAGATATATTCACGAATATTTTATATAACGGGGTTTCTAAGTGAAATCGACCATATATGGGTCGTTTTGATTAACATGTACCCCAAGAAAAACATAAATCCGCGCGTTTAGCGCGAGGAAAAAATCTTAATAATTATTACAATTCGTACCAGATATGAATATTTGGAAGGCGAGAGTGCTAGGACGTAACACCTCCCCCCTAAAAGTCTGAAGCAATGCTTCAGCTTTGCTGAGGACCGGCGTTGAGCCGCTCCAAGAGTCCGTGATCGACGCCCGACAAACGCCTCGACGTCGTCGGATGGTCGCGATTGTCGTTGATGGTCACCAGCTCCAGAGGTTCGTCGTTGGTAATCTTCGACGACCGTTGTTCAGCATGGTGAGCTCTGCTAATTAGGAGGCTTGTCACCGAGTTCCAGATGGCTCCTAGGAGGGTGAAACTCCATCCGTACAGAGTGTGGAGTGTATATCCATGGATGCAAGTATCGATGATCGCCTTGATGATGGTGAGGATTGCGAGGACCCCGAACAGTCCCGCACTGATGATCCCGAATTTTTCGAAAACACCCCAGATTTTGTGCATTACTCCATCAGCCACGTGTTGGAGAGCGTCCTCGTCCATCAGTGTCTTGAGGGAAACGCTTCCCGGGGGTATGTCGCGTCCTGCGAACCCCCTTGCGATGTTGTTGAGCAATGCTGGTTTTTCAGCGGGGAACATGATCCTGTCCCTCAGCTGGTTGATCTCGTGGTCAGAATAAATTCCGCTGGATGCCAAATTTCCAATGGGGTTGTATCCCCAGGTAGGCATGGAAGCGGGATGCAGTTGTCCAGGAGGCGGTACCTCGACTGGATGTGGTGTGAAACGATACCAAGTGCCGTCGATCCAATATTCGGCAGGCAGCATGGGGTTGCACTCGATATGTGTTCGTTCGACGAAGTGTGCATTTCATACACATGCTGAGTTTATAATCGGGTGCCTCTTAATTTGTTGGGACGGACTACCCGAGGTTTATTTTTATAGAGGATCTTTACGTTTCCTCCTGATAAAATTTCCAAAATTTCGCATGGTTCGGTGTATTGGTCACCGAATTTTCCCTTTTTTGGTTCCTTCACCATGAGAACCTTGTCGCCGACCTTGAAGGTTTTCGGATTAATCCTTCGATCGTAATACACTTTCGATTTCTCCTTGCATTTCTTCAGATTTTCGGCGGCAAATTGTTGGAGTTCGTAAATTCGAGAGAAGAGCTCCTCCAGGTATGCAGCATAAGTCGTATCCTGTTGCTCCTCGATTTGTTGATGACCCGACGGATGGCGGGCCAGTTTACCGAAAACTAGCTCGTGAGGGGTGTACCCTGTACCCTCGTGTTGGCTCGTATTATACGAGAACATCGCCAACTCGATGAGCTCGTCCCAATCGGTGTTTTCGTTGACGTACTGTTTCAGATATTCCGCGAGGACATGGTGAGACCTTTCGATTGACCCGTTGGACTGCGGGTAGAACGCTGATGTTTGGTACATTTTGATTCTGAATTTCCTCGCGATGGCCTTCATAAGACTGCTCCGAAAGTTCGCCCCCTGGTCGGTGAGAAGGGCGCGAGGAGCACCAAAACGAGCGATGAAGTTTTTGACGAACGCCTCGCTGATGTCGATCGCCGTCGTCCTTTTCAGCCGAATTGCCAATGAGTACTTAGTAAGAAGATCCTGGATGGTCAGCACGTACTCGTTGCCCATCTTCGTAACAGGAAGTGGTCCGACCACGTCCATGGCCACCTTGTCGAAGGCCGCCCTTGGGGTGTCGGAGATAACCATGGGTTGCATAGTTTTGACGCGAACTAACTTTTTTAATTGGCAACCTCTACAATGTTGAATGTACTCTTGAATTTCGCCTTTCATGTTTTTTCCAAAAGAAATTTTCTCTGATTCGTTTGTACGTTTTATTTACTCCCTTATGAACTCCTACCAACGAGTCGTCGTTTTCTTCTATAATTGCGACACGATTTTCCTCGGGAGGATATTGAATGAGTTGTTTACAAATGGTCAACGTAACTTCGTCGTTGCCTAGCGTTCGTATCAAAAGATTTTTAATTTCGTTCCATGATACATTTCCGATTGAGTTTGTTTTCGCGACATAAATTAGTTTCGTAGATGTTTCGCGGACAAAGTTTTTCAAGGAGTCGAGGGCTTCCTCAAGGTCCTCGATCAAAAGATTTTCGTGTACATTAGCCAATAACGGTATAGTTAATATGCATCTTGAATTTTCGTTTATTACCTTGAGTCGTAAATACGTGGTTTCCTCGATTGTGGGAAACAAATTTTGAGTTTGGAGATCTTTTGCTCCATCATCGATTGGTCTCCCGGAAGTGGTGACAAAGACGACGAGATTGTCCTTGAACATGGACAAATTATCACGCGTTTCGCGTATGGTGAGTCTACCTTGGACTTCACTGTTTTCCCTCGGTAATGCATACTCGGGGTTTTCATTATCAAATATATCGCTATTTACAGAGTCGTCGTCTGAGTCGCTTGAGCTTTCGGTGAGATCATCGATATTCTCAATGTTTTCTCCATGTTTTGACGGTTCCGGTGTTTCGGAATCCTCAGGAAATGGGGCTATTTCTCGATCTTCTAAAAGTTGCGGTATTTGAAAATTTTCCGCGTTTCCGTCGTCTGGACTTGCGTCTGGAATAGACGTGTGCAAGGTTGTTTCTTTTACAGGTTCGACGGATTGAGGATGGGAAGGCGGTTCTTCCAGGTTCCGGATTTTCGGAGTTTCTTTTTCTTTTTCCCAACGACGAGGCGTTTTGCCAGACGTTTGCGAAATTGTCGGGAAATTTCGGAAACCGAGGAAATCGTCCTCGTCCGCGGAGTCGGCTAACTTTTTCCTTTTTTCAGGTGGATTTTTCCTTTGGTTGCCGTCCGACGGATCGGGGATTTCCTCCGTATCCGTGTCAGGATTTAAGGTAGGTTTTCGTTTTTTAGCTGGGTTTCTTCCAGCTGGTGGATCGAACAATCTTTCGTCCGAGTCCGAATCGTCGTTTTCGCTAGGAGTCGGTTTACCGATTTTTGCCCGACTTGGGCCAACGATAGGCGATTCGGATTTTCTTTTACATGGCGTATGCTTCACCATGAGCACAGTCTGATTTTTTACTGGCGGGTTCCGGGAGAGGGCGTCAGCATTGCTGTTTACCCTTCCTGGTTTATATATAATTTTATAAGTATAATTAGCAAGGCTAAGGCGCCAATGCACAAGCCGATTGGCCGGGTCTTTTACGGAGTGAAGCCATACGAGCGGCTTGTGATCCGTTACCAATAAGAACTCACGGCCGTAGACATAAGGTCTGAAATGATTTACACAACAAATGATAGCCAACAATTCCTTCTCGATCACTGAGTAATTAACTTCGTGTTTTCCAAGTGTTCGAGAGGTGTAACTAACGGGTCTATCTTTACCAATTTCGCCTTGGCTCAAAATTCCGCCAATGGCGTGATCCGATGCGTCCGTTGTTATGATGAATGGTTTTGTGAAATCCGGATATTGAAGATTTGGTTCTTTACATAACGCCTCGATGAGGGTATCAAAGGCTTTTTGGTGAGATTCGGTCCATTTGAAGGTCGATCCCCTTTTTAATAAATTTGTGAGTGGCTTTGCAATGCCTGAAAAATTTTCGATAAACCTGCGGTAATAACCTGCAAGTCCTAAAAACTGTTTTATCTTTTTCGGAGTGGTAGGCCTAGGGTATCCCTGTAGAGCCTCCAATTTTTTGGGATCGGGTTTAACCCCGTCCTCACTTATGATGTGACCCAAATATGCCACTTCTCGTCTCAAAAATTCACACTTGTCCGGTTGTAATTTTAAGTTGGCTTGCCTTAATTTTTTCGCAAGTTTGTTGAATTTATTCTCGTGTTCAACTAGTATCTTTGCATAAATGACGATGTCGTCCAAATAAACAAACAGCTCGATGCCTTGAAGGCCTGTTAAGACTCGATCCATTAATCTTTGAAATGTCGCCGGAGCGTTTTTTAAACCAAACGGCATTCGGTCGAACTCGTAGTGACCGAATGGTGTAGCAAATGCTGTCGTGTGAGAATCATCTGGATGTACTTTAATTTGATGGAAACCGCTGGCCAGGTCGAATACTGAAAAATATTTCGCATTACCCAATTGGTCGAGAATTTCGGTTATTTGAGGTAATGGATAAGCATCGCCAATTGTCTTTTCGTTTAAGTTTCTATAATCAATGACCATGCGCCACTTTGGATTTCCTTGTGAGTCCGCCTTTTTCGGAACGATCCACAGGGGCGAACTATACGGGGAGTTTGACGGTTTTATTACTTCCCCTTCAATTAGTTCTTTAACTTGTTTTGTAATTTCATCTTTATGAACGGGCGGAAATCTATACTGCCTCGTAAAAACTGGTTGATCGTCGTTCGTCGTTATCTTATGCTCGATTTTATCTGTAAAGCCTAGGACTTTTCCTGGCAAATGAAACAGGTCCGAATTCTCGCTTATAATTTTATCCACGCTTGACCGTTCCTCATCGTTTAGATGGTTGAGACGGAGTAAGTCGCGAATTTCGTTTACTTTATTTTTCTTTAAAACTTTTAAAACTTTTTTGTTGCGCGCAATTTCAAACCGTAATATACCCTCTTCCCGAGACGCCATTTGGTCGTCCGGGTGGGGAACAATTAAACTTTTCTCCTCTTCCTGAAACGCCTTTTGGTCGTCCGGAGTGAGGGAATTATTTTCACATCGGGTCCTATCCTCTTCCTGAAACGCCTTTTGGTCGTCCGGAGTGAGGGAACCCGTTTGATTTTTATCCTCTTCCTGAAACGCATTTTGGTCGTCCGGAGTGAGGAAATTATTTTCACATCGGGTCCTATCCTCTTCCTGAAACGCCTTTTGGTCGTCCGGAGTGAGGGAACCCTTTTTCGTGCCTTTGCACCTGAATTCTTCGACTACTACCGTTGGTATAGTCAGCAACAAATTATCATCGGATGAATTGTGCGCAATAAGATAAGCGATACCGTTTTTGACCGTAACGACTGCTTCGCCAAAAAAGATCCCTTCTCCCAAGTAGAGCATCGGAATATATCCTTCTTTGATTTTGGGATTACTTACTTTGACATAACAGACCGTTTTGGACCGTTTTGGAATCGAAATAGTTTGTTTACTTTTAAACGGGATCCTTTGATTTCCCCAAGTTAATTGTTCATGTCTCCAATCTACGAGAGCTTTATTTTCAGCAAGAAATTCGGTACCAAGTAATGCATGTTGGTCCATTGGGAACCAATCATCGACGACGTGAAATTCCGCGGGGGTATCATTGATCATTATTCTTATAGACCCCTTTGTTCTTACGGGGATACTCGAGATCCCCTCCAATTTTAATATATCGTATTTATTTATATACGTATGAGCATTTACGATTTGATTTTTGACGAGATTTACTTCCGAGCCTGAATCTATTAAAAATTCGTTAAGTCCCGATAAGTTGGGCGAGTCGAGGTCTACGGAAGCTATTTGTTTTGAACGCGTTAATAAGACGTGGACGGTTCGCACGGAGACGCGTCGATTATTTTTACCGGGCGCTCCGTCGATTTCTCGTCCCGCGGGGAGGCCCGTGCCACTGGTCGAGAGTTCTCGTTTTTTGGCAATTCGGTTGCCCTATTCCTTTCTTCGTTTTGTTTTTTAAAGCAGGATGACTCGAGGTGGCCCGCTCTGTTGCAATAATTACACATCGACGGGGGTCGAGATCCTTGAACGTTCGTGGGCTTTGACCACGTGATTCTACTGTTTGAACTTGGTTTATTTGAATTTCCCGGTTTCTTGTCCGGAAACTTTGACCAGCAATCGTCGGACGCGTGATTGCGGTTGCAATGTTTACAAATCGGTCGTCCTGAAGGGGAGACCGCTTTTATTTGGGCCGACTGATTTTGAGTTCGGCTTTCGAAACGCGTGTCCTTGAAATGTGACCTATCGCGTTCCATATCTTTTTCAACTTTTATTGCCTTTGAATAGGCATCTTCGAGATTATCGAATCCCTCGAGTTTGAGACGGATTCGAAAGTCGGGTGGAAGACCCTTGACGAAACAATCCAGCGTGTCGTTTTCGAAAATATCGTATTGACCGTTTCGGAGAGTTCCGTGATTATCAATTTCGGCTTCGAGAATCGCCGTATGCAAATCTTTGGTTCGACTGACATAGTCGATAATATGTTCGTTTTTGCTTTTTGAAATATTTCCAAGTTCACCACGAAATTCGTTCAAAGTTTTCGCGGCACCAAATAACGTTTTCAACCGCTCACCGAATTGGTGAACGTTCTGGAAGTTATAATCTTCCAGTGCCGTTGCGGCATGACCTTTTAATTTGTTACGAAGGAGCTGAGTGAGGCCCAACTCCTGATGAGGGCGGAACATGTCCCTTGCCCTTTTACAAGCACGAACACACCGGAGAACCGGTACGTTGTACCCATTGAAGATGGGCACAGATTCAAGTGCGTCTTTAAATTTAATGTTCGCGGGTAATTCTCGATCGTCGCGAACGTTATTTTCGTTTTGTTGTACGTGAGGGACTGGACCAGATTGTCGTTGACCCTCACCATTTGTAATCAAACCAATTTCCCTACTAATTCGACTGACTTCGTTTATCATTGTCGACAGGGTATTTTGCATAGCCTCGAGGGCGTGGTGAGTGGTTGAGATTGGATCATCTCTATTATTCACTTGATCACTAAATTCACACTCACGCGCACTCAGGGCTTCTAATTTTTCGTGCGTTTCTAATTCTCTTTTTAATAACGCCTGTTCTTGTTCGCGAAGTATTTCGCGTTTTTTATCTAATTGATCCGCTAATACGCGGAGTTCGTCTTCACTTAAACGTTTCGAATTTTGGGAATGCTCAGCCATTTTGAACCTCTTATTTTATTTTACACTTTGCGATATGTGAACATGAATTTTTTATATTGATTTTTTTTTTATTTTTACACCAAAGACTTTAAGCGTATCCCACCGCTGCCACCAATTTAATATATACAACCTGTTACGTCGTGGGGCCCATTTTTTAATCGATAATTAATCGTTTTTTATTTTACGTTTCAGGATTTAAATTTACGAATGGGAAGTGTGCCACGAACGTACGGTTTATAATGAAGTGAGTCGTATGACTTATATGACGGTAAGTTACCGTCGGAGAATTAAAGCGCCACGTTTAAGCGGGAATGTGCCCACTTGGGATAGGCGCTTGGTAAAGTCGTTGGTGTATAATTTGACGCATGAGCGACAGGTAAGCAAATAAGGAAGTAGCGTGAAATTGTGCTTACCTTGGTGTGAAAGAGCGGCGGTGCGTAGCGGGTCAAAATTACTCGACCGTGTGACCGAATTTGTCCAGGAATCGCAAAGATGTTCCAGCTCGATCCGACCTGTCGTTGCCCAGACGGGTACCCGGCGCCTGTGCTAATGCGATGGCCCGGTGATGCCGATGTTTTTTGGGAGCAATCGGAGACTACGAGGACTGGATTAATTTATGAGGGATACATTCGCTTCGAAAAATAAATATACATGTATAGATTTTATAATTATTTGAACCGCTGAGTGAGTGCAAGACGTGCCAGGTTACGGCACCGTCGACTCACTACGTCTGGCTCCACCTTCGCCCGGTTACGGCGATTGGCGGCCAGCCGCGAGAACAAATGTTGAGAATAACGGAAGCCGACGCCCGAACACTAAGCACCGGTGTGACCGTGCCAGTCGCTGACCTACCGAAGTACGGCGGGTCGGCGGGTGTGGCGTGTTCGTGCGGCAAACCTTCCGAATTCCTCGGAAAATACCTTTTTTATACGTCCGATTTTGGACGGATGAGGGTTTTTTATTTGTCGAGCGAATGTATCGGGAAACGTATTCATCTAACGCATAGGTTCAGATTAAGATCAAATAAAATTTGGTACGCTGAGCGAGTCTAGTGCGTGCCAGATTACGGCACCGCCGACTCGCTACGTCTGGCCCACCTCCGCCCGGTTACGGCGATTGGCGGCCAGCCGCGAATACAAATATAAAGGTCAAGGGAAATCGACGTCCGAACACTAAGCACCGGATTAACCGTGCCAGTCGCTAACCTGCCAGATTACGGCGAGTCAGCGGATGTAGCGTGTTCGTGCGTCAGCTTTCCCAAGCCTCATAAAAAGGGGCACTTCGAGATTTGTCCAATTTTGGACAGGTATGATTTTATGAGTGAGACGAATACGTGTGTTAGGAAAAATGGCGTGAGCGAGAGGAAGAGAGAAAGAGAGAAAGAAATGCACTACGAAGATTTGTTCGTTGCGTGATTACACGCACGAACGAGAGACAAATATATTTTAATTATTTGCTCGGAAAATGTTACACTTTATCGCGGTCGCCGTATTTTGCGTAATTTAAATAGCGCGAAGAAATTTTATAAACGATTGTGTATTTTACACGTAAATAAGCGTAGTTACATTCAATAAAGCAATAATATATGTTTCGTAAATTTATTTGTTGCAGTGTTTGATTTGTTATGTTTCCTTTTATTTTTATTATGATTTAAACAATTAATACCGGTTTTACAGAGACTTATAGTTACACTGACGAAGAGACCGGGGTAAACTCGAAAAGAATATAAAATAGAATAAAATAAGTGTACCGGTTTTCGGAGCGTCGACTCTGCGATGCGCGCTGTTGGAGAGACCGGACGGAACTGACTGGCCAGCTCCCGGAGCGCAATATGTATCCTCGCCCTCTTTGTCTCCGAGACAAAGGGCTTGGCGTCATTACCCTCGCTCTCGAGCTCGGGCCCCATGTAACCGAATATTAGCACTGATAACGTTATTTTTCTCGAGTTGTACATGAGCAATGAAATGAATATTTTTCGTTATCGGCAGGATGTGCTGACTACGTGGTGACCAAGCTACGAGGGGGTCTGTGAGAAAACTCGCGATGAAGCTGACCGTTTGGGAACAGTTTCGCGGGTTATTCGAGGACTCTCGCGTCCCCAATATATACATAATATAGATATGACAATATTTCTGATTTCTAGGACCATTGTATTATGGTCAACACGAATATACATATATATGTTGGATACTAGTTCGGGGACTCGTGAATGTCCCCGAAATATACATGTAAGTATAGGTAATAAAATTATTATTTGTACTCCGGAGACTCTCTTGGATGTCCCGAGTATATATATATGTATATTGGTGAGTGTCACTTTGAGGACTTATGTCCCCGAAGTATGCATGAAAGTAGATATGTATGAAATATTGCCCCGGGACTCGGCTATATGTCCCCGAAGCATATGGAGTACGTATATGTATATATATATATATATATATGTATAGATATTCACTAAAGTTATTGCGAGGACTAATGCCTTCGAAGTATGCATATGAGTATACGAATGGTATATGAGGACTCTGAGGTCCTAGAGTATGTATATATATATATATTCGGTAAAGTTATTTCGAGGACTTATGTCCCTAAAGTATGCATGGAAATAGACATGCGGAATTATTATAGAAGGTACTCCAGGGACTCTCGTATATGTCCCTGAAGTATGCAGGTACGTGTATATTTATGTACATATGAGACATAATGATATGGTACTCCGGAGACCCATGTGCGTGTCCCCGAAGTGTACAGGCAAACAGATATGTATGTGCATATGAGGCTAATTGTAAAGTTAATCCGAGCACCCATGTGCTCGTCCCTGAAGTTACAGGTAAGTTTAGCGGTAAAGTTATTATGGGAACTGTTTGTCCCTAAAGTATACGGGTAGGTATACGCATGCTAAATTTAAAGATATATTCACGAATATTTTATATAACGGGGTTTCTAAGTGAAATCGACCATATATAGGTCGTTCTGATTAACATGTACCCCAAGAAAAACATAAATACGCGCGTTTAGCGCGAGGAAAAAATCTTAATAATTATTACAATTCGTACCAGATATGAATATTTGGAGGGCGAGAGTGCTAGGACGTAACAGTCATATCTATATTATGTATATATTGGGGACGCGGGAGTCCTCGAATAACCCGCGAAACTGTTCCCAAACGGTCAGCTTCATCGCGAGTTTTCTCACAATCCCCCTCGTAGCTTGGTCACCACGTAGTCAGCACATCCTGCCGATAACGAAAAATATTCATTTCATTGCTCATGTACAACTCGAGAAAAATAACGTTATCAGTGCTAATATTCGGTTACATGGGGCCCGAGCTCGAGAGCGAGGGTAATGACGCCAAGCCCTTTGTCTCGGAGACAAAGAGGGCGAGGATACATATTGCGCTCCGGGAGCTGACCAGTCAGTTCCGTCCGGTCTCTCCAACAGCGCGCATCGCAGAGTCGACGCTCTGAAAACCGGTACACTTATTTTATTCTATTTTATATTCTTTTCGCGTTTACCCCGGTCTCTTCGTCAGTGTAACTATAAGTCTCCGTAAACCGGTATTAATTGTTTAAATCATAATAAAAATAAAAGGAAACATAACAAATCAAACACTGCAACGAATAAATTTACGAAACATATATTATTGCCTTTATTGAATGTAACTACGCTTATTTACGTGTAAAATACACAATCGTTTATAAAATTTCTTCGCGCTATTTAAATTACGCAAAATACGGCGACCGCGAAAAAGTGTAACATTTTCCGAGCAAATAATTAAAATATATTTGTCTCTCGTTCGTGCGTGTAATCACGCAACGAACAAATCTTCGTAGTGCATTTCTTTCTCTCTTTCTCTCTTCCTCTCGCTCACGCCATTTTTCCTAACACACGTATTCGTCTCACTCATAAAATCATACATGTCCAAAATTGGACAAATCTCGAAGTGCTCTTTTTTATGAGGCTTGGGAAAGCTGACGCACGAACACGCTACATCCGCTGACTCGCCGTAATCTGGCAGGTTAGCGACTGGCACGGTTAATCCGGTGCTTAGTGTTCGGACGTCGATTTCCCTTGACGTTTATATTTGTATTCGCGGCTGGCCGCCAATCGCCGTAACCGGGCGGAGGTGGGCCAGACGTAGCGAGTCGGCGGTGCCGTAATCTGGCACGCACTAGACTCGCTCAGCGTACCAAATTTTATTTGATCTTAATCTGAACCTATGCGTTAGATGAATACGTTTCCCAATACATTCGCTCGACAAATAAAAAACCCTCATCCGTCCAAAATCGGACGTATAAAAAGGTATTTTCCGAGGAATTCGGAAGATTTGCCGCACGAACACGCCACACCCGCCGACCCGCCGTACTTCGGTAGGTCAGCGACTGGCACGGTCACACCGGTGCTTAGTGTTCGGGCGTCGGCTTCCGTTATTCTCAACATTTGTTCTCGCGGCTGGCCGCCAATCGCCGTAACCGGGCGGAGGTGGAGCCAGACGTAGTGAGTCGACGGTGCCGTAACCTGGCACGTCTTGCACTCACTCAGCGGTTCAAATAATTATAAAATCTATACATGTATATTTATTTTTCGAAGCGAATGTATCCCTCATAAATTAATCCAGTCCTCGTAGTCTCCGATTGCTCCCAAAAAACATCGGCATCACCGGGCCATCGCATTAGCACAAGCGCCGGGTACCCGTCTGGGCAACGACAGGTCGGATCGAGCTGGAACATCTTTGCGATTCCTGGACAAATTCGGTCACACGGTCGAGTAATTCTGACCCGCTACGCACCGCCGCTCTTTCACACCAAGGTAAGCACAATTTCACGCTACTTTCTTATTTGCTTACCTGTCGCTCATGCGTCAATTTATACACCAACGACTTTACCAAGCGCCTATCCCAAGTGGGCACATTCCCGCTTAAACGTGGCGCTTTAATTCTCCGACGGTAACTTACCGTCATATAAGTCATACGACTCACTTCATTATAAACCGTACGTTCGTGGCACACTTCCCATTCGTAAATTTAAATCCTGAAAGGTAAAATAAAAAACGATTAATTATCGATTAAAAAATGGGCCCCACGACGTAACAGGTTGTATATATATATATATATATATATAAAATTTAAATTGGTGGCAGCGGTGGGATGCGCTTAAAGTCTTTGGTGTAAAAATAAAAAAAAATCAATATAAAAAATTCATGTTCACATATCGCAAAGTGTAAAATAAAATAAGAGGTTCAAAATGGCCGAGCATTCCCAAAATTCGAAACGTTTCAGTGAAGACGAACTCCGCGTATTAGCGGATCAATTAGATAAAAAACGCGAAATACTTCGCGAACAAGAACAGGCGTTATTAAAAAGAGAATTAGAAACGCACGAAAAATTAGAAGCCCTGAGTGCGCGTGAATGTCAATTTAGTGGTCAAGTGAATAATAGAGATGAACCAATCTCATTCATACATGACGCCCTCGAGGCTATGCAAAATACCCTTTCGACAATGATAAACGAAGTCGGTCGAATCAATAGGGAAATTAATTCAATTATAAATGGTGAGGGTCAACGACAAATCGGTCCAATCCCTCGCGTAGAACAAAAAAGTGTTATTAAATTTGGAGGGGATCTCGAGTATCCCCGTAAGAAC
The DNA here is from genome assembly GCA_944452715.1 of Ophion slaviceki. Classification (NCBI taxonomy): domain Eukaryota; kingdom Metazoa; phylum Arthropoda; class Insecta; order Hymenoptera; family Ichneumonidae; genus Ophion; species Ophion slaviceki. The sequence goes on from OX101786.1 coordinate 43,246,039, forward strand.
AAAGGGGTCTATAAGAATAATGATCAATGATACCCCCGCGGAATTTCACGTCGTCGATGATTGGTTCCCAATGGACCAACATGCATTACTTGGTACCTAATTTCTTGCTGAAAATAAAGCTCTCGTAGATTGGAGACATGAACAATTAAGTTGGGGAAACCAAAAGATCCCGTTTAAAAGTAAACAAACTATTTCGATTCCAAAACGGTCCAAAACGGTCTGTTATGTCAAAGTAAGTAATCCCAAAATCAAAGAAGGATATATTCCGATGCTCTACTTGGGAGAAGGGATCTTTTTTGGCGAAGCAGTCGTTACGGTCAAAAACGGTATCGCTTATCTTATTGCGCACAATTCAACCGATGATAATTTGTTGCTGACTATACCAACGGTAGTAGTCGAAGAATTCAGGTGCAAAGGCACGAAAAAGGGTTCCCTCACTCCGGACGACCAAAAGGCGTTTCAGGAAGAGGATAGGACCGAATGTGAAAATAATTTCCTCACTCCGGACGACCAAAAGGCGTTTCAGGAAGAGGATAAAAATCAAACGGGTTCCCTCACTCCGGACGACCAAAAGGCGTTTCAGGAAGAGGATAGGACCCGATGTGAAAATAATTCCCTCACTCCGGACGACCAAAAGGCGTTTCAGGAAGAGGAGAAAAGTTTAATTGTTCCCCACCCGGACGACCAAATGGCGTCTCGGGAAGAGGGTATATTACGGTTCGAAATTGCGCGCAACAAAAAAGTTTTAAAAGTTGAAAAGAAAAATAAAGTAAACGAAATTCGCGACTTACTCCGTCTCAACCATCTAAACGATGAGGAACGGTCAAGCGTGGATAAAATTATAAGCGAGAATTCGGACCTATTTCATTTGCCAGGAAAAGTCCTAGGCTTTACAGATAAAATCGAGCATAAGATAACGACGAACGACGATCAACCAGTTTTTACGAGGCAGTATAGATTTCCGCCCGTTCATAAAGATGAAATTACAAAACAAGTTAAAGAACTAATTGAAGGGGAAGTAATAAAACCGTCAAACTCCCCGTATAGTTCGCCCCTGTGGATCGTTCCGAAAAAGGCGGACTCACAAGGAAATCCAAAGTGGCGCATGGTCATTGATTATAGAAACTTAAACGAAAAGACAATTGGCGATGCTTATCCATTACCTCAAATAACCGAAATTCTCGACCAATTGGGTAATGCGAAATATTTTTCAGTATTCGACCTGGCCAGCCGTTTCCATCAAATTAAAGTACATCCAGATGATTCTCACAAGACAGCATTTGCTACACCATTCGGTCACTACGAGTTCGACCGAATGCCGTTTGGTTTAAAAAACGCTCCGGCGACATTTCAAAGATTAATGGATCGAGTCTTAACAGGCCTTCAAGGCATCGAGCTGTTTGTTTATTTGGACGACATCGTCATTTATGCAGACACTAGTTGAACACGAGAATAAATTCAACAAACTTGCGAAAAAATTAAGGCAAGCCAACTTAAAATTACAACCGGACAAGTGTGAATTTTTAAGACGAGAAGTGGCATATTCGGGTCACATCATAAGTGAGGACGGGGTTAAACCCGATCCCAAAAAATTGGAGGCTCTACAGGGATACCCTAGGCCTACCACTCCGAAAAAGATAAAACAGTTTTTAGGACTTGCAGGTTATTACCGCAGGTTTATCGAAAATTTTTCAGGCATTGCAAAGCCACTCACAAATTTATTAAAAAAGGGATCGACCTTCAAATGGACCGAATCTCACCAAAAAGCCTTTGATACGCTTATCGAGGCGTTACGTAAAGAACCAATTCTTCAATATCCGGATTTCACAAAACCATTCATCATAACAACGGACGCATCCGATCACGCCATTGGCGGAATTTTGAGCCAAGGCGAAATTGGTAAAGATAGACCCGTTAGTTACACCTCTCGAACACTTGGAAAACACGAAGTTAATTACTCAGTGATCGAGAAGGAATTATTGGCTATCATTTATTGTGTAAATCATTTCAGACCTTATGTCTACGGCCGTGAGTTCTTATTGGTAACGGATCACAAGCCGCTCGTATGGCTTCACTCCGTAAAAGACCCGGCCAATCGGCTTGGGCATTGGCGCCTTAGCCTTGCTAATTATACTTACAAAATTGTATATAAACCAGGAAGGGTAAACAGCAATGCTGACGCCCTCTCCCGGAACCCGCCAGTAAAAAATCAGACTGTGCTCATGGTGAAGCATACGCCATGTAAAAGAAAATCCAAATCGCCTATCGTTGGCCCAAGTCGGGCAAAAATCGGTAAACCGACTCCTAGCGAAAACGACGATTCGAACTCGGACGAAAGATTGTTCGATCCACCAGCTGGAAGAAACCCAGCTAAAAAACGAAAACCTACCTTAAATCCTGACACGGATACGGAGGAAATCCCCGATCCGTCGGACGGCAACCAAAGGAAAAATCCACCTGAAAAAAGGAAAAAGTTAGCCGACTCCGCGGACGAGGACGATTTCCACGGTTTCCGAAATTTCCCGACAATTTCGCAAACGTCTGGCAAAACGCCTCGTCGTTGGGAAAAAGAAAAAGAAACTCCGAAAATCCGGAACCTGGAAGAACCGCCTTCCCATCCTCAATCCGTCGAACCTGTAAAAGAAACAACCTTGCACACGTCTATTCCAGACGCAAGTCCAGACGACGGAAACGCGGAAAATTTTCCAATACCGCAACTTTTAAAAGATCGAGAAATAGCCCCATTTCCTGAGGATTCCGAAACACCGGAACCGTCAGAACATGGAGAAAACATTGAGAATATCGATGATCTCACCGAAGGCTCAAGCGACTCAGACGACGACTCTGTAAATAGCGATATATTTGATAATGAAAACCCCGAGTATTCATTACCGAGGGAAAACAGTGAAGTCCAAGGTAGACTCACCATACGCGAAACGCGTGATAATTTGTCCATGTTCAAGGACAATCTCGTCGTCTTTGTCACCACTTCCGGGAGACCAATCGATGATGGAGCAGAAGATCTCCAAACTCAAAATTTGTTTCCCACAATCGAGCAAACCACGTATTTACGATTCAAGGTAATAAACGAAAATTCAAGATGCATATTAGCTATACCGTTATTGGCTAATGTACACGAAAATCTTTTGATCGAGGACCTTGAGGAAGCCCTCGACTCCTTGAAAAACTTTGTCCGCGAAACATCTACGAAACTAATTTATGTCGCGAAAACAAACTCAATCGGAAATGTATCATGGAACGAAATTAAAAATCTTTTGATACGAACGCTAGGCAACGACGAAGTTACGTTGACTATCTGTAAATAACATCGCAAGGTGGCCATAGACGGGGTTCCTGTTCCGAAGATGGGAACCAGTCCACATCGACCACCCGGGGTTGACGCCCAAAGTTCCCTCTGGCACCCCAATCAAGAAGACGACTATCGACATCAGCGAAGCGTTCTTGGTTACAGGATGACGTGGAAAATTTACCTTGCCGTCCTGTTTTGCATCCGCCCAACTGCCGGCCTAGTCGGATACGATTGTGGCGGACCATCTCTAAACGTATCGACCATCTCTTTGGGCACCATCGGCGAATGTGACATCCCTTTGGTCGATCCGATACCGACACCAGTGAAGATTCAACTCCTGCAACTTTCGGAGTTCACATCAACTGGCGTAGTCCAATGTAAGGTCGAAATCGACCGGACAATTTACTACTGTGGGATGAGTTCCCACAACTCCATTGTACATAATGGACGTCAAATTTACCTGCACGAAGTCGATGAACGATCGTGCCGAAAAATTCACGAAACAGGGCTACTGCAAGTAGGCCTGACAGCAATAATTTCCGGGATCCGGAAAAATAGCACCACAACTCGGGGCGTGACCTTAGCCGGATCTGTCGATACCCAGGGGAAATGCTCCGGTACACAATATAACGATCCTTTCGGCGCTTGGGACAACGTGGTCGTCCAAGCCTCAGTGGGGATCACTCTCGCCAGTTACGAAGCAACGGTCAACTTGGCGACCAATAAAATAGTCCTTCGATCAGGAACCCATTGCCAATTATCGGATGGTACCTGCTTCGATATCGAAGGTAACGCCGTATTCTGGAAAACTGAACCAGCAGACACCTGCGCGTTCAACAGATACGACGTATTATTCGAGGGTACAGCTACGAAATTATGGACCTCCGACAACGTGCACTTTGGTGCACGGACGTCTACACGCTCTCTACCCAGGATACTACCTTCGCACTGGCTGCTAAATCCGAAAAACATGTTTGCGGCTATACACTCGTGCGAACGGAGCATCCAAAATTGTACGTCCTCGAAAATCAAAATCATGAATCTTTCGCTACGCGGAAAAGGGTGCTTGTTAGTAACCTCGACATATTCGCGTACGTGAACTCGAAGTTTATTTACGTCGATAAACATATTAAGGCGCAAATAAAAACACTTTACAAGGACATTCTCACACAACGATGCAATCTTGAAAAACAAATGCTACAAAACGCTCTCTCAACGGCTTCCATTCTACCCGGAAAATTTGTCCGGGCCGTCATGAAAGCCCCGGGATATATGGCCGTCATCGCAGGAGAGGTAGCACACATCGTCAAGTGCACACCCGTGGAATGCACCCTTCGTCGAACGGACGAATGTTACAACGAACTTCCCGTAACGTTCCGGAACCAATCGTTCTTCCTGTCCACAATCCCAAGGACACTTATCCGGACGGGAACACATATCGAGTGCAACCCCATGCTGCCTGCCGAATATTGGATCGACGGCACTTGGTATCGTTTCACACCACATCCAGTCGAGGTACCGCCTCCTGGACAACTGCATCCCGCTTCCATGCCTACCTGGGGATACAACCCCATTGGAAATTTGGCATCCAGCGGAATTTATTCTGACCACGAGATCAACCAGCTGAGGGACAGGATCATGTTCCCCGCTGAAAAACCAGCATTGCTCAACAACATCGCAAGGGGGTTCGCAGGACGCGACATACCCCCGGGAAGCGTTTCCCTCAAGACACTGATGGACGAGGACGCTCTCCAACACGTGGCTGATGGAGTAATGCACAAAATCTGGGGTGGTTTCGAAAAATTCGGGATCATCAGTGCGGGACTGTTCGGGGTCCTCGCAATCCTCACCATCATCAAGGCGATCATCGATACTTGCATCCATGGATATACACTCCACACTCTGTACGGATGGAGTTTCACCCTACTAGGAGCCATCTGGAACTCGGTGACAAGCCTCCTAATTAGCAGAGCTCACCATGCTGAACAACGGTCGTCGAAGATTACCAACGACGAACCTCTGGAGCTGGTGACCATCAATGACAATCGCGACCATCCGACGACGTCGAGGCGTTTGTCGGGCGTCGATCACGGACTCTTGGAGCGGCTCAACGCCGGTCCTCAGCAAAGCTGAAGCATTGCTTCAGACTTTTAGGGGGGAGGTGTTACGTCCTAGCACTCTCGCCGTCCAAATATTCATATCTGGTACGAATTGTAATAATTATTAAGATTTTGTCCTCGCGCTAAACGCGCGTATTTATGTTTTTCTTGGGGTACATGTTAATCAAAACGACCCATATATGGTCGATTTCACTTAGAAACCCCGTTATATAAAATATTCGTGAATATATCTTTAAATTTAGCATGCGTTCATCTACCCGTATACTTTAGGGACAACCAGTTCCCATAATAACTTTACCGCTAAGCTTACCTGTAACTTCAGGGACGAGCACATGGGTGCTCGGATTAACTTTACAATTAACCTCATATACACGTACACATCTGTTTGCGTGTACACTTCTGGGACACGCACATGGGTCCCCGGAGTACCATATCATTATGGCTCATATGTACATAAATATACACGTACCTGCATGCTTCAGGGACATATACGAGAGTCCCTGGAGTACCTCCTATAATAATTCCGCATGTCTATTTCCATGGATACTTTAGGGACATAAGTCCTCGAAATAACTTTACCGAATATATATATATATATATATATATATATATATACATACTCTAGGACCTCAGAGTCCTCATATACCATTCGTATACTCATATGCATACTTCGAAGGCATTAGTCCTCGCAATAACTTTAGTGAATATCTATACATGTATATATATATACATATACGTACGCCATTTGCTTCAGGGACATATAGCCGAGTCCCGGGGCAATATTTCATACATATCTACTTTCATGCATACTTCGGGGACATAAGTCCTCAAAGTGACACTCACCAATATACATATATATATACTCGGGACATCCAAGAGAGTCTCCGGAGTACAAATAATAATTTTAATACCTATACTTACATGTATATTTCGGGGACATTCACGAGTCCCCGAACTAGTATCCAACATATATATGTATATTCGTGTTGACCATAATACAATGGTCCTAGAAATAAGAAATATTGTCATATCTATCTTATGTATATATTGGGGACGCGAGAGTCCTCGAATAACCCGCGAAACTGTTCCCAAACGGTCAGCTTCATCGCGAGTTTTCTCACAGACCCCCTCGTAGCTTGGTCACCACGTAGTCAGCACATCCTGCCGATAACGAAAAATATTCATTTCATTGCTCATGTACAACTCGAGAAAAATAACGTTATCAGTGCTAATATTCGGTTACATGGGGCCCGAGCTCGAGAGCGAGGGTAATGACGCCAAGCCCTTTGTCTCGGAGACAAAGAGGGCGAGGATACATATTGCGCTCCGGGAGCTGGCCAGTCAGTTCCGTCCGGTCTCTCCAACAGCGCGCATCGCAGAGTCGACGCTCTGAAAACCGGTACACTTATTTTATTCTATTTTATATTCTTTTCGAGTTTACCCCGGTCTCTTCGTCAGTGTAACTATAAGTCTCTGTAAACCGGTATTAATCGTTTAAATCATAATAAAAATAAAAGGACACATAACAAATCAAACACTGCAACGAATAAATTTCCGAAACATATATTATTGCCTTTATTGAATGTAACTACGCTTATTTACGTGTACAATATACAATCGTTTATATAACTTCTTCGCGCTATTAAAATCACGCAAAATACGGCGACCGCGAAAAAGTGTAACATTTTCTCGAGCAAATAATTAAAATATATTTGTCTCTCGTTCGTGCGTGTAATCACGCTACGAACAAATCTTCGTAGTGCATTTCTTTCTCTCTTTCTCTCTTCCTCTCGCTCACGCCATTTTTCCTAACACACGTATTCGTCTCACTCATAAAATCATACCTGTCCAAAATTGGACAAATCTCGAAGTGCCTTTTTTTATGAGGCTTGGGAAAGCTGACGCACGAACACGCTACATCCGCTGACTCGCCGTAATCTGGCAGGTTAGCGACTGGCACGGTTAATCCGGTGCTTAGTGTTCGGACGTCGATTTCCCTTGACCTTTATATTTGTATTCGCGGCTGGCCGCCATCCGCCGTAACCGGGCGGAGGTGGGCCGGACGTAGCGAGTCGGCGGTGCCGTAATCTGGCACGCACTAGACTCGCTCAGCGTACCAAATTTTATTTGATCTTAATCTGAACCTATGCGTTAGATGAATACGTTTCCCGATACATTCGCTCGACAAATAAAAAAACCCTCATCCGTCCAAAATCGGACGTATAAAAAAGGTATTTTCCGAGGAATTCGGAAGATTTGCCGCACGAACACGCCACACGCGCCGACCCGCCGTACTTCGGTAGGTCAGCGACTGGCACGGTCACACCGGTGCTTAGTGTTCGGGCGTCGGCTTCCGTTATTCTCAACATTTGTTCTCGCAGCTGGCCGCCAATCGCCGTAACCGGGCGGAGGTGGAGCCAGACGTAGTGAGTCGACGGTGCCGTAACCTGGCACGTCTTGCACTCACTCAGCGGTTCAAATAATTATAAAATCTATACATGTATATTTATTTTTCGAAGCGAATGTATCCCTCATAAATTAATCCAGTCCTCGTAGTCTCCGATTGCTCCCAAAAAACATCGGCATCACCGGGCCATCGCATTAGCACAAGCGCCGGGTACCCGTCTGGGCAATGACAGGTCGGATCGAGCTGGAACATCTTTGCGATTCCTGGACAAATTCGGTCACACGGTCGAGTAATTTTGACCCGCTACGCACCGCCGCTCTTTCACACCAAGGTAAGCACAATTTCACGCTACTTTCTTATTTGCTTACCTGTCGCTCATGCGTCAATTTATACACCAACGACTTTACCAAGCGCCTATCCCAAGTGGACACATTCCCGCTTAAACGTGGCGCTTTAATTCTCCGACGGTAACTCACCGTCATATAAGTCATACGACTCACTTCATTATAAACCGTACGTTCGTGGCACACTTCCCATTCGTAACTTCAAATCCTGAAAGGTAAATTAAAAGACGATTAATTATCGATTAAAAAATGGGCCCCACGACGTAACAAAATATTGGAGATGGATCATCTGAAACAAAAAATTTAACGGTTTTCGATTCAGTGTGTTAATGGCTATAGCGCATGCCATACGATTTTTTATATATGCAAAAATAACAAAATTGGCAGACATGTGTCCAAAAAAATATTTAAAAAAACGTTTTTTAAATGTTTTTGGAAAAAAAATATTAAAATTAAAAAAAATCATTGATATGCGCTATTTTACAAGGATCGGTTCAGAGTTTCGAAGATTTTATCAACAAGCCGTCGAAAAACGTTGTTTCGAGAAAAACTTGTTAACATTTTTTAACTAGCAGATTAATGTACTTAGCTAGTAAAGTAAAGGTCACACAAAAATACAGTTAGACTCATCCGATCTTAATAAAATATAGTATGATACATTAGTATGATACTTTTGAATATATATACTTCCGAAAAATGTAATTTAAATAACGATTTTTTGAAAATCGTAAAGTAAGAAGACGCATTAATAAAAGTCGATATAATAATACTTTTATTCGAAAGATGTATTTTTCAAAGTACCCGAAAACTCAACACTTCCTGTTTCCTTCGCTTAAACTGTTGTCGATTTCGTTTTTCAATTTAATTTGAAAGTCAGGTTTTAATCGTACAGGACTTTCGGTCTTGTAAAGCGGGACGACGACTCCATTCATCCTGAATGACTCAGTGACGGATATGTTCCGCGAAAACATATAATTAGTTTTTTGTGAGAAGCAAATGATTGAAAAAAGGTTACCAAGTAGAAGGAGATTGTTAAGGAACATTACAGCTGCTTAATGCGACACTGGTAGGTGTGCGGTCGGGGTTCGGCGACGGCGGGACTTCTTGTTAAGCAGCAGTCCAGTACTCATGGATAATACTTGGAGCGCTGACCGTGTAGCCATGCATCGGCTGAGGTATCAAAATAGTGAGCGGAAGGACATTTGACACCGGGGTCGAATACTTTAATCAAAGTCTGTGCACCAGAGAATTAGAAGAATATGGAGTCGTCGGTTCCACAGTTTTCCCGTACCCTCGGCAAATGCGGTATAGCGTAGTTTAAGGCGGCTGTGGACGCAACGAAACATTAGGTTAGATTAGCGAAGCGCGGGAAGGAAGTGATAGGACAGGGTTCAATTGGGTAGAGTAATACGTAAAAACTCGCAAGGTTATACGTTGGAACCCAGAGGAAGAAGCTCGTTAGTGATTTTTTTTACAGAAATAAGGTTTCTATCAGGACATCTTCTATAGAGAAAACAGTTGTTATCAGGGCATGTTTACAGAACAAACGGTTGTTATTAGGACATCTGTTGTTCTCTCCCGTTGTAGATTCAATACATTTCTCGACTTTTATCTTTTCGAGGAAGTTCTACCAGTGCCTGATTATAACGATGAATTATTTTACAGCTTTTATTCTACAAAGCGGTCACAAGAGGCCATTTGACTAGACTGAAATCATGTAATAAACAATTTTAAAAACCACCTTATTTTCAACTACAATCACAAATGTTAATAACTATTTTGGGGTGATAAAAATTTAAATAAAAAGATTATTAACTAGAAAGAGGTTATCGAGAAAATTAAAACTGGTTCATGCGACACGCGTAGATGTACGTTCGGGGTTTGGCTCCAACGGTACTCCGAGCTAAGCAGCATTGTGCATGCCCAATACTCGGAGCGGTGACCGCTGAGCCTTGCACGAGCTGACACATCAAACCAGTGAGAGGAAGGCCAATACTTTTGATAGATGGTGGTAGATACTTAAATAAAAGACTGCACACTATTTATACCAGTACGGGTTTTCCACACTTTCCCCGTACCCTAGGCAAATACGGTATAGTGTAGCTTAATACTGTTGTGGAAGGAACGGTGCGTTGAGTTAGATTGGCGAAGTGCGGCTAGGGAGTGATAGAAAAGGGTTCAATCGGGAGTGGAATACGTAACAACCCGCAAGGGTGTACGTTGAAACACGAGAAAAACCAAGAGCATTTTTCAGTATATATATGAAAGCGAAGTACCACTCACTGATTGATCAATCGCGAAGTCTCAGAAACTATAAAGCCTACAAACTTGAAATTTAGCAGGTAAGCTGTTTATAGGATGTAGACATCCACTAAGAAGCGATTTTTCGAAAATCTAAGGACTTTTCGAAATTCAACTCTGAAGAGGGTGAAGTGGGATGTAAAAGATTGTATGGGAAATTAGATGCCTTGCTCGTATCAGCTTGAAACCTGGTACATATGTTCCTTAAAAGTGTAGAAGTGCACTAAGGGAGGATTTTTTCAACAATCCACCCGTGAGGGGGTTAAATGGAGTGTAAAAGTTTGCATGGAAAATGATATTCCTTGCGTGTATTAACTTGAAACTCGGCATCCATTTTTTTCAAAATAAATAATAAAACGCATATTTAAAAAAATGTAACTCCCTAATGCGGGGTGCTACTTCTAATAAAGTTTCTACGGGCCATATTCTACGCGGGCGAAGCCGTGGGCGATAGCTAGTTTATAGATAAGCAACATACTACTTACCGACCGATTATTCACGAAATCTGAAACTATAATGCCAACAAACTGGAAATGAGGCGGGTAAGTTTGATTTATAGAGTATAGACATCCGCTAAAAAAAAATTTCATGAAAAGGACGAATTAAAAGGCGTGAAATAGGGGGTAAAAGTCTGTATGGAAAATTGATTCTTTGCGTGTATCAATTTGAAACTCGGTACAAATATTTTTCAAAATGAGTAATAAAACGTATACTTTAGGATTTTTTCAAACAATCCCTAATACGGGCTGCCACTTCTAACGAAGTTTCTATGGGCCAAATTCTACGCGGGCAAAGCCGCGGGCGGAAGCTAGTTTATTATAACAACCTATTCATTGTCCAATATCTCCATCAACATTTTCAGCTTCTCTCATAAAGCCCTATCATTTACAGTCTTCAAGAGGACACGAAACATATTTATTATACAAAAACACACCAAAGAAATACATAAAACTTAAAACTGGAAATTTCGTTCCGTTACAATAGCCGTCGATTTTTTTTATCTCGTTTGAGATCCAAGTTTTAATTACAGCCGGATTTCGCGTTTGCAAGGCAGGATTCCGCTTGCATTCTTCCTGAATATATTTCAGCGATGGATATGTTCCGTTGTGGATAAATGTTTCAAACAACTTGAAAGCAATATCTTTTTCATCTCTACTCCACCGTTTTTTACACCCAACGCGACCGTACGGTGAAGCTGAAACACAGTATTAATTAAGAATAATATTTAGGGAAGCATATAATTATACGTAGTTGCAATGGTGAATTACAAACTTGATCTTTTCTTCAATTTCTTTTTCGAGGGCTGCGGCGCATTCTCATCCCGTTCTGAATTATCAGAATTGTACGACCGTTTAGATGTTTGTTTTTTTAATGTCGATGGCTTCCGATTACGTGGAGTATTGGCTATTGGCGAACAATTGACTTGGTCCTCATCCTCATGCGCTGAAACTGCACGAATGGATTTATCGTATGATTGAATGTTATAAATATAAAAATAAAATCAAAGTATTAATATGTCATGGAATCCGAATATTTAACAATTAGCTGATTTTCGTCTACAATTATGAAAAAATACATCCCAGTACACTGGACAAGTTTCAAACCACGGTACTGAACTTTCAACAAAGAATTGAGGATTTAAAAATCGTATAATTTATGTAGCCCTTTATGAAGATCACATGCGAGCTACATCTCTATGTGATAATTTATCTACATATGAGGCACTCCACCTAGCCGCCCGTGACCCAGACCATTTTTTATTTTTCTGATTTTTTTTTCTGAAATTTATCCCATGATCGAAATATTCACACCAATTTTTAGATTGTCATCTCTTCTCTTTAGGGAGTTATAATTTTCGAAAAAAATTCGATTTCGGAACTTTTGGAGACGCTGATAACTTCTGACTTAATTGAGATATGGAAAAATGTCGATAAATAATTTTTTTCATTTTGAAGCATACTTTCATGAAAAAAAAAATGAAAATAAATATGAAAATATGATTATAATGGACCACATATTTTTTGCCTGGAAACTATTTTTTAAAAAGATAATTCACATAAAAAAAAATCATCTAAATCAGGGTAACCCATTCTATGATTTTAAAGACTAGTCTTATCGTGGGCTCATATTTCCTTCTAATTTTTTCGAATCATTCATATTTTCATGAGAAGATTTTTATTATTTTAGTCTCCAATAATGCTAATAATGAAACGGTTTATATTTTATTCGTGCTGAAATTAATGAAAAAGATTTTTTGTTAAAAAATAATATTTTATCAATAATAATAATATTGATCAATGCAAGTACGACGATTTTCAATCGGATCTAATAGTCATAATATTGTAGTTTCTATCTTTCTCGTCAATAAAATAAAGTAAATTAAGACTTATATGTATAAAAAAGTCGCTCTTCTTTAAATTCACGTATTCCCATATAATTAGTAATTCAGTTTATTTTATTTTTAAAAAAGATGGAAACTAGAATTGTTATGACTAGTAGATCTGATTGAGAATTGTCGAACCAGTATCGATCAATATTATTATTAGTAAACAAAAAAACTAATTTTGCACAAAAAATCTTCTTCGTTAATTTCAGCACAAATAAAAAATAAACCCTTTCATTATTAGCATTATTGGAGATTAAAATGATAGAAATATTCTCAAAAAAATGTGATTCGTTCGAAAAAAATGGCGAAAAATGGGCCCACGATGAGAATAGTCTCAAAAATAGTGGGTCTCTCTATTTTAGAGCATCTGTTGAAGAAAATAATGGCAATCATGTTTAAAAAAATAGTTCCTTCACTTTCGAAGCAAAAAATACGTGGTCCAATATGTATGATGATTTTTTTTGATATTTTTACATAACACCATGCTTCAAAATGGAAAAAAATTATCTATTGACATTTGTCGATATCTAAATTAGCTGAGGAATTATCAGCGTTCAAACGTTTCCAAAATATCCGAAATCGACATTTTTTGGAAAATTAAAACTCCTAAAAGACAAGAAATAAAAATCTGAAAATTGGTGTGGATATTCCTTTCGTGGGGTATACTTTTATAAAAAATCAAAATTAGGAAAATAAAAAATGGTCGAGGCCACGGGCTAGGTGAAATGTCGAGCAATGCCACATATATAAAAGCGAAATACTACTGAGTGACTGATTAATCACGAAATCTTAGAAATTAAAAAGTCTATAAACTTGAAAGGCCATAGCCGGGTAAGTAGGAAAAAATTGCCCCCGCATTTTTTCCAGCGAAATTTGGAGTATATTCTGAGGTATAAAAAAACAAATTTTCTGAAAATTTCAAGCCCGTCAACGCAACGGTTTTAGAAAAATGATTTTTTTTAAATATAAAAAAAAAAATTTTCCGCAAACGGTACAGTGGATTGATTTGATTTTTTTTTTGGTACTTGTTCCGATCAAACGTGTTACGAAATAAAATTATAGAACATCTTGCGAAAGAGTAAGGTTTGAAAAAAAAATAATGTTTCTTGTTTTATTATTTTTTACTATAATCCACTTGGGGTACAATAGCGAAAATTTTTTCATATAATCTTTGGGCACCTTATTAGATTATGTAATTTTTTCAAAATGATCGGTTTGGTACGCCACAGTGAAAAAAAGAAATACACTTTATTGATATATTTTAGTTAAATAGATGTATAAATAAAATATATCAATAAAGTCTGTTTCTTTTTTTTTCATTGTGGCGTACCAAACCGATTATTTTGAAAAAAATATATAATCTAACAAGGTGCCCAAAGATTATATGAAAAAAATTTCGTTATTGTACCCCAAGTGGATTATAGTAAAAAAAATAAAATAAGGAACATTATTTTTTTAAACCTTAATCTTTCGCAAGATGTTCTATAATTTTATTTCGTAACACGTTTGATCGGAACAAGTATCAAAAAAAAATCAAATCGATCCACTGTACCGTTTCCGGAATTTTTTTTTTTATATTAAAAAAAAAATTCATTTTTCTATAACCATTGCGTTGACGGGCATGAAATTTTCAGAAAATTTGTTTTTTTTTCATACCTCAGAATATACTCCAAATTTCACTAGAAAAAATGCGGGGGCAATTTTTCCCTACTTACCCGGCTATGGCCTTTGGCATGTAAGTTTATAGGGTATAGACATCGGCTAAGAAATTTTTTGACGAAAGGGAAAAATTGAGGGGCTGAATGTTTGTATGGAAAAGTGTATTCCTTTCGTGTATGAACTTGAAACTTGGAGCATATATTCCTTAGGAGGTGTAGGAGTGCACTGAGAAAATATTTTTTGAAAATCCGCTCGTTAGGGGGTAAAATGGGATGTAAAAGCTTGCAAGGGAAATGATATTCCTTGCGTATCAACTTGAAACTTGGTATATGTGTTCCTTAGAAGGTGTGGAAGTACACTAACAAAGGATTTTTCGAAAATCAATTTTTAAGGGGGTGAAATAGGGTGTAAAGGTTTGTATGGCAAATTATATTCCTTGCGTGTATCAACTTGAAACTTAGAACATAAGTATCTTAGAAGGTGTAGAAGTGTACTAAGGATTTCGACATTCAACTATTAAGGGGGTGAAATGGGGTGTAAAAGTGTGTATCGAAAATTGTATTACTTGAAACTCGGAACATAAGTTCCTTAACGGTGTAGAAGTGCAGTAAGAAAGGCTTTTCCGAAAAAGCACTCTTAAGGGGGAGAAACGTTTGTATGGGAAGTAATATGCGCTGCGCGTATCAACTTGAAACTTGAAACATACGTTCTTTAGAAGGTGTAGAGGGGCACTCGAAACGGGTATTTGGAAAATTAACTCTTAAGGGGATGAAATGGGGTCTAAAAGTACGCTGGAAAACTTTTTTTGCGTGTATTAACTAGAAACTCGGTATAAATATTCTCCAAAACAAATTATAAAACGCATATTTTAGGGTTTTTTAAAATCCCCTCGTAGCACGGATTACCTTGTTCGCCATCGGTTTCACTTTCCGTATCGTCGTTGTCCCCATTCGGATTTTCTTGAGAGCGTTCCAGGACTCTCGACATCCTCAGAATCTCACGAGTGACGAGTGGTTGCCGATAATGTTCTCGATGGATTTTGTCGGCATGCCCCATAAATTGCGCGACGTCAGCGACCTCGTTTTCCGTCAAGTTTAGGTTGATACACGCCGTTGCGATATGTTTTCGCAATGTTGTTCCCGTCAATTTTTCGGGAAACGGAACGCCAGATTCGGTAGCGAATTTTCTCATCAGGGCACATGCCCTGAGGTACTTATGTCAATTTTTGCTCGAACTGGCAATTCCGAAAACAAACGGGTTGCTTTTTCCGACGCCAGCTTTGTTTCGGTGCATCAAAATCACCTGTACACATCGGTTAAGGTCAGCCGACAAAAGAACTGGAACAGTTCGGTTCAATTTGCCGCGAATCGTGAAACGCACATAATTTTTTGCGATTTCTTGGCTTGTCGTGGACATGTTCTTCAGTTCTTCGCCACTGATGCATTCCGAGTTTGTGACGTCTTCGATAGATACCCGTTCTATTTCGCCAGCTCGACGACGATTGAACAATTGGATGGAGGTCAGGGTAGCCTCTGCGAGTTTCATCCACGCATCCAAATCGAATGTTCTATTCAATACGTCCAACGCACTTTTCCTCTCTTCGTTTAGGTATTTTTGCAGTTTCTGGATATCTGCTATCGCTGGGAGCTCGATTTTTTTTCTTCTCTTCTGTAGCGTTTGCGATTCCTCAACGCCTTTGTTGATCGCTGTGCCGATGTCCACTTCCAAAAGCTTTAGAAAATCATCGACTTGAAGTTTTTGTTGACGATCTTCACGCTTGATACAATCGAATATCAAGCAGTGTCCTGCCTTCTTTAGGAGGGATCCGATCGCGTACGCCGTTGACGGAGAAGTATACTTCTTCGTTTTCTTATTGTAGCCAGCGACCTGCTTAATTGCTGCGATTGCTGCATCATATAACCTCGGCTGATAAATTGATGCCAAATCCGTCACATCCGGGTTCAGTGATGTAATGGCTTGCAAAAATCGACCCAGCATACGCAAATTGGCACGGACCATATCGTGCTGGTGTTGGAGGGCACCGTACTTCTCAGAAAGTTTATTCCCGTACAGTATTGTGAGTCGATCGTACCGGATAAGACGGCTCACATCATCCTCTCGCAACACAGGGAAGATCTCGTTTCTTAGTGTGTCGCATTCCTCTTCATGTATTCGGCCCAATATTTTGCGACTTTGCATAAGTAGTGTTCTATTTTTGTTGCCGTCGAAGTCAAAGCAGCGCTTCGCGTGGTGGCGGATGTTACTCTTCGAATAAAAACCTTGACAGTTTTGACACGTTACGTAGTGCGAAGCAGGTCGTAGTGCATTTGCACTCGGTCGTCGGCATACGAGAAGTTCTCCATCATTTACCATATTGTTAGTGTTGTAATCGAACATACACTTTTTCCGGATGGAGTCGATGATTTTTAGTCTTTCTGGATTTTTTTTTGGAAGACGAGCGAACTTTTTTACTTCTTCTACGGCTTTGTGTTTTTTCTCTAGGTGACGTACGAATTTGGTCTACATTTTTTTGCAAAACATGCAATACGTTTTCCTATCGGCAGCTTTCTTTCCCGCTGCCGGGCAAACGAACATTTGGCCATCGTCACGCGTCGATTTTCCTTTGCGGTTGACCGTTAGCGAACCCTCCTGGGACGAACTCTCAGACAGACCTTGATCTGCACTATTCTGGCTGGCGACGTTGTTTGCGTTTTCATCGGTGAGAGTTTGGCCTGGGGTATCATTGCCGTCGATTTTCGATGGTTGGTAATCGCTATCGTTTTGATCATCCGTATCGAGATCGGCTACAAAAAATCAGACAATAGAGTCTATGTATAGTATTGTTTTAAAGGAAATATTTTATTATAAATACAATAGCAATCTTCTTCCGGCGGATGTTCGTGACTATGTAATTGCGGTACAGCAATTTCGATTTGGTCGTCGATACTGAGTATTCGCTGGGCATCTTTTTCGAATATATCCAGCGAAATAGTATAAGTTGCGTTTTCACTTTCTCCATTTGCATCGGAGGTCTGATTTTGTACGTCAACTGTAACATGCCGCATTAAAAAAAAAAAATTTACCTTATAATCAGTCCATTTTTTACTTTATAGTTAGTTGAAAGACTTTATAATTAGTCAACTATGACCTCCGGTGACGCAGAATTCGTTGGTTCTGCATCAAAGTGGTGGAGATAGGAGAGGAGGCGTAACAGTGAAGAATACGAATACACGAGAATGCAAGCCGGCAGGGTACACATCAGAGAAAATAGTGGCGATCATGAGAGAGGGGAAGGCAGCGAAGAAAGAAGAAAGCGGATTTTACAATGAACCCCGAGGCCCCTATCAGAACGGATGTTACGGGAAGAGCTGAATAAAAGAGCGAAAAGGAGCAGATAGATTTGCGTCATAAGTTCGGGGGAAGGAAGAAGGAAATCACGGAATGAGATAGTAGAGGTGATCCAAGAAAGCTGCAATATGAGCATAAATGATGACACGGAAGAAGTTTACGAGAACAACGGACGAATCTTTATGAAAATCCGGAGGTTGGCAGACAAGAAACAGCTGATGAGAAGAAAAGGAGAATTGAGAGGAACGGATATTTAGCTAGAGGATAGCCTGACAAGGAGATGAATAAGATAAGAGATACAAAGATGGCTGAGAGACGTAGCCGTCTTAGAGAGAAACTGCGATTGGGAGATGGAAACGTAGATTGACTTATCATAAGCCAATCTAGGTTTTTTTCTCAAATTCAGAAAATTTGAGGGGCAGACAGCTGTTCGTCTATCTATTTGACGGTGTTTGGAAAAGTTTCGACGGGATCTGAAGAGCCGTTTAAGAGATTTTTGGGTATCTATAATTGTTCTACCATACCGACCGCGATGAGGTGTCATTCCGTCTTAAAAAGCTTCGTCCAGGACAGAAACAGAAAGAATAAAAAGATGCTCGGAGAAGGAATAAAATAGTTGAGAAAAATATATAAGGAAGCAGAGGAGGAATGTGGAATGAAAATTTGGAAAGGTGTGAGCAAAGCAAGACATGGCGGGATGGTTGGAGGCTATAACAAATTCAGCATAAAATATAGAGGGAATGTAGAGGAAAACATCTCAGGTAAACAATAGATCGATCATTTTGAAAACCTGTTAAATGAAGATGAAGGTGAAAAGGGGAGAGATGAGAGGGTAATAGAACCAGCGAGAGAACAGGAATAGGTAGAGAGAAGGTGGGTGGAAGAAGAAAGGGTAGTACGATAATTTGAAAATGAATTCAGCAAAAAAGAAATGGAAGATGCACTGAAAAAGTTGGCAAACAGAAAGGCGCAAGGCGGGGATGGGATAACGGTAGAGTTTCTGGATGGCGAAACGGAAAGGCAAAGGGAAGAGATAAAGAGGGAAATTAACAGAATGTGGAGGAAAGCAGATGTGCCGTTAGGATGGAAGGTAGCTAGAATAGTACTGATTTACAAGAATGGGGAGAAATAAGGCGTAAAACTACAGAGGCTCTATTAGATATAAGCTACAAGATAATAACGAAAATGATGGCAACAAGATTGCGGAAATGGGCGGAAAAAACGTGAAATAAAGGGAAAGTCAGGCTGGCTTTACAGAAACGAGAAGGACAAGGGATCAAATATTTGCGCTAAGTGCACTGATAAATAATAGGCTAAATATAGGGAAAGGAAACTGTACGTCGCATTCATAAATTTGAGGGCCATTTCCGAAAAAGTACATAGAAAGGAATTAATGGAGAAGCTAAGGAAAATCGGAATTGGTGAAAAAATGCTCGACATGATACAAAAAATATACAGGATAACTATGGCAAACGTGTTAGTAAATGGAAAGGTAACAGAGAAATTTGAAACAAGACAAGGAGTTAGGTAAGAGGCTTACGCACTTTACTGTTTGATTCTTATATTGACGATATGGAGGAAAGATGGTGATGGTCCATAAGTAATGAAATCAGTATTTTGTGACTACTTTCAATCTAAATTATTATGCTACAACTTTCTGAAAATGAAAGGTCTGTCAAAACTTTCCAAAAATTGGCCCACGAATTTATCGTTTTTCAACAACAGTATTTTATAAATACCGATGTTAACATCTTGCTTACAACTTGTTTTTAATGGTATCGAAAACATAACAGGTAGAACCGGATCAAATTTTAAAACAGTAGTCTTGTTTTTTTTTTTTAAATAGCAAACGCCATAATTTGTATTGAACGTACTCACAAAATGCTAATTTCATTGCTCATTTCAACGTTATAAAGTGAACAAATGTTCAGTTTAAAAAGTTGAAATTGCATAAGCCCTTTTACAACCGCTTATCCCCAAAAACTCAGAAGAGGAAATGTTGAGATTAAGAATTCCAATAATATAGTACCTGGTTCATTGCGGCTATCTTCGATTGGCGTGCTAAACAAAACGGGATTCTGAAGAGCTTCATTAAACTCGTCCTGATCGACCATCATATTGAATGTTTCAATGGTTTCTGCCATTTCACTGACGCTTTGTTCGTCGGTTTGCAGTTCGATTATCGCACTTTTACCCCTTTTTATTTTCTCTAGAACGTTTTTGTCACCTGCCGATGAGATCAAAATTACCAATATTTTTATTTTTCAGCCAAATGACAAGGATCTATATTCAAATAAGCACTTGTAAAAGAGGATCTGTCCTCGTTAGCGTTTTTATTTTATTAGAAAATGATGGCAATAATATTGAGTAAATGGGCAGGAAAAAAGCAAAATTAAGGTAACGCCAGGCGGGCTTCAGAGAAAAGAGAAGGACAAAAGATAAATGTTCGTGCTAAGTGCGCTGATAAATAATATGCTAAAATATAGGGGAAGGAAACTCCTCATCGCATTTACAGATTTTTGGGGCCGTTTCCGACAAAGTGAACAGAAAAAAATTAATGCAGATACTTAGGAAAATGGGAATAGGGTATTTGACTATATTTAAAATATAGTTCATTCTCTTGTCATCCTAAAAGAATATAGTGTTTAAAAAGTATTTTCTATAATTTTGACAAAGAATGTGCATTATTAAATGTATTTCATTTTTTAATATAGATAAATTTGAACGTTTGGTCTCGGGAACGAAAAGGCTTCAGGATTGGTTAGATCTCGAGTGACGTCACATACTAGTAAACATATTGTAATTGCGAGCCCTGTGAAGAGTAATGAGCGATTTTCTAGTTTATTTCAGTGTAACAGAAATTTGAAACAAAACAAGGAGGTAGGTAAGGGTGTGCCCTAAGAGCTTTACTGTTTGATTTTTATATTGACGATATGAAGGCAAGATGGGGAAGAAAAAAGAAGGAAGAAACGATGATAGGAAAAGAAAAAATATATGCAATAAAATATGCGGACGTTGTTGCAGTATTGGAGGAAGAAAAAATTGTGCCGATCCAATAGTAATGAAATCAGTATTTTGTGAGGACTTTCAATAAAAATCATTGTGCTACAACGATCTGAAAAATGAAAGGTCTGTTTAAATTTTTGAAAAATTGGCCCATGAATCTATCGTTTATCAACAACAGTATTTTATGAATACCGATGTCAACATCTTACTTACAACTTTTTTTTTAATGGTATCGAAAACATAACAGATTGAACCGTATCAAATTTTAAAACAGTAGTATTATTTTTTATTTTTGCAAATAGTAAGCGTCATAATTTGTATTGAAAGTACTCACAAAATGCTGATTTCATTACTCATTTCAACATTTTAAAGGGAACAAGTGTTCAGTTTAAAACGTTGAAACTGGATAAGCCCTGCTAGAAACGCTTATCCCCAAAAGGACAAAAGAGGATATGTTGAGATTAAGAATTTCAATAATATAGTACCTGGTTCATTGCCTCTTTCCTCGATTGGCGTGCTAAACAATTCGGGTTTCTGAAGAGCTTGATTAAACTCGTCCTGATCGACTGTCTCATTGAATGTTTCAACGGTTTCTGCCATTTCACTGACGCTTTGTTCGTCGGTTTGCAGTTCGATTATCGCACTTTTACACCTTTTTATTTTCTCTAGAACGTTTTTGTCACCTGCCGATGAGATCAAAATTACCAATATTTTTATTTTTCAGCAAAATGACAAGGATCTATATTCAAATAAGCACTTGTAAAAGAGGATCTGTCCTCGTAAGCGTTTTTATTTTATTAGAAAATGATGGCAATAAGATTGAGTAAATGGGCAGGAAAAAAGCAAAATTAAGGTAACGCCAGGCGGGCTTCAGAGAAAAGAGAGGGACAAAAGATAAATGTTCGTGCTAAGTGCGCTGATAAATAATATGCTAAAATATAGGGGAAGGAAACTGCTCATCGCATTTACAGATTTTTGGGGCCGTTTCCGACAAAGTGAACAGAAAAAAATTAGGGCAGATACTTAGGAACATGGGAATAGGGTATTTGACTATATTTAAAATATAGTTCATTCTCTTGTCATCCTAAAAGAATATAGTGTTTAAAAAGTATTTTCTATAATTTTGACAAAGAATGTGCATTATTAAACGTATTTCATTTTTTAATATAGATAAATTTGAACGTTTGGTCTCGTGAACGAAAAGGCTTCAGGATTGGTTAGATCTCGAGTGAAGTCACATACTAGTAAACATATTGTAATTGCGAGCCCTGTGAAGAGTAATGAGCGATTTTCTAGTTTATTTCAGTGCAACATTTATTTCAGTGTAACAGAAATTTGAAACAAAACAAGGAGGTAGGTAAGGGTGTGCTCTAAGAGCTTTACTGTTTGATTTTTATATCGACGATATGAAGGCAAGATGGGGAAGAAAAAAGAAGGAAGAAACGATGACAGGAAAAGAAAAAATATATGCAACAAAATATGCGGACGTTGTTGCAGTATTGGAGGAAGAAAAAATTGTGCCGATCCAATAGTAATGAAATCAGTATTTTGTGAGGACTTTCAATAAAAATCATTGTGCTACAACGATCTGAAAAATGAAAGGTCTGTTTAAACTTTTGAAAAATTGGCCCATGAATCTATCGTTTATCGACAACAGTATTTTATGAATACCGATGTTACCATCTTACTTACACCTTTTTTTTAATGTTATCGAAAACATAACAGATTGAATCGTATCAAATTTTAAAACAGTAGTATTATTTTTTATTTTTGTAAATAGTAAGCGCCATAATTTGTATTGAAAGTACTCACAAAATGCTGATTTCATTACTCGTTTCAACATTTTAAAGGGAACAAATGTTCAGTTTAAAACGTTGAAACTGGATAAGCCCTGCTAGAAACGCTTATCCCCAAAAGGACAAAAGAGGATATGGCGAGATTAAGAATGTCAATAATATAGTACCTGGTTCATTGCCTCTTTCCTCGATTGGCGTGCTAAACAATTCGGGTTTCTGAAGAGCTTGATTAAACTCGTCCTGATCGACTGTCTCATTGAATGTTTCAACGGTTTCTGCCATATCTGTTCGTTCTCCTGATTCCGTTGGAAGTGCAGATGCACAGAACACATGACGATCAGAAACAGTTTTTGGGATGATCTCGTCTACTAGACTCATCAGCATCGGGTATTTATTCGTCGACGAGTTGGAAAAATCCACTCCATTCTTGCATATCGTGTAGGTATTAGCTGTACCGTCGATATCGGAGATTTCAGCAGATAGCAGATCGATTTGTGGAGACGCTGACTTTTCGCTCGTGACACTTTTTTCGTCGTTTTCCAATTCGAATATCGCCGTCCTATCATTTTCTATTTTTTCAAGGACTTCTTTGTCACCTACCGATTAGACCACAATTACCAACATTATTATTTTTCAGTTAAATTACAAGGATCTATATTCAAATAAGCACTCGTCAAAGACAGATTAGTCGTCGTGAGTGTTTTTAATTTATTGCAATACCTTGATGACCCAGAGAGGCCCAGTAAAGAGGGAGGGAAGGCGCAACCAAATCCCACGTTTTGTTTTTGTATATTAAAACGAGACAAAGATGCTAATATTTTGTGATTGGTACATTACTAGGAAAAAGTCAATCTCATTACTGAGCCACTTTTATAAGTTTTCGCGGCATCCAGATCTCCTGCTCCCGAAAGCCACCGGTAACCCCATATGGTCAAAATCTTTTGCCCCTGACAGTATTAAAAAGTATATGAGGCATTCCACGCCAGTTCCAGATCTGTTTCTATTTGATAAAATTGCATGGAAAATAACAATATTCCAGTATTTACGCGCAAAAGATATGGATCGGCTTTTGTCGGGACCTATTGCAATGCATATAACGGTGCTTATAGGGTCTGATCAACGAAAAGACTTTTACATTTCAAAAAGTCCCAACAACGGCCAAATCATTTCTTTAGTCAGACGTTTTGGTTTGCTTGGACGCAAGCATATTCATCAACAGATGAGAACATGAGATGAATATTTGAATATTATATTATAACATAATTAATGTTTTTTTTTAATGAAAAAATCCACATAGAGATTAATACGTTTTCTGAATTTGCATTTCAGGTCAGCTATCTCCATTACTAATAGTTTATCTTATACTATTACAAGACTAAGAGTATTTGGATTTTTGTAAATTTCATTTTGAAAATGTATCCAAGCATTGTAAAAACCGTCTTTTGTAACGTCACTCAAAAAGATCTTTGTTTGATCGGTAACTACCGTTACTCGTATTTGAATAAATCCCGACAAACGTCGATTCATTTTTTTGCGGGGGAATACTATAATTATCCACTATTTTCGTCAAAGTTTACATAATGATAATGATTACATTACTTTTTCTTAATTTGTTTCTTTGATCAATCTTCTTAATGAATACCAGTTTTTTTTATACTATTAATTTTATACTAATAATTCCATAAATGTAATAATAGTTTGTCTTATACTATTACAAGAATAGTATAAGATAAACAATTATTAATTGAGAAAGCTGATCGGAAATGCAAATTCAGAAAACGTACTAATCACTCTGTCGACTTTTTAAAAATAAAACACATTCATTATATTATAATATGATATTCGCGTATTCATCTGGTTTTCTCATCTGTCGAGGAATGTTCTTGCGTCTCTCAGCAAACCAGAACTTCTGACTAAAGGAACGGTTTGGCCGTTGCAACAATATTTCTGTGACTAACTAGATATTGTTCTACTCTGAAAATTTTAAGTAATTGCGGAAAAAATTTATTAATTCGTTCCTCAGATAAATTTTTCCGATAAATATGATCATGTCGTAAATAATTTTGACGATGAAAGTGAAAAAATATAAGAGTACACGACCCCTACTTGCTTAATAGTGTTACGTCGTGGGGCCCATTTTTTAATCGATAATTAATCGTTTTTTATTTTACCTTTCAGGATTTTAATTTACGAATGGGAAGTGTGCCACGAACGTACGGTTTATAATGAAGTGAGTCGTATGACTTATATGACGGTAAGTTACCGTCGGAGAATTAAAGCGCCACGTTTAAGCGGGAATGTGCCCACTTGGGATAGGCGCTTGGTAAAGTCGTTGGTGTATAAATTGACGCATGAGCGACAGGTAAGCAAATAAGAAAGTAGCGTGAAATTGTGCTTACCTTGGTGTGAAAGAGCGGCGGTGCGTAGCGGGTGAAAATTACTCGACCGTGTGACCGAATTTGTCCAGGAATCGCAAAGATGTTCCAGCTCGATCCGACCTGTCGTTGCCCAGACGGGTACCCGGCGCTTGTGCTAATGCGATGGCCCGGTGATGCCGATGTTTTTTGGGAGCAATCGGAGACTACGAGGACTGGATTAATTTATGAGGGATACATTCGCTTCGAAAAATAAATATACATGTATAGATTTTATAATTATTTGAACCGCTGAGTGAGTGCAAGACGTGCCAGGTTACGGCACCGTCGACTCACTACGTCTGGCTCCACCTCCGCCCGGTTACGGCGATTGGCGGTCAGCCGCGAGAACAAACGTTGAGAATAACGGAAGCCGACGCCCGAACACTAAGCACCGGTGTGACCGTGCCAGTCGCTGACCTACCGAAGTACGGCGGGTCGGCGGGTGTGGCGTGTTCGTGCGGCAAATCTTCCGAATTCCTCGGAAAATACCTTTTTATACGTCCGATTTTGGACGGATGAGGGTTTTTTATTTGTCGAGCGAATGTATCGGGAAACGTATTCATCTAACGCATAGGTTCAGATTAAGATCAAATAAAATTTGGTACGCTGAGCGAGTCTAGTGCGTGCCAGATTACGGCACCGCCGACTCGCTACGTCCGGCCCACCTCCGCCCGGTTACGGCGATTGGCGGCCAGCCGCGAATACAAATATAAAGGTCAAGGGAAATCGACGTCCGAACACTAAGCACCGGATTAACCGTGCCAGTCGCTAACCTGCCAGATTACGGCGAGTCAGCGGATGTAGCGTGTTCGTGCGTCAGCTTTCTCAAGCCTCATAAAAAAAGGGCACTTCGAGATTTGTCCAATTTTGGACAGGTATGATTTTATGAGTGAGACGAATACGTGTGTTAGGAAAAATGGCGTGAGCGAGAGGAAGAGAGAAAGAGAGAAAGAAATGCACTACGAAGATTTGTTCGTTGCGTGATTACACGCACGAACGAGAGACAAATATATTTTAATTATTTGCTCGGAAAATGTTACACTTTTTCGCGGTCGCCGTATTTTGCGTAATTTAAATAGCGCGAAGAAATTTTATAAACGATTGTGTATTTTACACGTAAATAAGCGTAGTTACATTCAATAAAGGCAATAATATATGTTTCGTAAATTTATTCGTTGCAGTGTTTGATTTGTTATGTTTCCTTTTATTTTTATTATGATTTAAACAATTAATACTGGTTTACAGAGACTTATAGTTACACTGACGAAGAGACCGGGGTAAACTCGAAAAGAATATAAAATAGAATAAAATAAGTGTACCGGTTTTCAGAGCGTCGACTCTGCGATGCGCGCTGTTGGAGAGACCGGACGGAACTGACTGGCCAGCTCCCGGAGCGCAATATGTATCCTCGCCCTCTTTGTCTCCGAGACAACGGGCTTGGCGTCATTACCCTCGCTCTCGAGCTCGGGCCCCATGTAACCGAATATTAGCACTGATAAAGTTATTTTTCTCCAGTTGTACATGAGCAATGAAATGAATATTTTTCGTTATCGGCAGGATGTGCTGACTACGTGGTGACCAAGCTACGAGGGGGTCGGTGAGAAAACTCGCGATGAAGCTGACCGTTTGGGAACAGTTTCGCGGGTTATTCGAGGACTCTCGCGTCCCCAATATATACATAAGATAGATATGACAATATTTCTTATTTCTAGGACCATTGTATTATGGTCAACACGAATATACATATATATGTTGGATACTAGTTCGGGGACTCGTGAATGTCCCCGAAATATACACGTAAGTATAGGTATTAAAATTATTATTTGTACTCCGGAGACTCTCTTGGATGTCCCGAGTATATATATATGTATATTGGTGAGTGTCACTTTGAGGACTTATGTCCCCGAAGTATGCATGAAAGTAGATATGTATGAAATATTGCCCCGGGACTCGGCTATATGTCCCCGAAGCATATGGAGTACGTATATGTATATATATATATATATATACATGTATGGATATTCACTAAAGTTATTGCGAGGACTAATGCCTTCGAAGTATGCATATGAGTATACGAATGGTATATGAGGACTCTGAGGTCCTAGAGTATGTATATATATATATATATATATTCGGTAGTTATTTCGAGGACTTATGTCCCTAAAGTATGCATGGAAATAGACATGCGGAATTATTGTAGGAGGTACTCCAGGGACTCTCGTATATGTCCCTGAAGCATGCAGGTACGTGTATATTTATGTACATATGAGACATAATGATATGGTACTCCGGGGACCCATGTGCGTGTCCCAGAAGTGTACAGGCAAACAGATATGTACGTGTATATGAGGCTAATTGTAAAGTTAATCCGAGCACCCATGTGCTCGTCCCTGAAGTTACAGGTAAGCTTAGCGGTAAAGTTATTATGGGAACTGTTTGTCCCTAAAGTATACGGGTAGATGAACACATGCTAAATTTAAAGATATATTCACGAATATTTTATATAACGGGGTTTCTAAGTGAAATCGACCATATATGGGTCGTTTTGATTAACATGTACCCCAAGAAAAACATAAATACGCGCGTTTAGCGCGAGGAAAAAATCTTAATAATTATTACAATTCGTACCAGATATGAATATTTGGAGGGCGAGAGTGCTAGGACGTAACAATAGTATAAAATAAACTGGTATTCATTAAGAAGATTGATCAAAGAAACAAATTAAGAAAAACTAATGTAATCATTATCATTATGTAAACTTTGACAAAAATAGTATATGATAATTATAGTACTCGTCAGCAAAAAAAATGAATCGACGTTTGTCGGTATTTATTCAAATACACGTAATGGTAGTTACGGGGGCCGATCAAACAAAGAACTTTTTAAGTGACTAAATAGATATTATTCTAGTCTGAAAATTGTAAGTAATTCCGGAAAACTGTTATTAATTCGTTCCGTAGATTAATTTTTTTGATAATATATCTTAAGTAATTCATGTCGTAAGTAATTTTGACCATGAAAATAAAAAAATATAAGAGTATACGATCCCTACTTGCTTAATAGTATAAAATAAACTGGTATTCATTAAGAAGATTGATCAAAGAAACAAATTAAGAAAAACTAATGTAATCA
Organism: Ophion slaviceki; assembly: GCA_944452715.1. Lineage (NCBI taxonomy): Eukaryota > Metazoa > Arthropoda > Insecta > Hymenoptera > Ichneumonidae > Ophion > Ophion slaviceki. The sequence goes on from OX101786.1 coordinate 43,274,265, forward strand.
TTATCATTATGTAAACTTTGACGAAAATAGTGGATAATTATAGTATTCGCCCGCAAAAACATGAATCGACGCTTGTTTGGGTCCTCAGATTATTTTTTCCGATAAATACTATCATATCGTATGTAATTTTGACTCTGAAAATGAAAAAATATAAGAGTCTACGACCCCTACTTGCTTAATAGTATAAAATAAACTGGTATTCATTAAGAAGATTGATCAGAAAAACAATTAAGAAAAAGTAATGTAAGCATTATCATTATGTAAACTTTGACAAAAATAGTATACAATAATTATAGTATTCGCCCGCAAAAAAATAAATCGACGTTTTTCGGGATTTTTTCAAATACGCGTAATGGTAGTTACGGGGACCGATCAAACAAAGAGCATTATAAAGTGACTTTACGAAAGACGGTGTAACGAATCTCTTATTAAGTGGGTTCGTCACAACTCTCTTTATTGTGAGTATATCTTACAGACACCCTCTGACGGGCTACGTTCTTGAACTACCGTGTTTCCTTTCTTTCAGTCTTTATTAAGCCATACGGCTGTCACCGTTTGCCGCCCTTCGATACGCAGTATCCTGCTACGTTGATACAAAATTAAAGGCACGTTCCTCTCTACGTACGGGACTTTTTCTTTTCTATTCGGCCTCGCTCATTGCGCGGAAACAATAAACATTACGCAAAGAGACATGAATAACGTTATCCGGCGATAACTAAAGATTTTTGACATGCAACAACATACACTTTACATCAAGTACGCGCTTTACGTGACGCGACAATAAATATCACAGTTTAATAACGAGAATAGAATGGTTTTCGCCATCTGTGCGAATTATGTTACGCTACAATAAATATCAAATCTGACATCACCGCCAACCGCATAGACCTTTTGTCTTTCTCCTCAACTAGCTCTCCTTTCGGAGCACGACCTCGAGTTTCACTGGCCCGATCATGTGGCTCGTGATTTTCAGCAGTGAAATACATACGTTCGCGTCCATACGATGAGCTCACGCGCAGCGTGAGCCGAACGGAAATATCACCGAGGACGAAACGCCACCCGCGTGACCTTTTTCTTCATATAATGAGGAAGATCCCGTTGAACCGGTATGTTCCCGTGGATGACTGCGTGGCACGCGGCGTCGAATCGCCTCCCTTCGAAACGAGGAGAATCTGCGTTCAAGCTGCCACGTGTGCATGGGCCAGACGGTCCTCGATGATCCAAAGCCGATCCTCACGATAAGATTGGTATGCTTTTGAAACGGTATGTTCCCGTGGCCGACAGCGTGGCACGCGGCAACTTTTATTTTCGCCCCTCGAGATGAAATGAGGTTCGACTTGCAAAATGGCCACGGGGCGCACCGGCCATGCGGCCTTTGGACCTTCCGAAGTCGACTCTCTCGATAAATCCCCGCGGCCAACAGCGAGGCGCGCGGAAACGGTTATGCTATATTTTGCATCACTCTTTCTTCTTATATTTGGTAATATAAATGCTATTTTAACGATACTTCGAGGAACGTGGTCGACCGCGTGACCGTACGTCCTCCTTCGACCATTGACGGAGAGCGAGAGGGAGAGAGAGTTTTCGCCTGACTCTTTTCGACTCTTTTTCCGCTCCGATATCCACAACGCCATCTACTTCCGGAGAGGTGGCGCACTTGCGCCATCGGCGCTCCATAGGCGGCAGCATTCAAACAGCGCTATTCGCTACAACGGTTTTCATAAAGCTTGAATACATTTTCAAATTAAAATTTGCAAAAATACAAATTCTCTTACTCTGGTAAGAGTAATTTTAAATTTGAAAATGTATCCAAGGATTGTGAAAGCCGCCTTTTGTAAAGTCACTTTGAAAAGTTCTTTGTCTGATCCGTCCCCGTAACTACCATTACGTATATTTGAATAAATCTTGCAAAACGTCGGTTAGTTTTTTTGCGGACGAATACTATGATTATTGAATACTATTTTTTTCAAAATTTACATAATACTAATGATTACATTACTTTTTCTTAATTTGTTCCTTTCATCAATATTGTTAATGAATATCAGTTTATCTTATACTATTAAAGAAGTAGGGGTCGTATACTTTTATGTTTTTAATCTTTATGTTCAAAATTACTTACGATATGATGATATTTATGGGAAAAATTAATCTAAGGAACGAATTAATAAATGTTTTTCGCTATTAACATTTTCAGACCAGAACATTATCTATTCAATTACAGAAACATTGTTAAAACGGCCAAACCGTTCGTCTAGTCAGACGTTCTGGTTTGCTGAGAGATGCAAAAACATTCATCGACAAATGAGAAAACCAGATGAATATTCGAATATCATATTATAATATAATTATTATGTTTTATTTTCAAAAAGTCGACAGTCATTAATACGTTTTTGAATTTGCATTTACGATCAGCTGTCTCAATTAATAATAGTTTATCTTATACTATTACAAGAATAGTATAAGATAAACAATTATTAATTGAGATTGTTGATCGGAAATGGAAATTCTGAAAACGTACTAGTCACTATGTCGACTTTTGAAAAATAAAACACATTACTTATATTGCAATATGATATTCGGGTATTCATCTAGTTTTCTCATCTGTCGATAAATGTTCTTGCGTCTCTCAGCAAAGCAGAACGTCTGACTAGAGGAACGGTTGTGCCGTTGCAACAATGTTTCTGTGACTAAATAGACATTATTCTAAGCTGAAAATGTTAAGTAATTGCGGAAAACTTTTATTAATTCGTTCCTCAGATTATTTTTTCCGATAAATACTATCATATCGTATGTAATTTTGACTATGAAAATGAAAAAAATATAAGAGTCTACGACCCCTACTTGCTTAATAGTATAAAATAAACTGGTATTCATTAAGAAGATTGATCAGAAAAACAATTAAGAAAAAGTAATGTAAGCATTAGCATTATGTAAACTTTGACAAAAATAGTATACAATAATTATAGTATTCGCCCGCAAAAAAATAGATCGACGTTTTTCGGGATTTTTTCAAATACGCGTAATGGTAGTTACGGGGACCGATCAAACAAAGAGCATTATAAAGTGACTTTACGAAAGACGGTTTTCACAAAGCTTGGATACATTTTCAAATTAAAATTTGCAAAAATACAAATTCTCTTACTCTGGTAAGAGTAATTTCAAATTTGAAAATGTATCCAAGGATTGTGAAAGCCGCCTTTTGTAAAGTCACTTTGAAAAGTTCTTTGTCTGATCCGTCCCCGTAACTACCATTACGTATATTTGAATAAATCTTGCAAAACGTCGGTTAGTTTTTTTGCGGACGAATACTATGATTATTGAATACTATTTTTTTTCAAAATTTACATAATACTAATGATTACATTACTTTTTCTTAATTTGTTCCTTTCATCAATATTGTTAATGAATATCAGTTTATCTTATACTATTAAAGAAGTAGGGGTCGTATACTCTTATGTTTTTAATCTTTATGTTCAAAATTACTTACGATATGATGATATTTATGGGAAAAATTGATCTAAGGAACGAATTAATAAATGTTTTTCGCTATTAAATAACATTTTCAGACCAGAACATTATCTATTCAATCACAGAAACATTGTTAAAACGCCCAAACCGTTTCTCTAGTCAGACGTTCTGGTTTGCTGAGAGATGCAAAAACATTCATCGACAAATGAGAAAACCAGATGAATACTCGAATATCATATTATAATATAATTATTATGTTTTATTTTCAAAAAGTCGACATAGTCATTAATACGTTTTTGAATTTGCATTTACGATCAGCTGTCTCAATCAATTAATATAAGAGTCTACGACCCCTACTTGCTTAATAGTATAAAATAAACTGGTATTCATTAAGAAGATTGATCAGAAAAACAATTAAGAAAAAGTAATGTAAGCATTATCATTATGTAAACTTTAACAAAAATAGTATACAATAATTATACTATTCGCCCGCAAAAAAAATGAATCGAGGTTTTTCGGGATTTATTCAAATACACGTAATGGTAGTTACGGAACCGATCAATCAAAGAATTTTATACAGTGCCTTTACAAAAGACAGTTTTCACAATCCTTGGATAGATTTTCAAATTGAAATTTGTTTGTTTTTGTAAATTTCAATAACTCTGACGCTTGTAAAAGTAATTTAAAATTTGAAAATGTATCCAAGGATTGTGAAAACCGTCTTTGGTAAACTAACTTTAGGAAGTTCTTTGTTGGATCGGTCCCCGTAACTACCATCACGTGAGTTTGAATAAATCCCGAAAAACGTCGATTCATTTTTTTTTGCGGGCGAATACTATAATTATTGTATACTATTTTTGTCAAAGTTTACATAAAGATAATGATTACTTTACTTTTCTTAATTTGTTTCTTTGATCAATTTTCTTAGTGAACGCCAGTTTATCTTATACTATTAAACAAGTAGGGGTCTATACTCTTATATTTTTTATCTTTATCGTCAAAATTACTTACGATAGGATAGTATTTATCATACAAATTACTGTGAGGAATGAATTAATAAAAGTTTCCCGCAATTACTTTGAATGTTCCGACTACAACAATATTTATTTAGTCACAGAAACTTTGTTGGGTCTTCTTAAAATGAATGTTACAATATTTACCCGGAAAAAGTAATTCTATTTATCTTCGTGCTTACCGTTTTCTGCAATAATTTGCGCGCCATATCGACCGCCGTTTTTATGCTTGACAATGCAGGTCGATCCTTGTACGACGGTCACTTTGTTTTTCCTGCAAATGTGGTATGGTCCATCTTCAAATTGTACGAAGACATACATTTCGATTTCCTCCTTGTTACGAGCGCCTGTCCGCCTTGCTCTTCCAGGAGCGAATGGAGGCACAGTCGAGTATCGCACGAGGAGTGTCTTCTCAAATCGCATTTCTCCTCAACTCCTCTAAGACATTTCGTCAAGAGAAGGAGGCTTCCCCCACTTCGATGGGGTGCCATGGTTACGCGGAGTCGAGGAGAACGCCAAAAATGGATGGCTTCCGTTTTTAGTATACATATGTTGGCAATTTTCAACGTCACAATCGCACAATGTCACTTACGTACTGCAGTGGGAAAGTACTCATTATATTAATTGGCTTCGATGTTTATTCTTGAAATTTAGTTCATGAACTTGAGTTAAAAAGGGACTAGTCAAAATACTAACGACTAAGGAAATATGCAAAATATATTCACTAATCGGCAGCGCCGAGGGGGGCAAGACGGCGATGCGTGCAACGTTTTGCCCGTAACCCCGCCGCCCCCTTTTTCCGTGGTAGATTATTATTGGAAATATTGTGAAAGAAAGAAAATTATTAATATGATAGATTCTGCATTATCCATTACTCGAATGTGAATTGTTGATGATTTCGATTATCCAATGTCATCCTAATAATTCGCGGTAGGGGAGACGGAAGGCGAGGGGGTTGCGGGTAAGACGTAGCCCGCAACCCCGTCTTACACATTCGAATAAGGAATAATGCAGAATCTATCATTTTAATAATTTCCTTTTTTCCGCAATGATATTTTCAATACTAATTATCTACCCTCAAAATTGGTATATACGAGATATAGCAGCCCTACATATATGTAAAAACGATATATATATAAAACTCTGTAAGTCCGCCCAAGTGTCTTCCTCAACACTAGACCTTCTCGGGGTCAGTATGCCCAAAGTCCCGAATGTGCGAGATTCGGGAGTATCGACTGTACCCTGATCGCCTTGAACGAAGAAACGTAATTGTCCGGCAGTGACATGAAATCTATGTGTTTTATAAACGAGAGAGAGCGACACGCTATAAAAATTAATTCTTACCAGACAATACTATATTACATTTACATTGTAGTTTTCTCATAACATTGTCTGATGGAAGACTAAGAAAAATGTCCTGAGATCCACCATAGTATCAAATACTACTCACAATATATAGGGTTAAATCTCTACGACACTTAATACACATTGTCTGGTAACTTCTATCACTTCTACCATCATTTTACTCTCCTCTATAACATTATGTTTTTTATAATTTTTTATTAATGTGCCTGTTACATTTCAATTAAACTACAAAATCTGCATTTCTATTAATACCGCATAGTCCGAATCCGCTAACGTCGAGTAAGCAACGAAAATGAGTGCAATTGAGGTCCAATTGTTAAAATAGTTATACGATTCGTATTGTTATTCTACACGTTCTGAACATCCCTATAGCACACTATACTATGAGATTTAATGTGCATAGCATTCGATCTTATGGTGGATCTCAGGACATTTTGATTAGTCTTCCATCAGACAATGTAACGAGAAAACTGTAATGTAAATCTTATGTGGTATTATCTGGTAAGAATCAATTTTCATTTCTTGTCGCCCTCTGATGGTTATAAAATACACACATTCCATGTCACTCCCTGTGCTTGACTAGATGGCGATTTGATCAATTGGACCTCGTTTCCACTTATTATCCTTGCTCATTACAAGTTAGCGGATTTGGACTATGTGGTTTTTGATAAGCATGCGGATTTTGTTAGTTCAATGTAAATGAAACCCAGGTACATTCATTAAAAAGTATACAGAACATAATGTTGTACAGAAGAGTAAAATCATATCCGTGATAAAAGTTATCAAATTATGCATATTAACTGTCGTAAAGATTTAACCCTCTGTGGGTACACATTAAATTTGAGTGCCGTATTCATACTATTTTTGTCGATTGAGAAGATGTTGAACATACCCGGTCGATATAAACCGTATACATTTCAAGCAAACAAAAACATAATCGTTGTTCCTCTACCAGCGGAGTGAATAGTGTCGGATTGATCACTATTGACGATACGATATATGAACAGATGGTTTGGTATTCGGACACTCAGTATTTAACAGGACACTGTTTAAAACTGTTATTATTCTTAAGCAGGTCTATAGGCTATTCAAGTGGGTAACGTTGTGCATTGATTTTTTAAATGTAATGAAATTTCTGTGTAGAGGGCGTTATGATAAAAAAAGAAATAGTTTACCGGTCATAATCGAAAACTCCATCAACGAATGGATTTATCTTTATTTTTTGGTGTTCCTTCTGCGGTAAATCTTAAGAGTTGAGATCTTCTTGTGAAAAATTCACGAAATATGGATAGATAAAGAAAAATTTCTTTGGACCGATTGCTATCCTGATTGTCACTCAAAAAGAACATTTATGAAACTCTGAATATAGTATTGAACTTGTAATTTCTTATCTACGCTAAGAAAAAGAACGAATATTGAAACCTTTCTTGGTACGAAAAGGTTAATTTGGGAACAAACCTTAACATCATTCGTCCGTCGGAAAAATCGCTCAAAAGGGTCCTAATACAGTGATGAGGATTGTCCTGAATAAGAACTTTCGCTTCAATATACCAATTTAAGTAGCAACCGGTTGTCGTCGAGACATGACCCAACATTACATGTTCGGAGGGAAAGATCTCAAGCCAAGTAGTGTCTACTACGAGCCAAGTAGTGTCTACACGCTGTAATTACCGCGACCTATTTGTGCGACAGAGAGCGGTATACCATCGCATGTCTATTGTGTTACTTCTCATGAAGTTTCTATGGGCCAAATTATACGCGGGCGAAGCCGTGGGTGGTAGCTAGTATGTACATAAACGAAATATCACTTACCAACTGATTTTTCACGAAATCTGAAACTATAAAGCCTACAAACATGAAATTAAGCAGGTAAGTTTTTTTTATAGGATATAGCACATCCGCTAAAAAGGAATTTCACGAAAGGGATGAAATAGGGAGTGAACGTTTGTATGAAAAATTGATTCCTTGCGTGGATCAACTTGGAACTTGGCCGATATGTTTCTTAGAAGGTGTAGAGGTGCACTAAGCATTTTATTCATAAATCAGCTCTGAAGAAGGCAAAATGAGGTGTCAAAATTTGTATGGAAAGTTATCGCCTTGCGTGTGTCAATTCGAAACTCGGTACGAATATTCTTCAAAATAATGCGCGCTGCAACTTCTAACAAAGTTTCTATGGGCCTCATTCCACGCGGGCAAAGCCGCAGGCGGTAGCTAGTTTATTAGAATAAACCTATTCATTGTCCAATATCTCCATCAAAATTTTCAGCTTCTCTCATAAAGCCCTATCATTTACAATCTTCAAGTGGACACGAAACATATTTATTAAATAAGAACACCAAATGAATACATAAAACTCAAAACCGGAAATTTCGTTCCATTACGAACAGGATATGGCTTGCACTCGTCCTGAATATATTTTAGCGATAGATATGTTCCGTTGTGGATCATCTCTACTCCACCGATTTTAGACCGTACGGTGAAGCTGAAACACAGTATTAATTAAGAATAATATTTAGGGAAGCATGTAATTTACGGGAATACGTAGTTGCAATAATAAATTACAAACTTGATATTTTCTTCGATTTCTTTTTCGAAGGCTACGGCGTATCCTCACTCCAGTCTAAATCATCAGACGGGTATGACCATTTAGATGTTCGTTTTTTTAATGTCCTTGGCTCCCAATTACATGGAGTATTCCATTCGACTATTCGCGAACGATTGCCTTGGTCCTCATCCTCATGCGCTGAAACTGAACGAATGGATTTATCGTATGATTGAATGTTATAGATATAAGAATAAAATCAAAGTATTAATATCTCATGGTACGCGGATATTTAACAATTAACTGATTTTCGTCTACAATTAAGAATAAATACATCCTAGTATATTGGTCAAATTTCAAACCACGGTACCGAACTTTCAACAAAGAATTATGACTTTAAAAATCGTATAATTTATGTAGCCCTTTATGAAGATGACATGGCTACATCTCTGTTTGATAATTTTTCTACACATGAGGCATTCCACCTAGCCGCCCGTGACCCCAACCACTTTTTTTTCCTGATTTTGTTATGAAATTGTACCCCGTGGAAGAAATATTTTTAGGTTTTCATCTCTTCTCTTTTAGGAGTTATAATTTTCGTAAAACATGTCGATTTCGGAACTTTTGGAAACGTTGAAACGCTGATAACTTTCGACTTAATTGAGATATCGCTAAATGTCAACATATGATTTTTTTCATTTCAAAGTATACTTTTATGAAAAATATGAAAAAAAAAATCAATTATACCGGACCACATATTTTTTGCCTCGAAAGTGGAAACTATTTTTAAAAAAGATGATTAACATTGTTTATTTTTGAAAAAAATTATCTAAATTGGAGTGATCCATTCTATGATTTTAAAGACTAGTCTCATTGTCAGCTCATGTTTCCTTCTAATCTTTTTCGAATTAATCATATTTTGGACTAAATAAAACGTAAACATAAAACATAAAACTAGGAATTTGGCAGGTAAGTTGTGGAAATACACTAACAAAGGATTTTTCGAAAATCAATTGTTAAGGGGATGAAATGAAGTGTATAAGTTTGTATAACAATTATATTCCTTGCGTGTACCAACTTGAAGCTTGGAACGTAAGTTCCTTAAAAGGTGTAGAAGTGCACTAAGAAAAGATGTTTCGAAAAACCACTTTTAAGGAGATGAAGTGGGCCGCAAACGTTTGTATGGGAAATTATATTCCTTACGTGTATCAACTTGAAACATACGTTCCTTAGAATGTGTAGAGGGGTACATAGAACGGGTATTTCGAAAATTAACTCTTAAGGGGATGAAATAGAGGGGTAAAGTTTGTTGGAAAAGTTTTCTTGGGTGTATTTACTTGAAACTCTGTATAAATATTCTCGAAAAGAAATTATAAAACGCATATATTAGGGTTTTTTAAAAACCCCCTCACAGCACGGATTACCTTGTTGGCTATTGGTGGCACTTTCCGTATCATCGTTGTTTCCGTCGACTGATTGCCGATAATATTCTCGAACTCCTTTGGCGGCATGCGCCGCAAATACCGAGAGGTCGTGATCCGTGAAGTTGACGTTAGCGCATGCAATTGCGATAAGTTTCCGGAATGTCGTTCCTGTTAATTTTTCAGGAAATGGAACGCCAGATTCGTTAGCGAATTATCTTATCAGGACACATGACCTCAGGTACTTATATCGATTTTTATTCGAACTAGCAATTCCGAAAACCATTTATAGATTTTAGGGCCATTTCCGACAAAGTGAATAGAAAAAAATCAATGGAGAGACTAAGGAAAATCGAAATTGGCGAAAAAATGCTCGACGTGATACAAAAAATATGCAGGAAAACTATGACAAAAGTGCTAGTAAATGGACAAAAGTCTAGTAAATGGTAACCGCGAAATTTGAAACAAGACAAGGAGTTAGGCAAGGGGCACACCCTTAAGCGCTTTACTGTTTGATTATTGTATTGACGATATGGAGACAAAGTAGTTCGACGCCATATTCAGAAATTTTCGAGAAAATTGACTTTGAAGTTTTCGAGCGCACTCTTATCCCACAAAGATGCAACGATATTCGAACCGGGCTCGTGGCGTACCCGGTAGCGCTCGAGTCTAGTAATCGCGGGGTCGCTGGTTCGAGTCTCACTTCGATTTTTTTTTTTCGTTTTTTTTTAATTCGCATACCTCCGTCATTTAAATATCCCGATAAATTTTTGTTGTATATAGTCACATATTATTATATATAATTAATATAATATATCTATATATGTTTATATATGGACAAAATCCATATATAGTTATTTATGTACAAAATTCATTATAGTTATACATAATTATATATTTTCTCATATATGATCATATATTATTTATATATAACAATAGGTGATTATTTATAAAAAAATAAATAAATAATCCCGGGATAAAAATCATAAAATCTATGCTAATTCACATATATGTAATTATAATTGTCAATGATAAATGCAAGTCTTATTTTTGATTATCTCTTGCTTGAAATTGCGAATAGGCGACGTAAAAATATCCAGTAATAATATTTACATAAACTCCCTTGTAGATGAACAGGAATATAAATAGAAGAATAAATGTTGAAATATGTGAAAAATTACAAAAATCCGACTGTCGTACTGTCCCCTTGTGAATCAAATATATCCCTGTTAATAGTTAGCAAATAACTGTTCAAAAATCGACGACTCGTCTCAAATAATGATTTGTTGATAGTTAACGCATCTGTACTTGAGATAAGTATCGTACATTTGGCAAGATCGTTTACTTTGTACGCAACCATGGTCCTTTGTCGCACCAGCTCGTTCGTGCGCTGATGGGGCATATGTACGATCGAGGTACACTGGGGACTGTGCGTGACCGCATGTCTATTGAGGCTGGGGCCACAAGAGTGTTTTTTTAACGTCCGTTGCAACGTCCGTCGTAACGGACGTTGAAATAACGCTCGTGTGTCCTCAGCCTTACGTAGAGGATATCAGTTTGTGACCGTAAAAACATGAATTTATTCTGTGCGCCGATGGCATAAATGAACGATTTGCTTGTTTTGCGGGACTTGCCAAATCTTGAGGAAACTTTCGAAAATATATATATATAGAATATTAAATTATACATTAGAGTAGGGATGGCTAATACCGCGGGACCGATCGACCGCCTATTTTTTATGAGAGCTGTTCCTTGCTCTACGACGTATTGATGCTACCATCTTTGTTGTCCTCTACAAGTAGCAAGGAATAACTCTCATTTTCTATGAGAGTTGTTCGTTGTGCACTTGCCCACTAGCACTATAGTACTCCATTGATTCAACTGCACATTTATCTACTGACAATCAATGAATGACTTTGTCCAAATATTTGTTTGGTAACTATACACGAATCTTGATTCATGTGCATACAAAATATCGTTCACTCAATTATCCTTTACATCTGGAACAACTTTTCCACTGATCTCATTGAATAAACGCCTCAGATAGGAAACAAGTATTTATAATATATTAATACAAAGCATAGGGCTAGACCAACTGTATATCTATTGTCTATTAAGAACGAATATGTTCTATTAATGTACCCATTTCTCAACTATTCCCAAATCTTTATTTGTGACAATTCAGAGGCTCAAATAAATGATTCATTAACTGTGAGAAGATATTTATTTCGCCATATCCAACTTTACCATTTGTTAATAGTTAACAAATCCTTGTACATAGAAATATATTGCTTTCTCAGACAACCGATGTGTTGGTCTAGTGGTTAGAGTGCTTGCCTCTGGAATCAACACATCGGGAGGTCGCGGGTTCGAATCACCGTCTCGTAGTTTCGGAGAGAAATAAAAACACAGGCGTGACGTAGCTCCAGTTCTACACAGATGTCGCGCACACGGACCGGTACGTGTGTGTGTCGGGTGTGTATGGCTGTAGCCTGTGAGCTATTTCTCGACGAAACGCGACTAGCTCCGAGGCTGGGAAGCGAACCCGTGACCGGCTGTATTGGTATAGGTTTTCCGCAGTTTCCCTATACCCATGACAGAAATGTCATGGTGAATGCGATACAGAGGGGGAAGTCGGCTGCGGCCGCAAGAAGGGGATAGATCAGGGATGTGGATTGGAGAAAATGGTGGGAAATGTAAAAAGGGGAAATCCCTGTACATGGAAGCTACAAATGGCGAAGCGTTCGCCGTAGCAGACACAATAAAAAAAAAAAAATATTGCTTTCTCAGTGTAAGCAAACCGTCAGTATAGTGTTATGAATATCGTGCTAAATAATAAAGTGGTTTCTCTTCTTCGTTTATTAATAATATTCGAAAAAAATAAGAACTTTGAGCTCGAACGGTTTGTTTGAGCCACTCCAGTCAAGCATTAGCTGATGGGAATTTCAAAATCGGCGAGTGTCTGAAACGTAAAACCAAATGTTCTTTCGTCATGAAAACTATGCCAAATGGATATTCTAATTATATTAATGTTACAGATGGCATAAATAAATACATCTCTTTATAAAGCTCGAATGTTGTTAAACTACACAACCGCTCAAAAGTTTGGATACACCAGTCGATATTTCTTGTCGCACTAAAAGTTAGATAGCTTCGTCAAAAAAGAAGATAACAAAATTTAACGAACGGCGTTTCGAAGGGAACAAATTTCGATTTGTTTTCTTTTTTAAATATTTTTTATGAGTTTTTGTCCACCCGGTACGCAGTTTTGTAAGTGACCGTTTTTCGGCTATTTTTCTACCATCGAGAATTGGGCGCATCACTTTTGGAATTTTTTTTTGTCATTTTTATCTATGATAACCTTGAAAGGGGTAGCAGAAGCTCCATTTTCGTTTTTTTGAAAAGTTTCGTACAATTTTTTTCGCAAAGTTATTAATTTTTGTTCGCTAAAACAGACAAATTTTGGAAAATGCATCGTAACTGAAGAACTATAGGCTTTAAGAGGAAATGTCAAAGATGTAAAACTTGCGTAAGTTTATACTTGACCGCCTTGAATTTTGTAAGATTTTTCCTGTGAGATTTGTTTTGACTATTTTTGCTCGAAACCCTGATGAGTAGGATGGCTTAACTCGAAAAGTATGATATATAGGACGAAATATCAGGAAGAGAAACGCTTTCAACTTTCGATTTTAAATTTGCTTGAATTGTGTTAGAATTTTGTTTACATTTTTTTCGTATTTTTTTGGCCGAACTCGTAGAATCGTCCAAAAAATTGATTAGCGTATCTCGAAAAAGATTGAGTCAGACACAAAATATCAAGAGGGGAAAATGTTGCAGCGTTTCGTTTCGAATACGTTGAATTTTTTTTCAGATTTAAAATAGTTGTTTGTTGGGATTGTCTAAATAGATTGATTTTAACGCACCAGTATCCGCCACCAAAAATATAAAGCCTTGTCGAAATGCACTTACTACTTCGCTAGCTTTTGTAGCGCTGGCACCGCTAAATATGCCATTTTCAATTATTTCAACCCTTTCTTCAGTCTTTATAATATGAAAGTTTTTTTCGAGACCGAGATTATGATTTTTCAGATACGTCCAATGACAGTTGAGGGGCTAAATGAACAGAGGAATAAATGGCCCAATAACAATCTTTTGTCTGTGAATGAAGCCCCGATAGCAACCTTTCTGAAAGACGTCCTAATAACAACGATTTCCTATGTGAAATATGTCCTGATAACGACCGTTAAGTATGAAAAAAATCGGTAACCAGCTTGAACTTTACTGAATGATATGCTTTTGCTCGATTTTTTGCTCAACAACATTTCTTTAGTCGTTGTGGTGTGGAAAGCTTTTTCCCATACCGATATCGTGATCTATTGAGTACCATGATACGAGTACCAGCCATCGTATCGTGGTGGGTCAAATGGGAATTGTGACTGCTCTTGATAAATTCTTTTTTCTTCGTCGTAAGGAGAAAGTTGCTCTCCTTCCACTGTTTACTTTTTAGCATCCATCTATCCCCACGCAAGCTGTTTGATTCGACGCTTGTTAATAGATCGTTAACAAACGATATGGCGACATAGCATCAACGACATGCAATTTTTAATATATTTCGGGAAGTAAAAAACCACGTAAAGTAATATCCACGCGATATTATTGCTTGCAATCGCTTAAAATATAATTAAGCACCCGCTAAAGATTTTTTAAATAATAAAACCACCTACCGTTTTTGCTGGTGCGAAATCAACAATGCAAATTAAAATTAGCCGGCAATTTATTCATGGGATTGTCTAAATAGATTGATTTTAACGAACCAGTATCCGCCACCAAAAATATAAAGCCTCGTCTAAATGCACTTATATCTAGCTTTTGTAGCGCTGGCACCGCTAAATATGCCATTTTCAATTATTTCAACCATTTCTTCAGTCTTTATGATACGAAAGTTTTTTTCGAGACTGATATTATGATTTTTCAGATACGTCCAATGCCAGTTGAGGGGCTAAATGAACAGAGGAATAAAGGGCCTAATAACAATCTTTTGTCTGTGAATGATGCCCCGATAGCAACCTTTCTGAAAGACGTCTTAATAACAACCGTTTCCTATGTGAAATATGTCCTGATAACAACCGTTAAGTATGAAAAAAATCGGTAACCAGCTTGAACTTTACTGAATGATATGCTTTTGCTCGATTTTTTGCTCAATAACATTTCTTCAGTCGTTGTGGTGTGGAAAGCTTTTTCCCATACCGATATCGTGATCTGTTGAGTACCATGATACGAATACTAGCCATCGTATCGTGGTGGGTCAAATGGGTATTGTGACTGCTCGTGATAAATTCTTTTTTCTTCGTCGTAAGGAAAAAGTTGCTCTCCTTCCATTGTTTACTTTTTAGCATCCATCTATCGCCACACAAGCTGTTTGATTCGACGCTTGTTAATAGATCGTTAAAAAACAATATGGCGACATAGCATCAACGACATGCAATTTTTAATATATTTCGGGAAGTAAAAATCACGTAAAGTAATATCCACTCGATATTATTGCTTGTAATCGCTTAAAATATAATTAAGCACCCGCTAAAGATTTTTTAAACAATAAAACCACCTACCGTTTTTGCTGGTGCGAAATCAACAATGCAAATTAAAATTAGCCGACAATTTATTCATGGGATTGTCTAAATGGATTGATTTTAACGAACCAGTATCCGCCTCCAAAAATATAAAGCCTTGTCTAAATGCACTTACATCTAGCTTTTGTAGCGCTAGCACCGCTAAATATGCCATTTTCAATTATTTCAACCATTTCTTCAGTCTTTATGATATGAAAGTTTTTTTCGAGACCGAAATTATGATTTTTCAGATACGTCCAATGACAGTTGAGGGGCTAAATGAACAGAGGAATAAATGGCCCAATAACAATCTTTTGTCTGTGAATGATGCCCCGATAGCAAGCTTTCTGAAAGACGTCCTAATAACAACCATTTCCTATGTGAAATATGTCCTGATAACGACCGTTAAGTATGAAAAAAATCGGTAACCAGCTTGAACTTTACTGAATGATATGCTTTTGCTCGATTTTTTGCTCAACAGCATTTCTTCAGTCGTTGTGGTGTGGAAAGCTTTTTCCCATACCGATATCGTGACCTGTTGAGTACCATGATACGAGTACCAGCCATCGTATCGTGGTGGGTCAAATGGGTATTGTGACTGCTCGTGATAAATTCTTTTTTCTTCGTCGTAAGGAGAAAGTTGCTCTCCTTCCGTCGTTTACTTTGTAGCATCCATCTATCCCCACACAAGCTGTTTGATTCGACGCTTGTTAATAGATCGTTAACAAACGTTATGGCGACATAGCATCAACGATATGCAATTTTTAATATATTTCGGGAAGTAAAAAACCACGTAAAGTAATATCCACTCGATATTATTGCTTGTAATCGCTTAAAATATAATTAAGCACCCGCTAAAGATTTTTTAAACATAAAACCACCTACCGTTTTTGCTGGTGCGAAATCAACAATGTAAATTAAAATTAGCCGACAATTTATTCATGGGATTGTCTAAATAGATTGATTTTAACGAACCAGTATCCGCCACCGCAAATATAAAGCCTTGTCTAAATGCACTTACATCTAGTTTTTGTAGCGCTGGCACCGCTAAATATGCCATTTTTAATTATTTCAACCATTTCTTCAGTCTTTATTATATGAAAGTTTTTTTCGAGACCGAGATTATGATTTTTCAGATACGTCCAATGACAGTTGAGGGGCTAAATGAACAGAGGAATAAATGGCCCAATAACAATCTTTTGTCTGTGAATGATGCCCCGATAGCAACATTTCTGAAAGACGTCCTAATAACAACCATTTCCTATGTGAAATATGTCCTGATAACGACCGTTAAGTATGAACAAAATCGGTAACTAGCTTGAACTTTACTGAATGATATGCTTTTGCTCGATTTTTTGCTCAACAACATTTCTTCAGTCGTTGTGGTGTGGAAAGCTTTTTCCCATACCGATATCGTGACCTGTTGAGTACCATGATACGAGTACCAGCCATCGTATCGTGGTGGGTCAAATGGGTATTGTGACTGCTCGCGATAAATTCTTTTTTCTTCGTCGTAAGGAGAAAGTTGCTCTCCTTCCATCGTTTACTTTGTAGCATCCATCTATCCCCACACAAGCTGTTTGATTCGACGCTTGTTAATAGATCGTTAACAAATGTTATGGCGACATAGCATCAACGACATGCAATTTTTAATATATTTCGGGAAGTAAAAAACCACGTAAAGTAATATCCACTCGATATTATTGCTTGTAATCGCTTAAAATATAATTAAGCACCCGCTAAAGATTTTTTAAACATAAAACCACCTACCGTTTTTGCTGGTGCGAAATCAACAATGCAAATTAAAATTAGCCGACAATTTATTCATGGGATTGTCTAAATAGATTGATTTTAACGAACCAGTATCCGCCACCACAAATATAAAGCCTTGTCTAAATGCACTTATATCTAGTTTTTGTAGCGCTGGCACCGCTAAATATGCCATTTTTAATTATTTCAACCATTTCTTCAGTCTTTATTATATGAAAGTTTTTTTCGAGACCGAGATTATGATTTTTCAGATACGTCCAATGACAGTTGAGGGGCTAAATGAACAGAGGAATAAATGGCCCAATAACAATCTTTTGTCTGTGAATGATGCCCCGATAGCAACCTTTCTGAAAGACATCCTAATAACAACCATTTCCTATGTGAAATATGTCCTGATAACGACCGTTAAGTATGAAAAAAATCGGTAACCAGCTTGAACTTTACTGAATGATATGCTTTTGCTCGATTTTTTGCTCAACAACATTTCTTCAGTCGTTGTGGTGTGGAAAGCTTTTTCCCATACCGATATCGTGACCTGTTGAGTACCATGATACGAGTACCAGCCATCGTATCGTGGTGGGTCAAATGGGTATTGTGACTGCTCGTGATAAATTCTTTTTTCTTCGTCGTAAGGAGAAAGTTGCTCTCCTTCCATTGTTTACTTTTTAGCATCCATCTATCCCCACACAAGCTGATTCGACGCTTGTTAATAGATCGTTAACAAACGATATCGCGACATAGCATCAACGACATTCAATTTTCAATATATTTCGGGAAGTAAGATACCACGTAAAGTAATATTCACTTCACATTATTGCTTATAATTGCTTAAAATATAATTAAGCATCCGCTAAACATTTTTTAAACATAAAACCACCTACCATTTTTGCTGTTGCGAAATCAACAATGCAAATTAAAATTTGCGGAAAATTTATTCATGGGATTATCTAAGTAGATTGATTTTTACGAACTAGTATCCGCCACCAAAAATATAAAGCCTTGTCTAAGTGCACTTACATCTAGCTTTTATAGATATGACACTCTCAAAAATGCAATTTTCCATTATTTCAACCATTCCTTGGGTCTTTATGATATGGAAGTTTTTTTCGAGACCGATTTTATGATTTTTCGGATACGGCCAATGACAGTTGAGGGGCTAAATGAACAAACGAATAAATGTCCCAATAACAATCTTTTCTCCGTGAATGATGCCCTGATAAAAACCTTTCTGAAAAATGTCTCAATAACAACCATTTCCTATGTGAAACATGTCCTGATAACCGCCGTTACATTTGAAAAAAAATCAATACCCAGCTTTAATTTTACTAAATAATATGCTTTTGCTCAATTTTTTGCTGAACAACATTCCTTCAGTGGTCGTGATAGGGGAAGATTTTTCCAATACCAGTATTGTGATTTTTTGAGTACCATGATATGAGTACCAGCCATCGTGTCGTGTTGGGGCAAATGGATATTGTGACGGTTCGTGATAGATTCTTCTCTCTTTTTCGTAAGGAGGTTTCTCTTCTTGCATTGTCTACTTTTTAGCATCCAGCTATCCCCACACATGATGTTTCATTCGACGATTGTTGATCGATCGTTAACGAACGATATGGCGAGAAAGCATCAACGATATTCAATTTTCAATTTATTTCGGGAAGTAAGAAACCACGTAAAGTGATCTTTACTCGACATTACTGATTATCATCGTGCAAATTCTTGCGAGTTTATGGAAATAAATACGATTCACATACTCCTGAAGACCATGAAATGTCCCGATATGAAAAGTAGTATAGGTATTCTAACAGTTAGGTTATTGTCGAGACATGTCCTGACATCAACCCTAGTACGGCTATTCTGAGTAGTATTGGTTGTTGTCGAGACACGTCCTGACATTACACGTTCATTAAAAAATAATCTTAGAAATGTCTTCTAAAGTAGTCCTGTCCTGAGTAACACCCTTCTCTGGAAAAAAGAACACCAAAGTAGTGAATGGTGGTTATCGAGACATGTCCTGACAATATACGTACCTAAGGAAAACTTGTCAGGTCAGTCCTAGTATGCACCAACTGTCCTGACAACAACCAATAGAGCACTGAAAAAGTCCTGACATCGACCTGTCGCCAAATATATATATATATATATATATATATATTCGTTAAAGTTATTTCGAGGACTTATGTCCCTAAAGTATGCATGGAAATAGACATGCGGAATTATCATAGGAGGTTCTCCAGGGACTCTCGTATATGTCCCTGAAGCATGCAGGTACGTATATATTTATGTATATATGAGGCATAATGATATGGTACTCCGGGGACCCATGTGCGTGTCCCAGAAGTGTACAGGCAAACAGATATGTACGTGTATATGAGGCTAATTGTAAAGTTAATCTGAGCACCCATGTGCTCGTCCCTGAAGTTACAGGTAAGCTTAGCGGTAAAGTTATTATGGGAATTGTTTGTCCCTAAAGTATACGGGTAGATATACGCATGCTAAATTTAAAGATATATTTACGAATATTTTATATAACGGGGTTTCTAAGTGAAATCGACCATATATGGGTGGTTCTGATTAACATGTGCTCCAAGAAAAACATAAATAAGCGCGTTTTGCGCGAGGAAAAAATCTTAATAATTATTACAATTCGTACCAGATATGAATATTTGGAGGGCGAGAGTGCTAGGACGTAACACCTCCCACCTGAAAGTCTGAAGCAATGCTTCAGCTTTGCTGAGGACCGGCGTTGAGCCGCTCCAAGAGTTCGTGGTCGACGCCCGACAAACGCCTCCACGTCGTCCGATGGTCGCGATTTTCATTGATGGACACCAGCTCCAGAGGTTCGTCGTTGGTAATCTTCGACGACCGTTGTTCAGCATGGTGAGCTCTGCTAATTAGGAGGCTTGTCACTGAGTTCCAGATGGCTCCTAGGAGGGTGAAACTCCATCCGTACAGAGTGTGGAGTGTATATCCATGGATGCAAGTATCGATGATCGCCTTGATGATGGTGAGGATTGCGAGGACCCCGAACAGTCCCGCACTGATGATGCCGAATTTTTCTAAACCACCCGAGATTTTGTGCACTACTCCATCAGCCACGTGTTGGAGAGCGTCCTCGTCCATCAGTGTCTTGAGGGAAAAGCTTCCCGGGGGTATGTCGCGTCCTGCGAAACCCCTTGCGATGTTGTTGAGCAATGCTGGTTTTTCAGCGGGGAACATGATCCTGTCCCTTAGCTGGTTGATCTCGTGGTCAGAATAAATTTCGCTGGATGCCAAATTTCCAATGGGGTTGTATCCCCAGGTAGGCATGGAAGCGGGATGCAGTTGTCCAGGAGGCGGTACCTCGACTGAATGTGGTGTGAAACGATACCAAGTGCCGTCGATCCAATATTCGGCAGGCAGCATGGGGTTGCACTCGATATGTGTTCGTTCGACGAAGCGTGCCTTTCACACACACGCTGAGTTTATAATCGGGTGACTCTTAATTTGTTGGGATGGACTACCCGAGGTTTATTTTTATAGAGGATCTTTACGTTTCCTCCTGATAAAATTTTCAAAATTTCGCATGGTTCGGTGTATTGGTCACCGAATTTTCCCTTTTTTGGTTCCTTCAACATGAGAACCTTGTCGCCGACCTTGAAGGTTTTCGGATTAATTCTCCGATCGTAATACCCTTTCGATTTCTCCTTGGATTTCTTCAGATTTTCGGCGGCAAGTTGTTGGAGTTCGTAAATTCGAGAGGAGAGCTCCTCCAGGTATGCAGCATAAGTCGTATCCTGTTGCTCCTCGATTTGTTGATGACCCGACGGATGGCGGGCCAGTTTACCGAAAACTAGCTTGCGAGTACTGTTTCAGATATTCCGCGAGGACATGGTGAGACCTTTCGATTGACCCGTTGGACTGCGGGTAGAAGGCTGATGTTTGGTACATTTTGATTCTGAATTTCCTCGCGACGGCCTTCATAAGACTGCTCCGACAGTTCGCCCCCTGGTCGGTGAAAAGGGCGCGAGGAG
Organism: Ophion slaviceki; assembly: GCA_944452715.1. Classification (NCBI taxonomy): domain Eukaryota; kingdom Metazoa; phylum Arthropoda; class Insecta; order Hymenoptera; family Ichneumonidae; genus Ophion; species Ophion slaviceki. The sequence goes on from OX101786.1 coordinate 43,295,466, forward strand.
CACCAAAACGAGCGATGAAGTTTTTGACGGACGCCTCGCTGATGTCGATCGCCGTTGTCCTTTTCAGCGGAATTGCCAACGAGTACTTGGTAAGAAGATCCTGGATGGTCAGCACGTACTCGTTGCCCATCTTCGTAACAGGAAGTGGTCCGACCACGTCCATGGCCACCTTGTCGAAGGCCGCCCTTGGGGTGTCGGTGATAGTTTTGATGCGAACTAACTTTTTTAATTGGCAACCTCTACAATGTTGAATGTACTCTTGAATTTGGCTTTTCATGTTTTTCCAAAAGAAATTTTCTCTGATTCGTTTGTACGGTTTATTTACTCCCTTATGACCTCCTACCAACGAGTCGTCGTTTTCTTCTATACTTGCGACACGATTTTCCTCGGGAGGATATTGAAGGAGTTGTTTACAAATGGTCAACGTAACTTCGTCGTTGCGTAGCGTTCGTATCAAAAGATTTTTAATTTCGTTCCATGATACATTGCCGATTGAGTTTGTTTTCGCGACATGAATTAGTTTCGTAGATGTTTCGTGGTCAAAGTTTTTCAAGGAGTCGAGGGGTTCCTCAAGGTCCTCGATCATAAGATTTTCGTGTACATTAGCCAATAACGGTATAGCTAATATGCATCTTGGATTTTTGTTTATTACCTTGAGTCGTAAATACGTGGTTTCCTCGATTTTGGGAAACAAATTTTGAGTTTGGAGATTTTTGCTCCATCATCAATTGGTCTCCCGGAAGTGGTGACAAAGACGACGAGATTGTCCTTGAACAGGGACAAATTATCACGCGTTTCGCGTATGGTGAGTCTACCTTGGACTTCACTGTGTTCCCTCGGTAATGCATACTCGGGGTTTTCATTATCAAATATATCGCTATTTACAGAGTCGTCGTCTGAGTCGCTTGAGCCTTCGGTGAGATCATCGATATTCTCAATGTTTTCTCCATGTTCTGACGGTTCCGGTGTTTCGGAATCCTCAGGAAATGTTGCTATTTCTCGATCTTCTAAAAGTTGCGGTATTTGAAAATTTTCCGCGTTTCCGTCGTCTGGACTTGCGTCTGGAATAGACGTGTGGAAGGTTGTTTCTTTTACAGGTTCGACGGATCGAGGATGGGAAGGCGGTTCTTCCAGGTTCCGGGGTTTCGGAGTTTCTTTTTCTTTTTCCCAACGACCGGACGTTTTGCCAGACGTTTGCGAAATTGTCGGGAAATTTCGGAAACCGAAGAAATCGTTCTCGTCCGCGGAGTCGGCGAACTTTTTCCTTTTTTCAGGTGGATTTTTCCTGTGGTTGCCGTCCGACGGATCGGGGATTTCCTCCGTATCCGTATCAGGATTTAAGGTAGGTTTTCATTTTTTAGCTGGGTTTCTTCCAGCTGGTGAATCGAACAATCTTTCGTCCGAGTCCGAATCGTCGTTTTCACTAGGAGTCGGTTTTCCGATTTTTGCCCGACTTTGGCCAACGATAGGCAATTCGGATTTTCTTTTACATGGCGTATGCTTCACCATAAGCACAGTCTGATTTTTTACTGGCGGGTTCCGGGAGAGGGCGTCAGCATTGCTGTTTACCCTTCCTGGTTTGTATACAATTTTATAAGTATAATTAGCAAGGCTAAGACATCAATGCACAAGCCGATTGGCCGGGTCTTTTACGGAGTGAAGCCATACGAGCGGCTTGTGATCCGTTACCAATAAGAACTCACGGCCGTAGACATAAGGTCTGAAATGATTTACACAATAAATGATAGCCAATAATTCCTTCTCGATCACTGAGTAATTAACTTCGTGTTTTCCAAGAGTTCGAGAGGTGTAACTAACGGCTCTATCTTTACCAATTTCGCCTTGGCTCAAAATTCCGCCAATGGCGTGATCGGATGCGTCCGTTGTTATGATGAATGGTTTTGTGAAATCCGGATATTGAATAATTGGTTCTTTACATAACGCCTTGATAAGCGCATCAAAGGCTTTTTGGTGAGATTCGGTCCATTTGAAGGTCGATCCCTTTTTTAATAAATTTGTGAGTGGCTTTGCAATGCCTGAAAATTTTTCGATAAACCTGCGGTAATAACCTGCAAGTCCTAAAAATTGTTTTATCTTTTTCGGAGTGGTAGGTTTAGGGTATCCCTGTAGAGCCTCCAATTTTTTGGGATCGGGTTAAACCCCGTCCTCACTTATGATGTGACCCAAATATGCCACTTCTCGTCTTAAAATTTCACACTTGTCCGGTTGTAATTTTAAGTTGGCTTGCCTTAATTTTTTCGCAAGTTTGTTGAATTTATTCTCGTGTTCAACTAGTGCCTTTGCACAAATGACGATGTCGTCCAAATAAACAAACAGCTCGATGACTTGAAGGCCTGTCACGGCTCGATCCATTAATCTTTGAAATGTCGCCGGAGCGTTTATTAAACCAAACGGCATTCGGTCGAACTCGTAGTGACCGAATGGTGTAGCAAATGCTGTCTTGTGAGAATCATCTGGATGTACTTTAATTTGATGGAAACCGCTGGCCAGGTCGAATACTGAAAAATATTTCGCATTACCCAATTGGTCGAGAATTTCGGTTATTTGAGGTAGTGGATAAGCATCGCCAATTGTCTTTTCGTTTAAGTTTCTATAATCAATGACCATGCGCCACTTTGGATTTCCTTGTGAGTCCGCCTTTTTCGGAACGATCCACAGAGGCGAACTATACGGGGAATTTGACGGCTTTATTACTTCCCCTTCAATTAGTTCTTTTACTTGTTTTGTAATTTCGTCTTTATGAACGGGCGGAAATCTATACTGCCTCGTAAAAACTGGTTGATCGTCGTTCGTCGTTATCTTATGCTCGATTTTATCTGTAAAACCTAGGACTTTTCCTGGCAAATGAAATAGGTCCGAATTCTCGCTTATAATTATATCCACGTTCTTCATCGTTTAGATGGTTGAGACGGAGTAAGTCGCGAATTTCGTTTACTTTATCTTTCTTTTCAACTTTTAAAACTTTTTTGTTGCGCGCAATTTCGAACCGTAATATACCCTCTTCCCGAGACGCCATTTGGTCGTCCGGGTAGGGAACAATTAAACTTTTCTCCTCTTCCTGAAACGCCTTTTGGTCGTCTGGAGTGAGGAAAATATTTTCACATCGGGTCCTATCCTCTTCCTGAAACGCCTTTTGGTCGTCCGGAGTGAGGGAACCCGTTTGATTTTTATCCTCTTCCTGAAACGCCATTTGGTCGTCCGGAGTGAGAAAATTATTTTCACATTCGGTCCTATCCTCTTCCTGAAACGCCTTTTGGTCGTCCGGAGTGAGGGAACCTTTTTTCGTGCCTTTGCACCTGAATCCTTCGACTACTACCGTTGGTATAGTCAGTAACAAATTATCATCGGTTGAATTGTGCGCAATAAGATAAGCGATACCATTTTTGACCGTAACGACTGCTTCGCCAAAAAAGATCCCTTCTCCCAAGTAGAGCATCGGAATATATCCTTCTTTGATTTTGGGATTACTTACTTTGACATAACAGACCGTTTTGGACCGTTTTGGAATCGAAATAGTTTGTTTATTTTTAAACGAGATCCTTTGATTTCCCCAAGTTAATTGTTCATGTCTCCAATCTACGAGAGCTTTATTTTCAGCAAGAAATTCGGTACCAAGTAATGCATGTTGGTCCATTGGGAACCAATCATCGACGACGTGAAATTCCGCGGGGGTATCATTGAATGTTATTCTTATATACCCCTTTGTTCTTACGGGGATACTCGAGATCCCCTCCAATTTTAATATATCGTATTTATTTATATACGTATGAGCATTTACGATTTGATTTTTGACTTGATTTAGTTCCGAGCCAAGGTCTATTAAAAATTCGTTAAGTCCCGATAAGTTGGGTGAGTCGAGGTCTACGGAAGCTATTTGTTTTGAACGCGTCAATAAGACGTGGACGGTTCGCACGGAGACGCGTCTATTATTTTTACCGGGCGCTCCGTTGATTTCTCGTCCCGCGGGGAGGCCCGTGCCACTGGTCGAGAATTCTCGTTTTTTGGCAATTCGGTTGCCCTATTCCTTTCTTCGTTTTGTTTTTTAAAGCAGGATGTCTCGAGGTGGCCCGAACTGTTGCAATAATTACACATCGACGGGGGTCGAGATCCTTGAACGTTCGTGGGCTTTGACCACGTGAGTCTACTGTTTGAACTTTGTTTATTTGAATTTCCCGGTTTCTTGTCCGGAAACTTTGACCGGCATCTTCGAGATTATCGAATCCCTCGAGTTTGAGACGGATTCGAAAGTCGGGTGGAAGACCCTTGACGAAACAATCCAGCGTGTCGTTTTCGAAAATATCGTATTGATCGTTTCAGAGAGTTCCGTGATTATCAATTTCGGCTTCGAGAATCGCCGTATACAAATCTTTGGTTCGACTGATATAGTCGATAATATGTTCGTTTTTGCTTTTTGAAATATTTCCAAGTTCACCACGAAATTCGTTCAAAGTGTTCGCGGCACCAAATAACGTTTTCAACCGCTCACCGAATTGGTGAACGTTCTGGAAGTTATAATCTTCCAGTGCCGTTGCGGCATGACCTTTTAATTTGTTACGAAGGAGCTGAGTGAGGCCCAACTCCTGATGAGGGCGGAACATGTCCCTTGCCCTTTTACAAGCAGGAACAAACCGGAGAACCGGTACGTTGTACCCATTGAAGATGGGTACAGATTCAAGTGCGTCTTTAAATTTAATGTTCGCGGGTAATTCTCGATCGTCGCGAACGTTATTTTCGTTTTGTTGTACGTGAGGGACTGGACCGGATTGTCTTTGACCGTCACCGTTTTTAATCGAACCAATTTCCCTACTAATTCGACTGACTTCGTTTATCATTGTCGACAGGGTATTTTGCATAGCCTCGAGGGCGTGATGAGTGGTTGAGATTGGTTCATCTCTATTATTCACTTGATCACTAAATTCAGGTTCACGCGCACTCAGCACTTCTAATTTTTCGTGCGTTTCTAATTCTCTTCTTAATAAAGCCTGTTCTTGTTCACGAAGTATTTCGCGTTTTTTATCTAATTGATCCGCTAATACGCGGAGTTCCACTTCACTTAAACGTTTCGAATTTAGGGAATGCTCGGCCATTTTGAACGTCTTGTTTTATTTTACACTTTGCGATATGTAAACATGAATTTTTTATATTGATTTTTAATTTTACACCAACGACTTTAAGCGTATCCCACCGCTGCCACCAATTTAATTTTTTTATATACAACCTGTTACGTCGTGGGGCCCATTTTTAATCGATAATTAATCGTCTTTTAATTCACCTTTCAGGATTTGAATTTACGAATGGGAAGTGTGCCACGAACGTACGGTTTATAATGAATTAAGTCATATGACTTATATAACGGTAAGTTACCGTCGGAGAATTAAAGCGCCACGTTTAAGCGGGAATGTGCCCACTTGGGATAGGTGCTTGGTAAAGTCGTTCGTGTATAATTTTACGCATGAGCGACAGGTAAGCAAATAAGAAAGTAGCGTGAAATTGTGCTTACCTTGGCGAGAAAGAGCGGCGGTGCGTAGCGGGTCAAAACTACTCGACCGTGTGACCGAATTTGTCCAGGAAGCGCAAAGATGTTCCAGCTCGACCCGACCTGTCGTTCCCCAGACGGGTACCCGGTGCTCGTGCGAACGCGATGGCCCGGTGATGCCGATGTTTTTGAGAGCAATCGGAGACTACGAGGACTGGATTAATTTATGAGGGATACATTCGCTTCGAAACATAAATATACATGTATAGATTTTATAATTATTTGAACCGCTGAGTGAGTGCAAGACGTGCCAGGTTACGGTGTTACGTCCTAGCACTCTCGCCCGCCAAATATTCATATCTGGTACGAATTGTAATAATTATTAAGGTTTTTTTTCGCGCTAAACGCCCTTATTTGTTTTTCTTGGGGTACATGGAAATCAGAACGACCCATATATGGTCGATTTCACTTAGAAACCCCGTTATATAAAATATTCGTAAATATATCTTTAAATTTAGCATGCGTATATCTACCCGTATACTTTAGGGACAAACAGTTCCCATAATAACTTTACCGCTAAGCTTACCTGTAACTTCAGGGACGAGCACATGGGTCCCCGGAGTACCATATCATTATGTCTCACATATACATAAATATACACGTACCTGCATGCTTCAGGGACATATACGAGAGTCCCTGGAGAACCTCCTATAATAATTCCGCATGTCTATTTCCATGCATACTTTAGGGACATAAGTCCTCGACATAACTTTACCGAATATATATATATATATACATACTCTAGGACCTCAGAGTCCTCATATACCATTCGTATACTCATATGCATACTTCGAAGGCATTAGTCCTCGGAATAACTTTAGTGAATATCTATACATGTATATATATATATATATATATATATATATATATATTTATATATATATACATATACGTACTCTATACGCTTTAGGGACATATAGCCGAGTCCCGGGGCAATATTCCATACATATCTACTTTCATGGATACTTCGTGGACATAAGTCCTCAAAGTGACACTCACCAATATACATATACATATACTCGGGACATCCAAGAGAGTTTCCGGAGTACAAATAATAATATTAATACCTATACTTACATGTATATTTCGGGGACATTCACGAGTCCCCGAACTAGTATCCAACATATATATGTATATTCGTGTTGACCATAATACAATGGTCCTAGAGATCAGAAATATTGTCATATCTATATTATGTATATATTGGGGACGCGAGAGTCCTCGAATAACCCGCGAAACTGTTCCCAAACGGTCAGCTTCATCGCGAGTTTTCTCACAAACCCCCTCGTAGCTTGATCACCACGTAGTCAGCACATCCTGCCGATAACGAAAAATATTCATTTCATTGCTCATGTACAACTCGAGAAAAATAACGTTATCAGTGCTAATATTCGGTTACATGGGGCCCGAGCTCGAGAGCGAGGGTAATGACGCCAAGCCCTTTGTCTCAGAGACAAAGAGGGCGAGGATACATATTGCGCTCCGGGAGCTGGCCAGTCAGTTCCGTCCGGTCTCTCCAACAGCGCGCATCGCAGAGTCGACGCTCTGAAAACCGGTACACTTATTTTATTCTATTTTATATTCTTTTCGAGTTTACCCCGGTCTCTTCGTCAGTGTAACTATAAGTCTCTGTAAAACCGGTATTAATTGTTTAAATCATAATAAAAATTAAAGGAAACATAACACGTCAAACACTGCAACGAATAAATTTACGAAATATATATTATTCCCTTTATTGAATGTAACTACGCTTATTTACTTCTAAAATACACAATCGTTTATATAACATTCGATTTCTTCGCGCGATTAAAATCACGCAAAATACGGCGACCGCGAAAAAGTGTAACAGTTTCCGAGCAAATAATTAAAATATATTTGTCTCTCGTTCGTGCGTGTAAACACGCAACGAACAAATCTTCGTAGTGCATTTCTTTCTCTCTTTCTCTCTTCCTCTCGCTCACGCCATTTTTTCTAACACACGTATTCGTCTCACTCATAAAATCATACTTGTCCAAAATTGGACAAATCTCGAAGTGCCCTTTTTATGAGGCTTGGGAAAGCTGACGCACGAACAGGCTACATCCGCTGACTCGCCGTAATCTGGTAGGTTAGCGACTGGCACGGTTAATCCGGTGCTTAGTGTTCGGACGTCGATTTCCCTTGACCTTTATATTTGTATTCGCGGCTGGCCGCCAATCGCCGTAACCGGGCGGAGGTGGGCCAGACGTGGCGAGTCGGCGGTGCCGTAATTTGGCACGCACTAGACTCGCTCAGCGTACCAAATTTTATTTCATATTAATTTGTACCTATGCGTTAGACGAATACGTTTCCCGATACATTCGCTCAACAAATAAAAAACCCTCATCCGTCCAAAATCGGACGTATAAACAGGGTGTTTTCCGAGGAATTTGGAAGGTTTGCCGCACGAACACACCACACGCGCCGACCCGCCACACGCGCCGACCCGCCGTACTTCGGTAGGTCAGCGACTGGCACGGTCACACCGGTGCTTAGTGTTCGGGCGTCGGCTTCCGTTATTCTCAACATTTGTTCTCGCGGCTGGCCGCCAATCGCCGTAACTGGGCGGAGGTGGAGCCAGACGTAGTGAGTCGACGGTGCCGTAACCTGGCACGTCTTGCACTCACCCAGCGGTTCAAATAATTATAAAGTCTATACATGTATATTTATATTTCGAAGCGAATGTATCCCTCATAAATTAATCCAGTCCTCGTAGTCTCCGACTGCTCCCAAAAACATCGGCATCACCGGGCCATCGCATTCGCACGAGCACCGGGTACCCGTCTGGGGAACGACAGGTCGGGTCGAGCTGGAACATCTTTGCGCTTCCTGGACAAATTCGGTCACACGGTCGAGTAGTTTTGACCCGCTACGCACCGCCGCTCTTTCTCGCCAAGGTAAGCACAATTTCACGCTACTTTCGTATTTGCTTACCTGTCGCTCATGCGTAAAATTATACACCAACGACTTTACCAAGCGCCTATCCCAAGTGGGCACATTCCCGCTTAAACGTGGCGCTTTAATTCTCCGACGGTAACTTACCGTCATATAAGTCATATGACTTAATTCATTATAAACCGTACGTTCGTGGCACACTTCCCATTCGTCAATTCAAATCCTGAAAGGTAAATTAAAAGACGATTAATTATCGATTAAAAAATGGGCCCACAGTCCACCAGCAGCAGTCGTAGTCCTCAACGGCATTTTTCGTGCCAAGGGTGAAACATTTTGGAAAATCACCTTCTGGGAAGGAATCCCAACCGTCTCAAGGTTATTTCGATAATGAAACACAATACAGAATATGAATGGACCGGTTTTCACATTGGATTCGTCTCGATCCGATAAAAATCATACAGTTGGAACAGGCGTATTTATCAACGTCGAATCTCATGTAAATTTTCGTCCGAATCAACGACTTTTAAATCGGGAAACGAATCCGAGTCTGCATGCAAGTGTTTCTGTTGTCGAATAGTCTCTACAAACTGAGAACGCCGCGCCGAGCATCGGATTCGTTCACGTGCATAGTCCACAGCAGCAGTAGGAGTCCTCAATGGATATTTTCGGGCCGAGGGTGATACATTTTTAAAAATCATCCACTGGGAACGAATCCGAACATTCGACAGCAGCAGCAGTCAGAGCCGGTTTATGCACTAGGCTCGCTAGGCCCGGGCCTAGGGCGCCGCTGCAAAGGGGGCGCCGCATGTCGGCGGGATCCGCAAGTGCGCGCGCCCATTCTTATCGCGCCTCCTTATGACCGGCGAGTCACGCGGCGGGGGTCGGGAGCTGACTTTCTCAGGGCTGGGGCGCTTATTTTCGTAAACCGGCCCTGGCAGTAGTAGTTCTGAATGGCTATTTTCAATGGTCGTCGATTCGAACGAAAATTGACGTGAGATTCGACGTTGATAAATACGCCTATTCCAACTGTATGTTTTTTTATCGGATCGAGACGAATCCAATGTGAAGACCGGTCCATTCATATTCTGTTTTGTGTTTCATTATCGAAATAACCTTGAGACTGTTCGGATTCGTTCCCAGTGGGTGCTTTTTAAAAATGTATCATCCTCGCCACGAAAATATCCATTGAGGACTCCTACTGTTGCTGTGGACTACGAACGTGAACGAATCCGATGCTCGGCGCGGCGTTCTCAGGTTTGTAGGGATTATTCGACAACAGAAACACTTCCATGCAGACTCGGATTCGTTTCCCGATTTAAGAGTCGTCGATTCGAACGAAAATTCACATGTGATTCGACGTTGATGAAGACGCCTGTTCCAACTGTATGTTTTTTATCGGAACGAGACGAATCAAATGTGAAAACCGGTCCATTCATATTGCTTTGTGTTTCATTATCGAAATAACCTTGAGACTGTTCGGATTCGTTCCCAGAAGGTGATTTTGAAAAATGTTTCACCCTCGGCACGAAAAAAGCCGTTGAGGACTACTACTGCTTCTGTCGACTGTGAACGTGAACTAATCCGATACTCGGCGCGTCGTTCTGAGTTTGTAGGGATTATTCGACAACAGAAACACTTGCATGCAGACTCGGATGCGTTTCCCGATTTAAAAGGCGTCGATTCAAACGAAAATTCACTTGAGATTCGACGTTGATAAATACGCCTGTTTCAACCGTTTGTTTTTTATCGAATCGAAATGAATCCAATATGTAAAACGGTCTATTCAAATTCTGTTTTGTGTTTCATTATCGAAATGACCTTGAGACTGTTCGGACTCGTTCCCAGTGGGTGACTTTTTAAAAAGTTTCACCCTCGGCACGAAAAAAGCGGTTGAGGACTACTACTGCTGCTGTGGTCTGTGAACGTGAACGAATCCGATGCTCGGCGCGGCGTTCTCAGTTTGTAGGGATTATTCCACAACAGAAACACTTACATGCAGACTCGGATTCGTTTCCCGATTTAAAAGTCGTCGATTCGAACTAAAGATCACATGAGATTCGGCGTTGATAAATACGCCTCTTCCAACTGTCTGTTTTTTATCGGATCGAGACAAATCAAATGTAAAAACCGGTCCATTCATATTTTGTTTTGTGTTTCATTATCGAAATAACCTTGAGACTGTTCGGACTCGTTCCCAGTGCGTGATTTTTAAAAATGTTTCACTCTCGGCACGAAAGTAGCCGTTGAAGATTGCTACTGCTGCTGTGGACTATGAACGTGAACGCATCCGATGCTCGGCGCGGCGTTCTCAGTTTGTAGGGATTATACGACAACAGAAACACTTGCATGTAGACTCGGATTCGTTTATCGATTTAAAAGTCATCGATTCGAACGAAAATTCACATGAGATTCGACGTTGATAAATATGCCTGTTTCAACCGTTTGTTTTTTATCGAATCGAGACGAATCCAATATGTAAAACGGTCCATTCGAATTCTGTTTTGTGTTTCATTATCGAAATAGCCTTGAGACTGTTACGTCGTGGGGCCCATTTTTTAATCGATAATTAATCGTTTTTTATTTTACCTTTCAGGATTTAAATTTACGAATGGGAAGTGTGCCACGAACGTACGGTTTATAATGAAGTGAGTCGTATGACTTATATGACGGTAAGTTACCGTCGGAGAATTGAAGCGCCACGTTTAAGTGGGAATGTGCCCACTTGGGATAGGCGCTTGGTAAAGTCGTTGGTGTATAAATTAACGCATGAGCGACAGGTAAGCAAATAAGAAAGTAGCGTGAAATTGTGCTTACCTTGGTGTGAAAGAGCGGCGGTGCGTAGCGGGTCAAAATTACTCGACCGTGTGACCGAATTTGTCCAGGAATCGCAAAGATGTTCCAGCTCGATCCGACCTGTCGTTGCCCAGACGGGTACCCGGCGCTTGTGCTAATGCGATGGCCCGGTGATGCCGATGTTTTTGGGAGCAATCGGAGACTACGAGGACTGGATTAATTTATGAGGGATACATTCGCTTCGAAAAATAAATATACATGTATAGATTTTATAATTATTTGAACCGCTGAGTGAGTGCAAGACGTGCCAGGTTACGGCACCGTCGACTCACTACGTCTGGCTCCACCTCCGCCCGGTTACGGCGATTGGCGGCCAGCCGCGAGAACAAATGTTGAGAATAACGGAAGCCGACGCCCGACCACTAAGCACCGGTGTGACCGTGCCAGTCGCTGACCTACCGAAGTACGGCGGGTCGGCGCGTGTGGCGTGTTCGTGCGGCAAACCTTCCGAATTCCTCGGAAAACACCCTGTTTATACGTCCGATTTTGGACGGATGATGATTTTTTATTTGTCGAGCGAATGTATCGGGAAACGTATTCATCTAACGCATAGGTTCAGATTAAGATCAAATAAAATTTGGTACGCTGAGCGAGTCTAGTGCGTGCCAGATTACGGCACCGCCGACTCGCTACGTCCGGCCCACCTCCGCCCGGTTACGGCGATTGGCGGCCAGCCGCGAATACAAATATAAAGGTCAAGGGAAATCGACGTCCGAACACTAAGCACCGGATTAACCGTGCCAGTCGCTAACCTGCCAGATTACGGCGAGTCAGCGGATGTAGCGTGTTCGTGCGTCAGCTTTCCCAAGCCTCATAAAAAGGGCACTTCGAGATTTGTCCGATTTTGGACAAGTAGGATTTTATGAGTGAGACGAATACGTGTGATAGGAAAAATGGCGTGAGCGAGAGGAAGAGAGAAAGAGAGAAAGAAATGCACTACGAAGATTTGTTCGTTGCGTGATTACACGCACGAACGAGAGCCAAATATATTTTAATTATTTGCTCGAGAAAATGTTACACCTTTTCGCGGTCGCCGTATTTTGCGTAATTTAAATAGCGCGAAGAAATTATATAAACGATTGTGTATTTTACACGTGAATAAGCGTAGTTACATTCAATAAAGGCAATAATATATGTTTCGTAAATTTATTTGTTGCAGTGTTTGATTTGATATGTTTCCTTTTATTTTTATTATGATTTAAACAATTAATACCGGTTTTACGGAGACTTATAGTTACACTGACGAAGAGACCGGGGTAAACTCGAAAAGAATAGAAAATAGAATAAAATAAGTGTACCGGTTTTCAGAGCGTCGACTCTGAGATGCGCGCTGTTGGAGAGACCGGACGGAACTGACTGGCCAGCTCCCGGAGCGCAATATGTATCCTCGCCCTCTTTGTCTCCGAGACAAAGGGCTTGGCGTCATTACCCTCGCTCTCGAGCTCGGGCCCCATGTAACCGAATATTAGCACTGATAACGTTATTTTTCTCGAGTTGTACATGAGCAATGAAATGAATATTTTTCGTTATCGGCAGGATGTGCTGACTACGTGGTGACCAAGCTACGAGGGGGTCTGTGAGAAAACTCGCGATGAAGCTGACCGTTTGGGAACAGTTTCGCGGGTTATTCGAGGACTCTCGCGTCCCCAATATATACATAATATAGATATGACAATATTTCTTATTTCTAGGACCATTGCATTATGGTCAACACGAATATACATATATATGTTGGATACTAGTTCGGGGACTCGTGAATGTCCCCGAAATATACATGTAAGTATAGGTATTAAAATTATTATTTGTACTCCGGAGACTCTCTTGGATGTCCCGAGTATATATATATGTATATTGGTGAGTGTCACTTTGAGGACTTATGTCCCCGAAGTATGCATGAAAGTAGATATGTATGAAATATTGCCCCGGGACTCGGCTATATGTCCCTAAAGCATATGGAGTATGTATATGTATATATATATATACATGTATAGATATTCACTAAAGTTATTGCGAGGACTAATGCCTTCGAAGTATGCATATGAGTATACGAATGGTATATGAGGACTCTGAGGTCCTAGAGTATGTATATATATATATATTCGGTAAAGTTATTTCGAGGACTTATGTCCCTAAAGTATGCATGGAAATAGACATGCGGAATTATTATAGGAGGTACTCCAGGGACTCTCGTATATGTCCCTGAAGCATGCAGGTACGTGTATATTTATGTACATATGAGACATAATGATATGGTACTCCGGGGACCCATGTGCGTGTCCCCGAAGTGTACAGGCAAACAGATATGTATGTGCATATGAGGCTAATTGTAAAGTTAATCCGAGCACCCATGTGCTCGTCCCTGAAGTTACAGGTAAGTTTAGCGGTAAAGTTATTATGGGAACTGTTTGTCCCTAAAGTATACGGGTAGGTATACGCATGCTAAATTTAAAGATATATTCACGAATATTTTATATAACGGGGTTTCTAAGTGAAATCGACCATATATAGGTCGTTCTGATTAACATGTACCCCAAGAAAAACATAAATACGCGCGTTTAGCGCGAGGAAAAAATCTTAATAATTATTACAATTCGTACCAGATATGAATATTTGGAGGGCGAGAGTGCTAGGACGTAACACCTCCCCCCTAAAAGTCTGAAGCAACGCTTCAGCTTTGCTGAGGACCGGCGTTGAGCCGCTCCAAGAGTCCGTGATCGACGCCCGACAAACGCCTCGACGTCGTCGGATGGTCGCGATTGTCATTGATGGTCACCAGCTCCAGAGGTTCGTCGTTGGTAATCTTCGACGACCGTTGTTCAGCATGGTGAGCTCTGCTAATTAGGAGGCTTGTCATCGAGTTCCAGATGGCTCCTAGGAGGGTGAAACTCCATCCGTACAGAGTGTGGAGTGTATATCCATGGACGCAAGTATCGATGATCGCCTTGATGATGGTGCGGATTGCGAGGACCCCGAACAGTCCCGCACTGATGATCCCGAATTTTTCGAAACCACCCCAGATTTTGTGCATTACTCTATCAGCCACGTGTTGGAGAGCGTCCTCGTCCATCAGTGTTTTGAGGGAAACGCTTCCCGGGGGTATGTCGCGTCCTGCGAAACCCCTTGCGATGTTGTTGAGCAATGCTGGTTTTTCAGCGGGGAACATGATCCTGTCCCTCAGTTGGTTGATCTCGTGGTCAGAATACATTCCGCTGGATGCCAAATTTCCAATGGGGTTGTATCCCCAGGTAGGCATGGAAGCGGGATGCAGTTGTCCAGGAGGCGGTACCTCGACTGGATGTGGTGTGAAACGATACCAAGTGCCGTCGATCCAATATTCGGCAGGCAGCATGGGGTTGCACTCGATATGTGTTCGTTCGACGAAGGGTGCATTTCACACACACGCTTAGTTTATAATCGGGTGCCTCTTAATTTGTTGGGATGGACTACCCGAGGTTTATTTTTATAGAGGATCTTTACGTTTCCTCCTGATAAAATTTCCAAAATTTCGCATGGTTCGGTGTATTGGTCACCGAATTTTCCCTTTTTTGGTTCCTTCAACATGAGAACCTTGTCGCCGACCTTGAAGGTTTTCGGATTAATCCTTCGATCGTAATACACTTTCGATTTCTCTTTGGATTTCTTCAGATTTTCGGCGGCAAGTTGTTGGAGTTCGTAAATTCGAGAGAAGAGCTCCTCCAGGTATGCGGCATAAGTCGTATCCTGTTGCTCCTCGATTTGTTGATGACCCGACGGATGGCGGGCCAGTTTACCGAAAACTAGCTCGTGAGGGGTGTACCCTGTACCCTCGTGTTGGCTCGTATTATACGAGAACATCGCCAACTCGATGAGCTCGTCCCAATCGGTGTTTTCGTTGACGTACTGTTTCAGATATTCCGCGAGGACATGGTGAGACCTTTCGATTGACCCGTTGGACTGCGGGTAGAAGGCTGATGTTTGGTACATTTTGATTCTGAATTTCCTCGCGATGGCCTTCATAAGACTGCTCCGAAAGTTCGCCCCCTGGTCGGTGAAAAGGGCGCGAGGAGCACCAAAACGAGCGATGAAGTTTTTGACGAACGCCTCGCTGATGTCGATCGCCGTTGTCCTTTTCAGCGGAATTGCCAATGAGTACTTAGTAAGAAGATCCTGGATGGTCAGCACGTACTCGTTGCCCATCTTCGTAACAGGAAGTGGTCCGACCACGTCCATGGCCACCTTGTCGAAGGCCGCCCTTGGGGTGTCGGTGATAACCATGGGTTGCTTAGTTTTGACGCGAACTAACTTTTTTAATTGGCAACCTCTACAATGTTGAATGTACTCTTGAATTTCGCCTTTCATGTTTTTCCAAAAGAAATTTTCTCTGATGCGGTTGTACGTTTTATTTACTCCCT
This sequence comes from Ophion slaviceki, assembly GCA_944452715.1. Taxonomy (NCBI): domain Eukaryota; kingdom Metazoa; phylum Arthropoda; class Insecta; order Hymenoptera; family Ichneumonidae; genus Ophion; species Ophion slaviceki. The sequence goes on from OX101786.1 coordinate 43,311,180, forward strand.
TATGACCTCCTACCAACGAGTCGTGGTTTTCTTCTATAATTGCGACACGATTTTCCTCGGAAGGATATTGAATGAGTTGTTTACAAATGGTCAACGTAACTTCGTCGTTGCCTAGCGTTCGTATCAAAAGATTTTTAATTTCGTTCCATGATACATTTCCGATTGAGTTTGTTTTCGCGACATAAATTAGTTTCGTAGATGTTTCGCGGACAAAGTTTTTCAAGGAGTCGAGGGCTTCCTCAAGGTCCTCGATCAAAAGATTTTCGTGTACATTAGCCAATAACGGTATAGCTAATATGCATCTTGAATTTTCGTTTATTACCTTGAGTCGTAAATACGTGGTTTCCTCGATTTTGGGAAACAAATTTTGAGTTTGGAGATCTTTTGCTCCATCATCGATTGGTCTCCCGGAAGTGGTGACAAAGACGACGAGATTGTCCTTGAACATGGACAAATTATCACGCGTTTCGCGTATGGTGAGTCTACCTTGGACTTCACTGTTTTCCCTCGGTAATGAATACTCGGGGTTTTCATTATCAAATATATCGCTATTTACAGAGTCGTCGTCTGAGTCGCTTGAGCTTTCGGTGAGATCATCGATATTCTCAATGTTTTCTCCATGTTCTGACGGTTCCGGTGTTTCGGAATCCTCAGGAAATGGGGCTATTTCTCGATCTTCTAAAAGTTGCGGTATTTGAAAATTTTCCGCGTTTCCGTCGTCTGGACTTGCGTCTGGAATAGACGTGTGCAAGGTTGTTTCTTTTACAGGTTCGACGGATTGAGGATGGGAAGGCGGTTCTTCCAGGTTCCGGATTTTCGGAGTTTCTTTTTCTTTTTCCCAACGACGAGGCGTTTTGCCAGACGTTTGCGAAATTGTCGGGAAATTTCGGAAACCGAGGAAATCGTCCTCGTCCGCGGAGTCGGCTAACTTTTTCCTTTTTTCAGGTGGATTTTTCCTTTGGTTGCCGTCCGACGGATCGGGGATTTCCTCCGTATCCGTGTCAGGATTTAAGGTAGGTTTTCGTTTTTTAGCTGGGTTTCTTCCAGCTGGTGGATCGAACAATCTTTCGTCCGAGTCCGAATCGTCGTTTTCGCTAGGAGTCGGTTTACCGATTTTTGCCCGACTTGGGCCAACGATAGGCGATTCGGATTTTCTTTTACATGGCGTATGCTTCACCATCAGCACAGTCTGATTTTTTACTGGCGGGTTCCGGGAGAGGGCGTCAGCATTGCTGTTTACCCTTCCTGGTTTATATACAATTTTATAAGTATAATTAGCAAGGCTAAGGCGCCAATGCACAAGCCGATTGGCCGGGTCTTTTACGGAGTGAAGCCATACGAGCGGCTTGTGATCCGTTACCAATAAGAACTCACGGCCGTAGACATAAGGTCTGAAATGATTTACACAATAAATGATAGCCAACAATTCCTTCTCGATCACTGAGTAATTAACTTCGTGTTTTCCAAGAGTTCGAGAGGTGTAACTAACGGGTCTATCTTTACCAATTTCGCCTTGGCTCAAAATTCCGCCAATGGCGTGATCGGATGCGTCCGTTGTTATGATGAATGGTTTTGTGAAATCCGGATATTGAAGAATTGGTTCTTTACATAACGCCTCGATAAGCGTATCAAAGGCTTTTTGGTGAGATTCGGTCCATTTGAAGGTCGATCCCTTTTTTAATAAATTTGTGAGTGGCTTTGCAATGCCTGAAAAATTTTCGATAAACCTGCGGTAATAACCTGCAAGTCCTAAAAATTGTTTTATCTTTTTCGGAGTGGTAGGCCTAGGGTATCCCTGTAGAGCCTCCAATTTTTTGGGATCGGGTTTAACCCCGTCCTCACTTATGATGTGACCCAAATATGCCACTTCTCGTCTTAAAAATTCACACTTGTCCGGTTGTAATTTTAAGTTGGCTTGCCTTAATTTTTTCGCAAGTTTGTTGAATTTATTCTCGTGTTCAACTAGTGTCTTTGCATAAATGACGATGTCGTCCAAATAAACAAACAGCTCGATGCCTTGAAGGCCTGTTAAGACTCGATCCATTAATCTTTGAAATGTCGCCGGAGCGTTTTTTAAACCAAACGGCATTCGGTCGAACTCGTAGTGACCGAATGGTGTAGCAAATGCTGTCTTGTGAGAATCATCTGGATGTACTTTAATTTGATGGAAACCGCTGGCCAGGTCGAATACTGAAAAATATTTCGCATTACCCAATTGGTCGAGAATTTCGGTTATTTGAGGTAATGGATAAGCATCGCCAATTGTCTTTTCGTTTAAGTTCCTATAATCAATGACCATGCGCCACTTTGGATTTCCTTGTGAGTCCGCCTTTTTCGGAACGATCCACAGGGGCGAACTATACGGGGAGTTTGACGGTTTTATTACTTCCCCTTCAATTAGTTCTTTAACTTGTTTTGTAATTTCATCTTTATGAACGGGCGGAAATCTATACTGCCTCGTAAAAACTGGTTGATCGTCGTTCGTCGTTATCTTATGCTCGATTTTATCTGTAAAGCCTAGGACTTTTCCTGGCAAATGAAACAGGTCCGAATTCTCGCTTATAATTTTATCCACGCTTGACCGTTCCTCATCGTTTAGATGGTTGAGACGGAGTGAGTCGCGAATTTCGTTTACTTTATTTTTCTTTTCAACTTTTAAAACTTTTTTGTTGCGCGCAATTTCAAACCGTAATACACCCTCTTCCCGAGACGCCATTTGGTCGTCCGGGTGGGGAACAATTAAACTTTTCTCCTCTTCCTGAAACGCCTTTTGGTCGTCCGGAGTGAGGGAATTATTTTCACATCGGGTCCTATCCTCTTCCTGAAACGCCTTTTGGTCGTCCGGAGTGAGGGAACCCGTTTGATTTTTATCCTCTTCCTGAAACGCCATTTGGTCGTCCGGAGTGAGGAAATTATTTTCACATCGGGTCCTATCCTCTTCCTGAAACGCCTTTTGGTCGTCCGGAGTGAGGGAACCCGTTTTCGTGCCTTTGCACCTGAATTCTTCGACTACTACCGTTGGTATAGTCAGTAACAAATTATCATCGGTTGAATTGTGCGCAATAAGATAAGCGATACGGTTTTTGACCGTAACGACTGCTTCGCCAAAAAAGATCCCTTCTCCCAAGTAGAGCATCGGAATATATCCTTCTTTGATTTTGGGATTACTTACTTTGACTTAACAGACCGTTTTGGACCGTTTTGGAATCGAAATAGTTTGTTTACTTTTAAACGGGATCCTTTGATTTCCCCAACTTAATTGTTCATGTCTCCAATCTACGAGAGCTTTATTTTCAGCAAGAAATTCGGTACCAAGTAATGCATGTTGGTCCATTGGGAACCAATCATCGACGACGTGAAATTCCGCGGGGGTATCATTGAATGTTATTCTTATATACCCCTTTGTTCTTACGGGGATACTCGAGATCCCCTCCAATTTTAATATATCGTATTTATTTATATACGTATGAGCATTTACGATTTGATTTTTGACTAGATTTAGTTCCGAGCCAAGGTCTATTAAAAATTCGTTAAGTCCCGATAAGTTGGGTGAGTCGAGGTCTACGGAAGCTATTTGTTTTGAACGCGTCAATAAGACGTGGACGGTTCGCACGGAGACGCGTCTATTATTTTTACCGGGCGCTCCGTCGATTTCTCGTCCCGCGGGGAGGCCCGTGCCACTGGTCGAGAGTTCTCGTTTTTTGGCAATTCGGTTGCCCTATTCCTTTCTTCGTTTTGTTTTTTAAAGCAGGATGACTCGAGGTGGCCCGCTCTGTTGCAATAATTACACATCGACGGGGGTCGAGATTCTTGAACGTTCGTGGGCTTTGACCACGTGATTCTACTGTTTGAACTTTGTTTATTTGAATTTCCCGGTTTCTTGTCCGGAAACTTTGACCAGCAATCGTTGGACGCGTGATTGCGGTTGCAATGTTTACAAATCGGTCCTCCTGAAGGGGAGACCGCTTTTATTTGGGCCGACTGATTTTGAGTTCGGCTTTCGAAACGCGTGTCCTTGAAATGTGACCTATCGCGTTCCATATCTTTTTCAACTTTTATTGCCTTTGAATAGGCATCTTCGAGATTATCGAATCCTTCGAGTTTGAGACGGATTCGAAAGTCGGGTGGAAGACCCTTGACGAAACAATCCAGCGTGTCGTTTTCGAAAATATCGTATTGACCGTTTCGGAGTGTTCCGTGATTATCAATTTCGGCTTCGAGAATCGCCGTATGCAAATCTTTGGTTCGACTGATATAGTCGATAATATGTTCGTTTTTGCTTTTTGAAATATTTCCAAGTTCACCACGAAATTCGTTCAAAGTTTTCGCGGCACCAAATAACGTTTTCAACCGCTCACCGAATTGGTGAACGTTCTGGAAGTTATAATCTTCCAGTGCCGTTGCGGCATGACCTTTTAATTTGTTACGAAGGAGCTGAGTGAGGCCCAACTCCTGATGAGGGCGGAACATGTCCCTTGCCCTTTTACATGCACGAACAAACCGGAGAACCGGTACGTTGTACCCATTGAAGATGGGCACAGTTTCAAGTGCGTCTTTAAATTTAATGTTCGCGGGTAATTCTCGATCGTCGCGAACGTTATTTTCGTTTTGTTGTACGTGAGGGACTGGACCGGATTGTCGTTGACCCTCACTATTTTTAATCGAACCAATTTCCCTACTAATTCGACTGACTTCGTTTGTCATTGTCGACAGGGTATTTTGCATAGCCTCGAGGGCGTGGTGAGTGGTTGAGATTGGTTCATCTCTATTATTCACTTGATCACTAAATTCACACTCACGCGCACTCAGGGCTTCTAATTTTTCGTGCGTTTCTAATTCTCTTTTTAATAACGCCTGTTCTTGTTCGCGAAGTATTTCGCGTTTTTTATCTAATTGATCCGCTAATACGCGGAGTTCGTCTTCACTTAAACGTTTCGAATTTTGGGAATGCTCAGCCATTTTGAACCTCTTATTTTATTTTACACTTTGCGATATGTAACATAAATTTTTTATATTAATTTTTTTTTATTTTTACACCAAAGACTTTAAGCGTATCCCACCGCTGCCACCAATTTAATATATACAACCTGTTACGTCGTGGGGCCCATTTTTTAATCGATAATTAATCGTTTTTTATTTTACCTTTCGGGATTTAAATTTACGAATGGGAAGTGTGCCACGAACGTACGGTTTATAATGAAGTGAGTCGTATGACTTATATGACGGTAAGTTACCGTCGGAGAATTAAAGCGCCACGTTTAAGTGGGAATGTGCCCACTTGGGATAGGCGCTTGGTAAAGTCGTTGGTGTATAAATTGACGCATGAGCGACAGGTAAGCAAATAAGAAAGTAGCGTGAAATTGTGCTTACCTTGGTGTGAAAGAGCGGCGGTGCGTAGCGGGTCAAAATTACTCGACCGTGTGACCGAATTTGTCCAGGAATCGCAAAGATGTTCCAGCTCGATCCGACCTGTCGTTGCCCAGACGGGTACCCGGCGCTTGTGCTAATGCGATGGCCCGGTGATGCCGATGTTTTTGGGAGCAATCGGAGACTACGAGGACTGGATTAATTTATGAGGGATACATTCGCTTCGAAAAATAAATATACATGTATAGATTTTATAATTATTTGAACCGCTGAGTGAGTGCAAGACGTGCCAGGTTACGGCACCGTCGACTCACTACGTCTGGCTCCACCTCCGCCCGGTTACGGCGATTGGCGGCCAGCCGCGAGAACAAATGTTGAGAATAACGGAAGCCGACGCCCGAACACTAAGCACCGGTGTGACCGTGCCAGTCGCTGACCTACCAAAGTACGGCGAATCGGCGCGTGTGGCGTGTTCGTGCGGCAAACCTTCCGAATTCCTCGGAAAACACCCTGTTTATACGTCCGATTTTGGACGGATGAGGATTTTTTATTTGTCGAGCAAATGTATCGGAAAACGTATTCATCTAACGCATAGGTTCAGATTAAGATCAAATAAAATTTGGTACGCTGAGCGAGTCTAGTGCGTGCCAGATTACGGCACCGCCGACTCGCTACGTCCGGCCCACCTCCGCCCGGTTACGGCGATTGGCGGCCAGCCGCGAATACAAATATAAAGGTCAAGGGAAATCGACGTCCGAACACTAAGCACCGGATTAACCGTGCCAGTCGCTAACCTGCCAGATTACGGCGAGTCAGCGGATGTAGCGTGTTCGTGCGTCAGCTTTCCCAAGCCTCATAAAAAGGGCACTTCGAGATTTGTCCGATTTTGGACAAGTAGGATTTTATGAGTGAGACGAATACGTGTGATAGGAAAAATGGCGTGAGCGAGAGGAAGAGAGAAAGAGAGAAAGAAATGCACTACGAAGATTTGTTCGTTGCGTGATTACACGCACGAACGAGAGCCAAATATATTTTAATTATTTGCTCGAGAAAATGTTACACCTTTTCGCGGTCGCCGTATTTTGCGTAATTTAAATAGCGCGAAGAAATTATATAAACGATTGTGTATTTTACACGTGAATAAGCGTAGTTACATTCAATAAAGGCAATAATATATGTTTCGTAAATTTATTTGTTGCAGTGTTTGATTTGATATGTTTCCTTTTATTTTTATTATGATTTAAACAATTAATACCGGTTTTACGGAGACTTATAGTTACACTGACGAAGAGACCGGGGTAAACTCGAAAAGAATAGAAAATAGAATAAAATAAGTGTACCGGTTTTCAGAGCGTCGACTCTGAGATGCGCGCTGTTGGAGAGACCGGACGGAACTGACTGGCCAGCTCCCGGAGCGCAATATGTATCCTCGCCCTCTTTGTCTCCGAGACAAAGGGCTTGGCGTCATTACCCTCGCTCTCGAGCTCGGGCCCCATGTAACCGAATATTAGCACTGATAACGTTATTTTTCTCGAGTTGTACATGAGCAATGAAATGAATATTTTTCGTTATCGGCAGGATGTGCTGACTACGTGGTGACCAAGCTACGAGGGGGTCTGTGAGAAAACTCGCGATGAAGCTGACCGTTTGGGAACAGTTTCGCGGGTTATTCGAGGACTCTCGCGTCCCCAATATATACATAATATAGATATGACAATATTTCTTATTTCTAGGACCATTGCATTATGGTCAACACGAATATACATATATATGTTGGATACTAGTTCGGGGACTCGTGAATGTCCCCGAAATATACATGTAAGTATAGGTATTAAAATTATTATTTGTACTCCGGAGACTCTCTTGGATGTCCCGAGTATATATATATGTATATTGGTGAGTGTCACTTTGAGGACTTATGTCCCCGAAGTATGCATGAAAGTAGATATGTATGAAATATTGCCCCGGGACTCGGCTATATGTCCCTAAAGCATATGGAGTACGTATATGTATATATATATATATACATGTATAGATATTCACTAAAGTTATTGCGAGGACTAATGCCTTCGAAGTATGCATATGAGTATACGAATGGTATATGAGGACTCTGAGGTCCTAGAGTATGTATATATATATATATTCGGTAAAGTTATTTCGAGGACTTATGTCCCTAAAGTATGCATGGAAATAGACATGCGGAATTATTATAGGAGGTACTCCAGGGACTCTCGTATATGTCCCTGAAGCATGCAGGTACGTGTATATTTATGTACATATGAGACATAATGATATGATACTCCGGGGACCCATGTGCGTGTCCCCGAAGTGTACAGGCAAACAGATATGTATGTGCTGTGACGTTGCGTCACAAAAGAGATAGAGAAAGAGCCCGCGTGACCACGCTCGGGCTCAGTCTCCGCCACGCACCTTTATAGCGAACAATTCACATGTTAATATTAAGGTAGTTTTAAGTAATTTCTTTATATCGAAGCCGCGACACCATTCCCCCCCGTCCTTCCCGCACCCCCCTTATCACGACCGCGACGCGACCACGCGGACTGTCAACTGGGGCCACGTCGGCCCGGCCGTCGCCTCGGAGAGCCATCAACGCCATCTCCCAGCGACGTGGACGGTGGACTGGCCGTCCGAGGGCCTCCTGCCGCCATCTCCCGAGTCTCCGGCCTACCGCGCGTCAGGAGAGACTGCAGCTCTCGCGCGGTATGGCTGGCGAGCGCCGTACCGACTAGGGCGCTCGGCGACTCGGGAGGGAGAAGAATCACGGCGAGGATCGAGCGACAGGGCGAGCCACGCGGCTCGCGATCCAAAATCGATAGGAGGTCCGCCATCTACGACGGGATTGGGCGAGACGAGGAAGCCGGCCGGCGTGGACCGTCACTTAGTCCCGGAGCGTGGTCACGCATAGACGACGAAACACGTCAAGCGCAAGGGAAACGAGCGAAAAGCCCAGAACCAGAATCGATAGAAAAGAAGCGAGAAATAGATCGAAAGGATCGAGGAGAGAGTCTCCGCGCGAATTGTAAGTACGCCTCTTTTATCGTTCGCAAGAGCGGCTGGCGTGAGCCGCTAGATTCAGTTCGGGATATTTTGTCGCACGGGCGACCGTTAAAGTTCGTTCCCTTCATCCCTCCCCCGTTATCCCTGATCGTCGTCCCTCTTCCGTGCGCGTCGCATAAAAATAACGTGTAAAGTAGATTTAAGAACGAAAAATCAGTGCGAGTGATTCGGGTTCTTACCCGAATATTAGAGTATTAAAAGCTATCGCGAATTAAGTGTAAAAAGGTGCTCGTGGCGGATCCCCGGTGTCCCTCGTGAAAAATCCCCTCGCGCGCGCGTAGCCGCGGCCGCCTCGTGTAACACGACCGTCGGCCGAGTCGAGTGATTTCGCCGTGAGGATACATCGCGGCGCGATAAAATCGCACAATTAGCATTTCAAGATTTTTGATCGCGCGAATTATTAATTTGAGTTTTGCGTTAGCTAAAATATAATAGTCGTGGTCCAAGAAGTGGCCATTGTGTTCGAGAACCCCGTCCGTCCCCAGATACCCCGAGACGTCCCCATGTGAATTTGTATCGAGTCTCTTGCTTGCCGGCCGAAGGCCGTGTTTGTTTTGGCTTTTTTTTTCTGTTACTTCGAGATTGAGTACGCGTTAAGCGCGTTGCCCGAGAAAGGCTGGCGCCCAACTTACTGAATTTATAAAATATAAAATATTTGAACGGGTCGAGAAATAGCGTTTGGGACTTCGCGTGTCCAGTAACCCGTCAACGAATTCGAGTCATTATTATTATTATTGCGGAATCTTTTCATTATATCGAGTACAACTTTATTATTCTTTTTTGTAATTATTCTAGTAACTTCTTTTTGTACCGAGCTTCAATTATCTTTGTGTGAATTAAATTATCTTTGAATTTTTATCATTTGTTGAACCAGTGCTCATTTCCCCTTCCCCCTTACTCCGCCTACGTTAACACGCGATACCCGTCACAAAATTGGCGCCCAACGTGGGGCCCGAAAAAACTTTTGTTTTTTTACAGAAAGAGCCCACCACGACTATTATTGTTGTTAAGATTATTATTGTTAATTTTTGAATTAATAATAATTATTTTTCGAAAATTATTATTTTTCGTTTCAGTGACAAAACATTTATTCGGTGTGAACGGTTCATACCGAATAGTTTTTTTTTGCGTTTTCGTGCGAAATAATAATTACCCCCACCCCTGACAGGTATAGCCTGCCCCGCCACGGCACTCGCAACTTGAGAATTTTGCGAAGATCGGAAAAATTCGGACGACCGAGTTTCCGTCTAATAGTTGCACGGATTATTTTTTTTTGAGTTTCGCTAACAATTAAATAGAAAATAAAATTGTTTTTTGTGTTAGCAATTGGAATTTATTTTTGCACATTTTCGGCGACCGCACTTACCCTTTTTTCCCCTAGAACCCATACTTGCTTGTGTACTTGGCAAATTAAATTGTGATTTTTGTATTATTGCGCTGGCAATTAAAATTTGATTTTGCATTATTGCGTTGGCAATTGAGAAATTAATTATTGCGTTATTGCTCTGGCAATTAAAATAATTAATTGGTGCATGATTGCGTTGGCAATTAAAAATTAATTTTCGCATTATTGCTCGGGCAACTGAAAATTTGATTTTTGCACTATTTCGCTAACAATTGAAAATTGATTTAGCATTATTGCTTGGGCAATTAAAAGTTTTTTTTTGGTTGTATTGCATTGGCAATTTAGAAGCAGTTGTTATTGCTTAAGGGAATACCGCGTGAATGAAAAAATACTGAGCTGATTTTTCTTTGTGAATTGTTGCCTTATTTACGATTTTTCGCATACTGGCTATTCGTTTCTTTTGTCGGAATTGATTTTTTTTTTATGAAATAATATTATTGAGAACCTGCTTTTTTGTGTTTTCTTTTTTTTTGCAATTGGTGCTGATTGGCCATTTGTTTTTTCTGTGTGTTTTTTTTTCAATTCCGAAAATACTGTGGAATAGCTTTGCACTGACACGGATTAGGCTTGCTTGGTATTTTTGTGTATTTTGCGATGACTTTTGACATGACGGTATAAATTCCCATTTTTTTTTTGTTTGTTTTGCGCTTTATCGTTTTCCTCGCTGACCACGCATATCCCCCCCCAATTTTCTTCACGCTTGGGAGAAGTGCTGCCCCTCGCCCCAAGACTTTTCGTTACGAAGCCCTAATAAAGACCGCGACGCTGAGTCCCTCGCGAACGGTCACCCCACACCCCGAACGATCCCCAAATAATTTCTATTCTTTTGTGGGGCCTCCTGAATAATTTAAGGAACATAGCATTGTTTTAGCTGGGAATCAGAATCCCTTAAGGAATAATTATTCAGTTGGCGGAATAAAGTACAGAATAGAAGACTCGACAACTTTTAAATTTTCTCGGTATTAAGGGAAATTTTTGGAAAATATTGCGTTGTCAGAGTCCGGGAAATAATACTCCCTTGGGAACTTAGAGTCAGTTTATCCAAATAAACCGAAGTAACGTTACAGTCCCAGGGAGTAGAGTCAATAAACGAATTGTCGTGTAAGACTTCCCATTGTTTGTTTATTGCGGTATTTTTGGTGTAAAAATTGAGTTATTGGAGCCATTGGGTTCTACTTAATTTTTTTCGGGTTTTGGTTTTGACCAAAGATTTATATTCCGTTTTAACCGTGCCGCGGAGTAATCGCGAGCGGTTTGCCCTTCCCAACCCCCCAAATTTTTTTTTTTGTTTATTGCGTTTAGCATATCCGCAAAATGGCAGATACCCCGGTGACGACGAGTACAGTCACGACCCCAACCCGTACGTCCCCCGTTATGACCACTTCCCCCATAGATCACCCCCGAGGATCGACATCGCCCCTCTCAGTGGATGTATCCAATCTCTCGCTGATGGCTACGGAAGAGAGGATCGCCCGACAAAAAGTTGAGCGGTTGAAGACGATGCGGGACATCCTAGCAGCCTGTGACCGAGCGGGTCTCAACACGGACGGGACACAAAGCGAGGTACAAGATCGTCTCATCCGACACGAGATAAGGACACGGATTCCAGGAGCGTTAATCCGTTGGGATGTCCGGAAGGATGAGCGGGGGGACGCCCCCCCATTCTCGCTAGGGGCTGCCTTGGTTGATCCACTGACGGCACCGTTATTCGCATCGACCGCTGACCGCCACCAATCCCCGGCATACGAAGAGTACCAGCCAACCCAGAGGCGGACGATGACGCCGCCACCCCACGCGTTCCAAGAAGAGGCAGCGGGTCCGGAGGACCACGATAGAACGCCGACGCCATCGCCCAGGAGACTGCCGGTCCAGCGGGATCGGAGATCGGCAACAGGGAGATATAGTCCGACACCCGCGCCCAGAACCAACGTCACCCCGGCCCCCGACCGTACCGCGGTCACCTTTGCCCTTCCCCATTCCCAGTCACCCCACCAACCATCCCAAGCCCTCCCCACATCTAGTCCAACTGCCACAGGATTGTTAAGGATTAGCGGTAGCCAGGAGTGGCCACCGCATGACACGTATACCCTGTCGGCACCCACCCCCCGGAACAGTACCCGAATAGGACCCCTCCCAAAGGCTCGGTCGCGACATGCAGACCCTCCCCCTCCCCGACCCCGATCACACCAGGACGCGTCACAACATTACGACTCGCAAGGGCCACGGCATGCGAGAGGAATAGACCATTGGCAGAGATACGGGCCCCGATTCGCGGGGAATCCGGACGAAGATGCCGAGGAATTCCTGTGGAGGATGCATGAATACTGTATCTCCCGGAAGCTTACGGAGGAAGATCTGATGGACGCCCTCCCCGAAGCTTTCACCGGTGACGCGCTCCTATGGTTGAGAGTAGAACGAGAGGAATGGAGCTCATACGAGGAATTCGTATTCTACTTTCGGGAACAATTCGGCCATGGAGACCTACAGGAACGTCTCCGGAAGGAAATAGAACTCCGCACGCAGGGGCCAGGAGAGCCTATGGCGGAGTTCCTCGTGAAGATCAGGACCCTTTTCAATCACTTGAACCCGCCGTTGAGTAAAGAGACTCAACTCGATATATGCTGCGAGAATCTGCACCCGGATTACGCCGAGCACATCCAGCGGAAGGATGTAAGCAGCTTCCTCGATCTCCAGCGGCTGGGACGCAGCCGCGAGATATTTTGGGGAAAAGCGAAGGCCTACAGGGCACCGCCGAAGAAGGGTCTGACACTTCTGCCCTCGGCATCGTATGCGCAGCGTGGCCGGGAGGCCCGCATGAAGATAGCCGCCCTGGAGGAACCAGAGGAATACGAGCCCGCCGAGGATGAGGAGCACTACCCCACTCCCCCGCCTACCCCTCCATCACCGAGCCGAACCCCTCGCCAGAACCCCTCCGACTCAGCCGCCAAGACCAAGGGTCGTAGCGGCTACCCCAAGAAGGCGAAGCAGCCTCAGAAACCCCCTTCCCCACCTAAACCCCCATCCGCCCCTTGCTCCCCACATACCTGGAAAAACCCGCCAACCAAACCCTCCGCGAATCCCCCACGAATTCCCCAAAGCCCGTCCCCGAAACAACCTCGGCCCAGCAATCCTGAAGGACCTGGCCCGAGGTGTTACAACTGCCGGCAACCGGGACACCGTTACCGGGAGTGCACACAGTTGATGGGCCGATTCTGCAGAATCTGTGGATGGCCCGGATGTGATGTTAACTCGTGCCGGAATTGCGAACGAAAGCGTTCGGAAAACGCCCAGTCGGGAGGGCAGTAAGCCCCTGTACCTCCCGACGGTCGTTAAAGAAGGAGAACCTCCTTCAGATACCCCGACCCCAGCCGCAGCCGGACTGTGCCATGACGAGCGTAGCACCAGAGCGGCAAGCAGAGTCAAACCCGCCCCCAACAGAAACAGGAAATGAAACAGATTTGTTCCCGTGCGAACATATGGCTTCCCGAGAAGAGGAAGAGGTGGCTGACCGGGAAGAAATGTTTATCGGAGCTTTAAGTATGGATGCTCGCCACCACTTATGGATTAACGTGGGTGGCGAACTCCTATTGGCGTTGGTCGACCCTGGTTCTACGAAAACGTACCTCGGGCTGGAGGTAGCAAGGAGGAGAGGACTCCTCTTGCAACCGATAGGGGAGGGCGTTCGGGTCGCCAACGGGGCAGTAGTTCCGGTAGACGGGGCAGTCACCCTGACCTTCGATCTCGCAGGAAAAGTCCAATCCCTCCAGGTACGTGTAGCCGCGTTAGGCTACGAATTTGTTATGGGGATTGACTTTTTGAGATTGTTCGGAATGCGAGTGGATTACAAAACGGATACGTGGTCCCTTCACGGTGGTCCGGAGCGTAGCTTCGCGACACCGAGTGGGCCACGTTGGAGCATCCCCGCATTCCCCGAGGCTGCAGGCTTGGAACCTGCCTCGGTCTCGGCAAATAGACGTCTAGAATCCCTTCTGGACGAGTTAGTATCCCCCTCACAGGACGGACAGTTAGGACGAACGAACCTGACGCAACATTATATCGACGTGCAAGGGCACCCCCCGATCCGACAGAAGCCCCGTACAATCTCCCCGTACCTCCTCCGAATAGCCCAAGCCGAAGTCGATAAGATGGTCCAAGAGGGAGTGATCGAGAGGACGAAGAGCTCTTGGCTGAGTAACCCGGTGATCGTCCCGAAGCCAGGCGGAAAGCATCGTTTCTGCATTGACTATCGCGACGTGAACCGGGTAACACTGAAGGACGCCTACCCTCTTCCCAATATGGATCGGATCTTGGATGGCCTTCGGCTAGCCCGGTTCATCTCGAAGTTGGATCTGAGCCAGGCTTATTTCCAGATCCCTGTAGCCCCCCAAAGTCGTCCTGTCACCGCCTTCGCCGTTCCTGGCCGAGGACTTTTCCAGTTCAGGAGAATGCCGTTCGGGCTGACGAACGCACCAGCGACGTTTCAGCGGCTGATGGATCAGCTCATCGATCCGGCATGGGAGCCCCATGTCTTTGCGTATCTCGATGACGTGATCATCGCCACCGACACCGAAGCGGAGCACTTCGAGTATTTGAGGATCGTCCTGGAAGTCTTCCGAGCCGCGGGGCTCACCATCAACCGGGAGAAAAGCGAATTTTTCTGCCCGGAAGTAACGTATCTAGGATACGCCATCGGCCGGGACGGATTGAAGGCAGATCCGGAAAAAGTTGCCCCTATCCTAGCATACCCTCCGCCCAGGACCCTTCGGCAATTACGCCGTTTCCTGGGAATGGTAGGGTGGTATGCCCGATTTTTACCCACCCTTTCGCGGGATAAAATTCCCCTGACCGAGCTCCTGAAAAAAGATGTTCCCTGGAACTGGGGGACCGAACAACAGGAAGCCTTCGAGTCTCTCCGCGAAGCCCTAAGTCAGACCCCTATCCTAGCCCGCCCCGATTTCACCCGCCCTTTCGTCCTCCAGACCGACGCCAGCGACTCGGCCGTGGGAGCCGTCCTGACGCAGGAATTCGACGGTGAAGAGCATCCGATCGCGTTTGCCAGCAGGGTGCTGAGTAACGCAGAACGCAAATACACCGTCACCGAGAAGGAGTGCTTGGCGGTAATCTGGGCAGTGAGGAAGTTTCGACCGTACATCGAAGGCACTCACGTTACTGTCATCACCGACCACAGCAGTCTCCAATGGCTAAGGAATCTGAAGGACCCTTCGGGACGATTAGCCCGGTGGGCACTCTCGATGCAAGCATGGGACCTGACGATCATCCATAGGAAAGGAACCCTTCATGTTGTCCCTGATGCCCTATCCCGCATGTACGAGGACCCCGACGCGGCCTTAGCCGCGCTCGGAGAAAGTACCGACCCCTGGTACCTGGATAAGGTACAAAACGTCCGTGAATTCCCCTGGAAATACCCGAGCTGGAAACTTGAGGACAACAAACTGTATTACCATCGGCCGCATTCGATCATCGATCCGACGATTGTGGACTTGGACGCCTGGAAGCTCGTCTTGCCGGCCGAGACTAGGCCGCGAGCAATGGAGGATGCCCATCAAGGACCCCAGGCTGGCCACCTGGGTACTGATAAGACATATCAACGGGTCATCCAGGATTTCTTCTGGCCAGGCATATTCCAAGATGTAGCACGATACGTGGCGCGCTGCCCCGTATGCCAACTCCACAAGGTTTCGCAGTTACCCCCGTCCGGCCTGATGCGAGAGCGCACCACGGAAGGTCCATGGTGCGTAGTCGCTGCCGACGTGATGGGTCCGTTTCCCCCCAGCAAAGCTAAGAACCGTTACGTCGTTGTCTTCCAGGATGTCTTCACGAAGTTCGTGGAGGCTAAGGCGCTCGGTAGTGCTACCGGCGCTACAATAATGAAGGCATTCGAGACTCTGGTGGTCAACCGGTACGGTTGCCCACAGTACTTCCTGACCGACAACGGGACGGAATTTGTCAACACGCACGTAACGCGGTATCTGGACGAGCTTGGAATTCACCAGACAACGGTGCCGCCTTACCACGCGCAGGCGAACCCGGTTGAGCGAGTCAACCGGACTCTAAAGACGATGATAACATCGTACGTGGGAATGGATCACCGAGACTGGGACGCCCACCTACCGGAGTTATGCTTCGCGATGAACACGGCCGTGCAGTCCTCAACCCAGATGACCCCCGCATTTTTAAATTTTGGCCGAAACCCCCGCCCAGCCAAAAGCCTCCGAGACGAAGCCCCTGAACCCCCCAAATTAACCCCCGGAGACCCGGAAGCATGGTCCAATCGGATGCAGCGGTTACCTCTGCTGCACGACTGGGTTCGGAAGAACCTAGAGGCCGCCGCGAAAAGGCAGGCCAAATACTACAACAAAAGCCGAAAAGATACGAGGTAGCAGGTGGGAGATGTAGTTCTGCGGAAGAACCGAGTTCTGTCGTCAGGAGCGCAGAACTTCGCCGCCAAACTGGCGCCGCGGTATAGCGGCCCCTTTCGTATCCTGGCGGTGCACTCCCCTGTAGTATATGAACTCGAGGATCCGACGAGTCGTCGCAACCCTCGGGTTCACATAAAGGATCTGAAGCCCTTCCGGAACCAACAAGAAGTCCCAACCTCAGAAGAAGACGCAGTCCCCGACCCAGCGATCGCCGGCCCGAGCAGGCCGCAATCACCAGATACAAAAGCCCCGAGCCCAAAACGGCGTCGCCGTAGCGGGCTACGAGCCCAACGCTCGAAGCCGGTGGAGCTCTCCGACGCCCACCTTTTTGACCTGATCTCCCGTTTGGAACGACAATCACAGTACGATCAGGGACAGACTCACGCTTAATAATGCTTGCTTGCTTTTTGCGCTAACCAATGCTTTGTGTGTGCCTTATTTGCAGCTTGCTTCAAGAGAAGATGCCAAGGAGAGTCGTAGGCGCTAGGCCGCCGTACCGACGGCCACTAGGAGAACTAGTGGTCCCCCCGCAATTTTTGTTGGGGGAGAACGAGGCGGGATATCCTCGCCCATCCTGCCATGTGGTGGAAGGATGGCGCGAGGACTATAGAACCACCGGGTTCACCTTCTCGCAGGAAGAGGACGAGACACCCCCGGTCGTAGCCGCCGGGGGCTTGTTGCTCCAATTTCCGAGGGCCGGGTACCCGAGCCGGGGTCCAAGCGGCAAGAAGCCGCGCGGAGCCCCGAGGAGGGTCCCGAGCTTGTCGGAGAGGGAGTACCCGCCCCTTCCCCCCAGTCCCGTTTCCACACCCCTACCCCTCAGTCCCGCTTCCACACCCCTGCCCCCTAGTCCCCCCTCGACGCCTTCCCCTCCCCGACCCCCAAAGCCTGTCCCAATTCCCGCTCCCCGGTCAATCCCAATCCTGGGGATGGCGGCCATGGCGCCGCCACCTCCCCTCCCCCGGACCGGCCCCTCCAAGGCCACCTTGCGTCGACGGCAACAGCGGGAGCGGGCTCTCGCCGCCGCAACCGCCGTCGCAGGGACCGCCCCTAGCCTCTCGGCCCGAGCCGAGAGGACTCCCCGTCCCAGTACCCACTCCACCCCTAAACCCGCGCGCCCGCCCGTCCCGTTCCTCCGCCCCTCTCCCGTCCGATCCTCACCCCCCATCCCCGCCCTTATGTCCCTTCGCATTTCCCCCCCTAGAACGATCCCTAATTCCCCTACCGTCCCTATCCCCGCGCCGCCGCCCGGTCGCATCGGGATTTCTCGATGCTAGGCGTGCGGCCAAACCGGCCATCGAGCCGCGGAGTGCCCGCGAGCCCTGGCGAGGCGACCCCATCCCCCTCGCTGAATCCCCTATCCACAATCCCCTCCTGATGCCCTATCCTGATGCCCCAAATTCCCCCTTCCCCTACCGATGTCCCACACCCAACTCCTATCCTGATGCCCTATCCTGATGCCCCGAATTCCCCCTTCCCCTACCGATGTCCCACACCCAACTCCTATCCTGATGTCCTATCCTGATGCCCCAAATCCTACCCCCACCCACTGCTGTCCCAAACACGATATCCTACATCCTAGGGCCTGGCTCTGGAACAGCTTCACGAACGGCCCAGGAAGCCGCGACTAAGAAGAATCCAGCGACCAGCGAGACAACGTAGTCATCTAGAGATTAGCTACGGTGAAGGGCCAAGGAAGCCTCGCCGGAAGTCCCAGCGAGCATCGAGATACTCATCCGATGGTGAAGCGACAGAACGACTGACGACAGTACCTGAGTTTGCGACGAACGACTACCAGTAGGGCAAAGTCATCGCAAAGACTTAATAAATTAAGGTAACCAGTCTGTGATTTAATTCTAAAAGATGCGTCACTTCAGTATTATGGAAAACTCTAGCCAGCGGATATTATGGGTAAATGCCGCCAGCCTAGTACTCAAGTACACCTTCCGTTAAACACCCATCCCGACCTCCTCCCCTGAAGTAAAGAAAGCATAACTGAATAACCGCTCTTGCAGGAAAAGAGGGGAGTACTCCAGTTTAAGCAGGGGGGAGTTGTGACGTTGCGTCACAAAAGAGATAGAGAAAGAGCCCGCGTGACCACGCTCGGGCTCAGTCTCCGCCACGCACCTTTATAGCGAACAATTCACATGTTAATATTAAGGTAGTTTTAAGTAATTTCTTTATATCGAAGCCGCGACACCATTCCCCCCCGTCCTTCCCGCACCCCCCTTATCACGACCGCGACGCGACCACGCGGACTGTCAACTGGGGCCACGTCGGCCCGGCCGTCGCCTCGGAGAGCCATCAACGCCATCTCCCAGCGACGTGGACGGTGGACTGGCCGTCCGAGGGCCTCCTGCCGCCATCTCCCGAGTCTCCGGCCTACCGCGCGTCAGGAGAGACTGCAGCTCTCGCGCGGTATGGCTGGCGAGCGCCGTACCGACTAGGGCGCTCGGCGACTCGGGAGGGAGAAGAATCACGGCGAGGATCGAGCGACAGGGCGAGCCACGCGGCTCGCGATCCAAAATCGATAGGAGGTCCGCCATCTACGACGGGATTGGGCGAGACGAGGAAGCCGGCCGGCGTGGACCGTCACTTAGTCCCGGAGCGTGGTCACGCATAGACGACGAAACACGTCAAGCGCAAGGGAAACGAGCGAAAAGCCCAGAACCAGAATCGATAGAAAAGAAGCGAGAAATAGATCGAAAGGATCGAGGAGAGAGTCTCCGCGCGAATTGTAAGTACGCCTCTTTTATCGTTCGCAAGAGCGGCTGGCGTGAGCCGCTAGATTCAGTTCGGGATATTTTGTCGCACGGGCGACCGTTAAAGTTCGTTCCCTTCATCCCTCCCCCGTTATCCCTGATCGTCGTCCCTCTTCCGTGCGCGTCGCATAAAAATAACGTGTAAAGTAGATTTAAGAACGAAAAATCAGTGCGAGTGATTCGGGTTCTTACCCGAATATTAGAGTATTAAAAGCTATCGCGAATTAAGTGTAAAAAGGTGCTCGTGGCGGATCCCCGGTGTCCCTCGTGAAAAATCCCCTCGCGCGCGCGTAGCCGCGGCCGCCTCGTGTAACACGACCGTCGGCCGAGTCGAGTGATTTCGCCGTGAGGATACATCGCGGCGCGATAAAATCGCACAATTAGCATTTCAAGATTTTTGATCGCGCGAATTATTAATTTGAGTTTTGCGTTAGCTAAAATATAATAGTCGTGGTCCAAGAAGTGGCCATTGTGTTCGAGAACCCCGTCCGTCCCCAGATACCCCGAGACGTCCCCATGTGAATTTGTATCGAGTCTCTTGCTTGCCGGCCGAAGGCCGTGTTTGTTTTGGCTTTTTTTTTCTGTTACTTCGAGATTGAGTACGCGTTAAGCGCGTTGCCCGAGAAAGGCTGGCGCCCAACTTACTGAATTTATAAAATATAAAATATTTGAACGGGTCGAGAAATAGCGTTTGGGACTTCGCGTGTCCAGTAACCCGTCAACGAATTCGAGTCATTATTATTATTATTGCGGAATCTTTTCATTATATCGAGTACAACTTTATTATTCTTTTTTGTAATTATTCTAGTAACTTCTTTTTGTACCGAGCTTCAATTATCTTTGTGTGAATTAAATTATCTTTGAATTTTTATCATTTGTTGAACCAGTGCTCATTTCCCCTTCCCCCTTACTCCGCCTACGTTAACACGCGATACCCGTCACAGTGCATATGAGGCTAATTGTAAAGTTAATCCGAGCACCCATGTGCTCGTCCCTGAAGTTACAGGTAAGTTTAGCGGTAAAGTTATTATGGGAACTGTTTGTCCCTAAAGTATACGAGTAGGTATACGCATGCTAAATTTAAAGATATATTCACGAATATTTTATATAACGGGGTTTCTAAGTGAAATCGACCATATATAGGTCGTTCTGATTAACATGTACCCCAAGAAAAACATAAATACGCGCGTTTAGCGCGAGGAAAAAATCTTAATAATTATTACAATTCGTACCAGATATGAATATTTGGAGGGCGAGAGTGCTAGGACGTAACAAGACTGTTCGGACTCGTTTCCAGTGGAAGGATTTTTAAAAATGTATCACCCTAGGCACGAAAATAGCCATTGAGGACTCCTAGTGCTGATGTGCACAAAGAACGTGAACGAATCCGATGCTCGGCTCGGCGTTCTCAGTTTGTTGGGATTATTCGAAAACAGAAACACTTGCATGCAGACTCGGCTTCGTTTCCCGATTTAGAAGTCGTCGATTCGAACGAAAATTGACGTGAGATTCGACGTTGTTAAATACGCCTGTTCCAACTGTCTGTTTTTTATCGGAACGAGACGAATAAAATGTGAAAACCGGTCCATTCATATTGTTTTGTGTTTCATTATCGAAATAACCTTGAGACTGTTCGGATTCGTTCCTAGAAGGTGATTTTGAAAAATGTTTCACCCTCGGCACGAAAAAAGCCGTTGAGGACTACTACTGCTTCTGTCGACTGTGAACGTGAACTAATCCGATACTCGGCGCGTCGTTCTGAGTTTGTAGGGATTATTCGACAACAGAAACACTTGCATGCAGACTCGGATGCGTTTCCCGATTTAAAAGGCGTCGATTCGAACGAAAATTCACTTGAGATTCGACGTTGATAAATACGCCTGTTTCAACCGTTTGTTTTTTATCGAATCGAGACGAATCCAATATGTAAAACGGTCTATTCAAATTCTGTTTTGTGTTTTATTATCGAAATGACCTTGAGACTGTTCGGACTCGTTCCCAGTGGGTGACTTTTTTAAAAGTTTCACCCTCGGCACGAAAAAAGCGGTTGAGGACTACTACTGCTGCTGTGGTCTGTGAACGTGAACGAATCCGATGCTCGGCACGGCGTTCTCAGTTTGTAGGGATTATTCGACAACAAAAACACTTGCACGCAGACTCGGATTCGTTTCCCGATTTAAAAGTCATCGATTCGAACGAAAATTCACATGCGATTCGATGTTGATAAATACGCCTGTTCCAACTGTATGTTTTTTATCGGTTCGAGACGAATCCAATGTGAAAACAGGTCCATTGATATTCTGTGTTGTGTTTCAATATCGAAATAACTGTTCGGATTCGTTCCCAGTGGGTGATTTTTAAAAATGTATCACCCTCGGCACGAAGAAAGCCGTTGAGGACTACTCCTGCTGCTGTGGACTGCGAACGTTAACGAATCCTATGCTCGGCTCGGCGTTCTCAGTTTGTAGGGATTATTCGACAATAGAAACACTTGCATGCACACTCCGATTCGTTTCCGATGTAAAAGTCGCCGATTCGAACGAAAATTCCCATGAGATTCGACGTTGATGAATATGCCTGTTTCAACCGTTTGTTTTTTATCGAATCGAGACGAATCCAATATGTAAAAAGGTCCATTCAAATTCTGTTTTGTGTTTCACTATCGAAATAACCTTGAGATTGTTCGGACTCGTTCCCAGTGGGTGATTTTTTTTTTAAGTTTCACCCTCGGCACGAAAATAGCCGTTGAGGACTGCTACTGCTGCTGCGGACTATGACCGTGAACGAATCCGATGCTCGGCCCGGCGTTCTTAGTTTGTAGGGATTATTCCGTACAGAAACACGTGCATGCATACTCGGATTTGTTTCCTGATTTAAAAGTCGTCGATTCGAAGAGAACTTTGACTCCTAATTCGTATTCAGCGACCTGGAAAACCCCCGAGTACAGACTTTCACCCGAATTGAATACGTTTTTGACGTTTGGCCGGCCTTTTGGGATTCCGGACCACATTCAATGAGGTCCCGGACTCGAGGCAAAGTTAGGTCGCTATTTTGCATCAGAAAAGAGTAGCTCGATTCTATTCCATATTTTCGCAAACCCATTATACCCGTTCTACGATAAATCGCGAATGCCGTAATGCCGTTCTTCTTAATTTGGTTGGAAATTTGGTTGGAAAAAATGCGGTTTCCCAAAGTCGAGTTTTCGTTGAAGGTTCAACTGCCACTGCACAAGTCAATAAATGTACTTTATCTCGTAAAAATTCTCTACTTCGATTCAAAATAAGATTCACGCGTTCGTTTCTTCAGCGTGAGCCCCTTAACATTTCTGGGCGATAATAAACATCTCGCTAAGGAGCTTCTTCACACCCAAAAACGAAACGTTCGCCGCGTTTGAAGGTAGCCCCCTGATCCGTTTTTGACAAACAAATTTGCACGCGTCCCATTTTGCAATTCAACCCCGTAAATCCGACTCTCAAACGCCTCTTCTTGCCGTAAAACTCTAAGGTGAACTTACTTCCTCATAATCTTTAAGACCGCATTCACATTTAATCGTCACGCATTCTTTGTTATCTTAATTCACCCCTTAAACACGACGTCGGGAAGACCGCTTTCTTTGCGTTCACACAAGGTACATCCACCCAGCACGGCTCGAATCGTTAGGCCAATCGTCGAGTGTCTCATGACAATCGCTCGTTTAATTATTGACTCATGGCTAGGGCTTTTAGGTGTTACGTCGTGGGGCCCATTTTTCATCGATAATTAATCGTCATTTAATTTACCTTTCAGGATTTGAATTTACGAATGGGAAGTGTGCCACGAACGTACGGTTTATAATGAATTAAGTCATATGACTTATATGACGGTAAGTTACCGTCGGAGAATTAAAGCGCCACGTTTAAGCGGGAATGTGCCCACTGGGATAGGCGCTTGGTAAAGTCGTTGGTGTATAAATTGACGCATGAGCGACAGGTAAGCAAATAAGAAAGTAGCGTGAAATTGTGCTTACCTTGGTGTGAAAGAGCGGCGGTGCGTAGCGGGTCAAAATTACTCGACCGTGTGACCGAATTTGTCCAGGAATCGCAAAGATGTTCCAGCTCGATCCGACCTGTCGTTGCCCAGACGGGTACCCGGCGCTTGTGCTAATGCGATGGCCCGGTGATGCCGATGTTTTTTGGGAGCAATCGGAGACTACGAGGACTGGATTAATTTATGAGGGATACATTCGCTTCGAAAAATAAATATACATGTATAGATTTTATAATTATTTGAACCGCTGAGTGAGTGCAAGACGTGCCAGGTTACGGCACCGTCGACTCACTACGTCTGGCTCCACCTCCGCCCAGTTACGGCGATTGGCGGCCAGCCGCGAGAACAAATGTTGAGAATAACGGAAGCCGACACCCGAACACTAAGCACCGGTGTGACCGTGCCAGTCGCTGACCTACCGAAGTACGGCGGGTCGGCGGGTGTGGCGTGTTCGTGCGGCAAATCTTCTGAATTCCTCGGAAAATACCTTTTTATACGTTCGATTTTGGACGGATGAGGGTTTTTTTATTTGTCGAGCGAATGTATCGGGAAACGTATTCATCTAACGCATAGGTTCAGATTAAGATCAAATAAAATTTGGTACGCTGAGCGAGTCTAGTGCGTGCCAGATTACGGCACCGCCGACTCGCTACGTCTGGCCCACCTCCGCCCGGTTACGGCGATTGGCGGCCAGCCGCGAATACAAATATAAAGGTCAAGGGAAATCGACGTCCGAACACTAAGCACCGGATTAACCGTGCCAGTCGCTAACCTGCCAGATTACGGCGAGTCAGCGGATGTAGCGTGTTCGTGCGTCAGCTTTCCCAAGCCTCATAAAAAAGGGCACTTCGAGATTTGTCCAATTTTGGACAGGTATGATTTTATGAGTGAGACGAATACGTGTGTTAGGAAAAATGGCGTGAGCGAGAGGAAGAGAGAAAGAGAGAAAGAAATGCACTACGAAGATTTGTTCGTTGCGTGATTACACGCACGAACGAGAGACAAATATATTTTAATTATTTGCTCGGAAAATGTTACACTTTTTCGCGGTCGCCGTATTTTGCGTAATTTAAATAGCGCGAAGAAATTTTATAAACGATTGTGTATTTTACACGTAAATAAGCGTAGTTACATTCAATAAAGGCAATAATATATGTTTCGTAAATTTATTCGTTGCAGTGTTTGATTTGTTATGTTTCCTTTTATTTTTATTATGATTTAAACAATTAATACCGCTTTACAGAGACTTATAGTTACACTGACGAAGAGACCGGGGTAAACTCGAAAAGAATATAAAATAGAATAAAATAAGTGTACCGGTTTTCAGAGCGTCGACTCTGCGATGCGCGCTGTTGGAGAGAGCGGACGGAACTGACTGGCCAGCTCCCGGAGCGCAATATGTATCCTCGCCCTCTTTGTCTCCGAGACAAAGGGCTTGGCGTCATTACCCTCGCTCTCGAGCTCGGGCCCCATGTAACCGAATATTAGCACTGATAACGTTATTTTTCTCGAGTTGTACATGAGCAATGAAATGAATATTTTTCGTTATCGGCAGGATGTGCTGACTACGTGGTGACCAAGCTACGAGGGGGTCTGTGAGAAAACTTGCGATGAAGCTGATCGTTTGGGAACAGGTTCGCGGGTTATTCGAGGACTCTTGCGTCCCCAATATACACATAATACAGATATGACAATATTTCTTATTTCTAGGACAATTGTATTATGGTCGACACGAATATACATATATATGTTGGATACTAGTTCGGGGACTCGTGAATGTCCCCGAAATATACATGTAAGTATAGGTATTAATATTATTATTTGTACTCCGGAGATTCTCTTGGATGTCCTGAGTATATATATATGTATATTGGTGAGTGTCACTTTGAGGACTTATGTCCCCGAAGTATGCATGAAAGTAGATATGTATGGAATATTGCCCCGGGACTCCACTATATGTCCCTGAAGCGTATGGAGTACGTATATATATTTATATATATATATATATATATATATATATATATATATATACATATACGTACTCCATACGCTTCAGGGACATATAGCCAAGTCCAGGGGCAATATTCCATACATATCTACTTTCATGGATATTTCGGGGACATAAGTCCTCAAAGTGACACTCACCAAAATACATATATATATACTCGGGACATCCAAGAGAGTCTCCGGAGTACAAATAATAATATTAATACCTATACTCACATGTATATTTCGGGGACATTCACGAGTCCCCGAACTAGTATCCAACATATATATGTATATTCGTGTTGACCATAATACAATGGTCCTAGAAATAAGAAATATTGTCATATCTATATTATGTATATATTGGGGACGCGAGAGTCCTCGAATTACCCGCGAAACTGTTCCCAAACGATCAGCTTCATCGCGAATATTCTCACAGACACCCTCGTAGCTTGGTCACCACGTAGTCAGCACCACCTGCCGATAACGAAAAATATTCATTTCATTGCTCATGTAAAACTCGAGAAAAATAACGTTATCAGTGCTAATATTCGGTTACATGGGGCCCGAGCTCGAGAGCGAGGGTAATGACGCCAAGCCCTTTGTCTCAGAGACAAAGAGGGCGAGGATACATATTGCGCTCCGGGAGCTGGCCGGTCAGTTCCGTCCGGTCTCTCCAACAGCGCGCATCGCAGAGTCGACCCTCTGAAAACCGGTACACTTATTTTATTCTATTTTATATTCTTTTCGAGTGTACCCCGGTCTCTTCGTCAGTGTAACTATAAGTCTCTGTAAAACCGGTATTAATTGTTTAAATCATAATAAAAATATAAAAAGGAAACATAACACGTCAAACACTGCAACGAATAAATTTACGAAACATATATTATTGCCTTTATTGAATGTAACTACGCTTATTTACGTGTAAAATACACAATCGTTTATATAACATTCGATTTCTTCGCGCTATGAAAATCACGCAAAATACGGCGACCGCGAAAAAGTGTAACATTTGCCGAGCAAATAATTAAAATATATTTGTGTCTCGTTCGTGCGTGTAAACACGCAACGAACAAATCTTCGTAGTGCATTTCTTTCTCTCTTTCTCTCTTCCTTTCGCTCACGCCATTTTTCCTAACACACGTATTCGTCTCACTCATAAAATCCTACTTGTCCAAAATTGGACAAATCTCGAAGTGCCCTTTTTTATGAGGCTTGGGAAAGCTGACGCACGAATACGCTACATCCGCCGACTCGCCGTAATCTGACAGGTTAGCGACTGGCACGGTTAATCCGGTGCTTAGTGTTCGGACGTCGATTTCCCTCGACCTTTATACTTGTATTCGCGGCTGGCCGCCAATCGCCGTAACCGGGCGGAGGTGGGCCAGACGTAGCGAGTCGGCGGTGCCGTAATCTGGCACGCACTAGACTCGCTCAGCGTACCAAATTTTATTGTATACCAGTCTGTACCTATGCGTTAGACGAATACGTTTCCCGATACATTCGCTCAACAAATAAAAAATCCTCATCCGTCCAAAACCGGATGTATAAACAGGGTGTTTTCCGAGGTATTCGGAAGGTTTGCCGCACGAACACGCCACACGTGCCGACCCGCCGTACTTCGGTAGATCAGCGACTGGCACGGTCACACCGGTGCTTAGTGTTCGGGCGTCGGCTTCCGTTATTCTCAACATTTGTTCTCGCGGCTGGCCGCCAATCGCCGTAACCGGGCGGAGGTGGAGCCAGACGTAGTGAGTCGACGGTGCCGTAACCTGGCACGTCTTGCACTCACTCAGCGGTTCAAATAATTATAAAATCTATACATGTATATTTATTTTTCGAAGCGAATGTATCCCTCATAAATTAATCCAGTCCTCGTAGCCTCCGATTGCTCCCAAAAACATCGGCATCACTGGGCCATCGCATTAGCACAAGCCCCGGGTACCCGTCTGGCCAACGACAGGTCGGATCGAGCTGGAACATCTTTGGGATTCCTGGACAAATTCGGTCACACGGTCGAGTAGTTTTGACCCGCTACGCACCGCCGCTCTTTCTCACCAAGGTAAGCACAATTTCGCGCTACTTTCTTGTTTGCTTACCTGTCGCTCATGCGTCAAATTATACACCAACGACTTTACCAAGCGCCTATCCCAAGTGGACACATTCCCGCTTAAACGTGGCGCTTTATTTCTCCGACGGTAACTTACCGTTATATAAGACAAATGACTTAATTCATTATAAACCGTACGTTCGTGGCACACATCCCATTCGTAAATTCAAATCCTGAAAGGTAAATTAAACGACGATTAATTATCGATTAAAAATGGGCCCCACGACGTAACATTTGCCGCACGAACACGCCACACGCGCCGACCCGCCGTAATTCGGTAGGTCAGCGACTGGCACGGTCACACCGGTGCTTAGTGTTCGGGCGTCGGCTTCCGTTATTCTCAACATTTGCTCTCGCGGCTGGCCGCCAATCGCCGTAACCGGGTGGAGGTGGAGCCAGACGAAGTGAGTCGACGGTGCCGTAACCTGGCACGTCTTGCACTCACTCAGCGGTTCAAATAATTATAAAATCTATACACGTATATTTATTTTTCGAAGCGAATGTATCCCTCATAAATTAATCTAGTCCTCGTAGTCTCCGACTGCTCCCAAAAACATCGGCATCACCGGGCCATCGCATTCGCACGAGCACCGGGTACCCGTCTGGGCAACGACAGGTCGGATCGATCTGGATCATCTGTTACGTCCTAGCACTCTCGCCCTCCAAATGTTCATATCTGGTACGAATTGTAATAATTATTAAGATTTTTTCCTCGCGCTAAACGCGCTTATTTGTGTTTTCTTGGGGTACATGTTAATCAGAACGACCCATATATGGTTGATTTCACTTAGAAACCCCGTTATATAAAATATTCGTAAATATATCTGTAAATTTAGCATGCGTATATCTACCCGTATACTTTAGGGACAAACAGTTCCCATAATAACTTTACCGCCAAGCTTACCTGTAACTTCAGTGACGATCACATGGGTGCTCGGATTAACTTTACAATTAGCCTCATATACACGTACATATCTGTTTGCCTGTACACTTTTGGGACACGCACATGGGTCCCCGGAGTACCATATCATTATGTCTCATATAAACATAAATATACACGTACCTGCATGCTTCAGGGACATATACGAGAGTCCCTGGAGTACCTCCCATAATAATTCCGCATGTCTATTTCCACGCATACTTTAGGGACATAAGTCCTCGAAATAACTTTACCGAATATACATATATATACATACTCTAGGACATCAGAGTCCTCATATACCATTCGTATACTCATATGCATACTTCGAAGACATTAGTCCTTGGAATAACTTTAGTGAATATCTATACATGTATATATATATATATATACATATACGTACTCCATACGCTTCAGGGGCATATAGCCGAGTCCCGGGGCAATA
The DNA here is from genome assembly GCA_944452715.1 of Ophion slaviceki. NCBI lineage: Eukaryota > Metazoa > Arthropoda > Insecta > Hymenoptera > Ichneumonidae > Ophion > Ophion slaviceki. The sequence goes on from OX101786.1 coordinate 43,339,718, forward strand.
TTCTATACATATCTACTTTCATGCATACTTCGGGGACATAAGTCCTCAAAGTGACACTCACCAATATACATATATATACAGGGTGACAATTTTAATGTGGCCATGTTTTTTTTGAGGGCCTTGCGCGAAGATTTTGGGTCTGAAAAAAATATGATTTTGAATGGTTTTTCGAGCCTTCTTCAAAAAAAAATACGGCAGATTTTTGTCTTGAAAAATGTACGCCAGAAGAAATAAAGCATTGCAAAAATAAACGCAAAATACATTCCGAGCACACGAGATTGAAGTTTTTTAAATTCCGCATACAATGCACTCCGGAAAACTTGATTTGCGCCTGCCATCATGGCGGAAAAAATTGTTAAAAGTACGCCGTAAAGTGGCAATTTGCGTGAAACAAGCGATTTAAGTCAGATGCGATCGTGCTATGGTATGTCCTAGCTTGGTACGTTACAGCTGCAACTTCCGAATGTTCGGCTGTCACACGAAGGTGGTTGAGAATCCCTTGACCCGCGAATGAGCTAAGGGATCTGAATGTGTACCCATCCGAGTCCATTGCAGAGAATATGGTCAATTTCGAAAAAGTTCGAAAATTCCATGTACTGCAAATAATATTTTGAATAATTTGGAATTCGTTTCCAGCTCTTGGACACATCATTTTGAAAAAAAAACTTTAACACAGATTAGGGAAAATTTACAGACTTTTTCCCATTACGCGTATTATTTTTCCCACATTCATTACTGCGAGCATTGTGTGAGCGTGTGCGTGCATGAGGATGCACGAGTGCACACGCGCGTGTGCGTAATATGGACATTTGCTACGTTTCGAGCGCGCTCTGAACTCGGGTTCGGAGAGCACGCTACGCGGTTCGGTCCGAACGCATCGTCAAACGTCAAAACGCGTTATTTGACGTTTCGGATTAGTCAGCTGATATTGTCAGCTGATACCATCTTGGATAAGCAGATTTAGCGCACACACGTCGAACTGTCGTCGAAAGGCCAAATTTGACGCGTGATTTGACGTTTCATCAATCGTCTGCTATTAATTTCTGACATCTTGGGCAAATGGGGAGCACGCGCGTTGAAGGTTTGCCGAAATGCACTGTTTGGCGCGTGATTTGATATTACGTGATATCGCCGGCCATGATTGTTTGCCATTTTGGATGTGCAAAATCATGATTCGGGACGGCGAGCGATTATCTCTAGAGTTATTTAACATTTCGATTCGAATAAAAATCTACAGTACGTGTCTTTGTCTTTTTTGCGTTCACAAGACGCAAATGAAAACACAACTACGTACTGGAAAAAGGTGTTTTTAATGATTAATTGAAAAATACCGAACATCGGAACAAAAACAAGTTTGGTATTTTTTTCAGACAAGTTGACCGTGCCTCTACCTGGAGCGCCGATTCGATTTCTATCTACGCAATAAATAATTAATACATGTCTGCGATGGTTCTGAAGGCGTAAACCAGTTATTCCATAATGATGATTATGGTTCTGGGGGATGGGTTCGGAAATCCCCGATATGACTGTCCCGAGCTTATTTTCGCTTTTACCTTACTTTCGGTTATTTTGCGTCAAAGGGTATCGAGACGCTCCGTGGACGGTTTCAAGCGCATTTGTTGATTGACAAAGGTAAAAGCAATGGTGATGGTGGTTCTGGGGAATTCGATACGCTACATGGACGACGATTATAAGCGCATTTATTAATAAAAATAAAAGCAATGATTGTGATGATTCTGGGGTACCTGATTGAACATGCCTGATATGACGGCATCGAGTTCTTCGCTGCTTTTACCGGTATTTCTATCATATCGCATCAAATACAATAACGAGGATTTAAGGATCATTACGGGCGCATTTCTTAATAAACAAAGATAAAAGCAATGATTGTGCGGATTCTGGGGGACCCGAATGGACATTACTAATATGACGGCGTCGAGTTCTTCTCTGCTTTTACCTTTATTTCTGTCATATTGCTTCAAATACAATGACGACAATTTGAGGATGATTTCAGGCGCATTTGTTAATAAAAAAAGGTAAAAGCAATGATTGTGATGAATCTGGGGGATCCGAATGGATATTACTAATATGACGGCATTGAGTTCTTCTCTGCTTTTACCTTTATTTCTGTCATATTGCTTCAAATACTATGACGACGATTTGAGGATGATTTCAGGCGCATTTGTTAATAAAAAAAGGTAAAAGCAGTGATTGTGATGAATCTGGGCGACCCGAATGGGCATTGCTAATATGACGGCATCGAGTTCTTCTCTGCTTTTACCTTTCTTTCAGTCATACCGCATCGAATAAAATGACGAAGATTTGAGGATGATAACAAGCGCATTTGTTAATAAACAAAGGTAAAAGCAATGATTGTGCCGATTCTGCGGCACCCAATTGGAGGGGCCTGATATGACGGCATCGAGTTCTTCTCTGCTTTTACCTTTCTTTCTGTCATATCGCATCAAATACACTGACGACGATTTAAAGACGATTACAGGCGCGATTTTTAATAAAAAAAGATAAAAGCAATAATTGTGCTCATTCTGGGGGACCCGAATGGACATTACTAACATGACGGCATCGAGTTCTTCTCTGCTTTTACCTTTATTTCTGTCATATTGCTTCAAATACAATGACGACGATTTGAGGATGATTTCAGGCGCATTTGTTAATAAAAAAGGTAAAAGCAATGACTGTGATGAATCTGGGGAACCCGAATGAATATTACTAATATGACGGCATCGAGTTCTTCTCTGCTTTTACCTTTGTTTCTGTCATATTGCTTCAAATACAATGACGACGATTTGATGATGATTTCAGGCGCATTTGTTAATATAAAAAGGTGAAAGCAATAATTGTGATGAATCTAGGGGGCCCGACTGGGCATTGCTAATATGACGGCATCGAGTGCTTCTCTGCTTTTACCTTTATTTCTATCATATCGCATCGAATAAAATGACGAAGATTTGGGGATGATAACAGGCGCATTTGTTAATAAACAAAGGTAAAAGCAATGGTTGTGTCGATTCTGGGGGACCCAATTGGACAGGCCTGATATGACGGCATCGAGTTCTTCTCTGCTTTTACCTTTCTTTCTGGCATATCGCATCAAATACACTAACGACGATTTGAAGACGATTACAGGCGCATTTGTTAATAAAAAAAGATAAAAGCAATAATTGTGCTCATTCTGGGGGACCCGAATGGACATTACTAACATGACGGCATCGAGTTCTTCTCAGCTTTTACCTTTATTTCTGTCATATTGCTTCAAATACAATGACGACGATTTGAGGATGATTCCAGGCGCATTTGTTAATAAAAAAAGGTAAAAGCAATGACTCTGATGAATCTGGGGAACCCGAATGACTATTACTAATATGACGGCATCGAATTCTTCTCTGCTTTTACCTTTGTTCCTGTCATATTGCTTCAAATACATTGACGAATTTGAGTATGTTTTCAGGCACCTTTGTTAATAAAAAAAGGTAAAAGCAATAATTGTGATGAATCTAGGGGACCCGACTGGGCATTGCTAATATAACGGCATCAAGTTCTTCTCTGCTTTTACCTTTATTTCTGTCATATTGGATCAAATAAAATGACGACGATTTAAGGATGATTACAGGCGCATTTCTTAACAAACAAAGATAAAAGCAATGATTGTGCAAATTCTGGAAGGCCCGAATGGACATTGCTAATATGACGGCATCGAGTTTTTCTCTGCTTTTACCTTTATTTCTGTCGTATCGCATCAAATACAACGTCGAGGATTTGAGGATGATTACAGGCGCATTTGTTAATAAAAAAAGATAAAAGCAATAATTGTGCTCATTCTGTGGGACCCGAATGGACATTGCTAATATGACGGCATCAAGTTCTTCTCTGATTTTGCCTTTATTTCTGTCGTATCGCATCAAATACAATGACGACGATTTGAGGATGATTACAGGCGCATTTGTTAATAAAAAAGATAAAAGCAATAATTGTGCTCATTCTGGGGGACCCGAATGGACATTGCTAACATGACGGCATCGAGTTGTTCTCTGCTTTTACCTTTCTTTCTGTCATATCGCATCAAATACACTGACGACGATTCGAAGACGATTACAGGCGCATTTGTTAATAAAAAAAGATAAAAGCAATAATTGTGCTCATTCTGGGGGACCCGAATGGACATTACTAACATGACGGCATCGAGTTGTTCTCTGCTTTTACCTTTATTTCTGTCATATTGCTTCAAATACAATGACGACGATTTGAGGATGATTTCAGGCGCATTTGTTAATAAAAAAAGGTAAAAGCAATGGTTGTGTCGATTCTGGGAGACCCAATTGGACAGGCCTGATATGACGGCACCGAGTTCTTCTCTGCTTTTACCTTTCTTTCTGTCATATCGCATCAAATACACTGACGACGATTTGAAAACGATTACAGGCGCATTTGTTAATAAAAAAAGATAAAAGCAATAATTGTGCTCATTCTGGGGGACCCGAATGGACATTACTAACATGACGGCATCGAGTTCTTCTCAGCTTTTACCTTTATTTCTGTCATATTGCTTCAAATACAATGACGACGATTTGAGGATGATTCCAGGCGCATTTGTTAATAAAAAAAGGTAAAAGCAATGACTCTGATGAATCTGGGGAACCCGAATGACTATTACTAATATGACGGCATCGAATTCTTCTCTGATTTTACCTTTGTTTCTGTCATATTGCTTCAAATACATTGACGACAATTTGAGTATGATTTCAGGCGCCTTTGTTAATAAAAAAAGGTAAAAGCAATAATTGTGATGAATCTAGGGGACCCGACTGGGCATTGCTAATATAACGGCATCAAGTTCTTCTCTGCTTTTACCTTTATTTCTGTCATATTGGATCAAATAAAATGACGACGATTTAAGGATGATTACAGGCGCATTTCTTAACAAACAAAGATAAAAGCAATGATTGTGCAAATTCTGGAAGACCCGAATGGACATTGCTAATATGACGGCATCGAGTTCTTCTCTGCTTTTACCTTTATTTCTGTCGTATCGCATCAAATACAACGTCGAGGATTTGAGGATGATTACAGGCGCATTTGTTAATAAAAAAAGATAAAAGCAATAATTGTGCTCATTCTGTGGGACCCGAATGGACATTGCTAATATGACGGCATCAAGTTCTTCTCTGATTTTGCCTTTTATTCTGTCGTATCGCATCAAATACAATGACGACGATTTGAGGATGATTACAGGCGCATTTGTTAATAAAAAAGATAAAAGCAATAATTGTGCTCATTCTGGGGGACCCGAATGGACATTACTAACATGACGGCATCGAGTTCTTCTCTGCTTTTACCTTTCTTTCTGTCATATCGCATCAAATACACTGACGACGATTTGAAGACGATTACAGGCGCATTTGTTAATAAAAAAAGATAAAAGCAATAATTGTGCTCATTCTGGGAGACCCGAATGGACATTGCTAACGTGACGGCATCGAGTTCTTCTCAGCTTTTACCTTTATTTCTGTCATATTGCTTCAAATACAATGACGACGATTTGAGGATGATTCCAGGCGCATTTGTTAATAAAAAAAGGTAAAAGCAATGACTCTGATGAATCTGGGGAACCCGAATGACTATTACTAATATGGCGGCATCGAATTCTTCTCTGCTTTTACCTTTGTTTCTGTCATATTGCTTCAAATACATTGACGACAATTTGAGTATGATTTCAGGCGCCTTTGTTAATAAAAAAAGGTAAAAGCAATAATTGTGATGAATCTAGGGGACCGGACTGGGCATTGCTAATATAACGGCATCAAGTTCTTCTCTGCTTTTACCTTTATTTATGTCATATTGGATCAAATAAAATGACGACGATTTAAGGATGATTACAGGCGCATTTCTTAACAAACAAAGATAAAAGCAATGATTGTGCAAATTCTGGAAGACCCGAATGGACATTGCTAATATGACGGCATCGAGTTCTTCTCTGCTTTTACCTTTATTTCTGTCGTATCGCATCAAATACAACGTCGAGGATTTGAGGATGATTACAGGCGCATTTGTTCATAAAAAAAGATAAAAGCAATAATTGTGCTCATTCTGTGGGACCCGAATGGACATTGCTAATATGACGGCATCAAGTTCTTCTCTGATTTTGCCTTTATTTCTGTCGTATCGCATCAAATACAATGACGACGATTTGAGGATGATTACAGGCGCATTTGTTAATAAAAAAGATAAAAGCAATAATTGTGCTCATTCTGGGGGACCCGAATGGACATTGCTAACATGACCGCATCGAGTTCTTCTCTGCTTTTACCTTTCTTTCTGTCATATCGCATCAAATACACTGACGACGATTTGAAGACGATTACAGGCGCATTTGTTAATAAAAAAAGATAAAAGCAATAATTGTGCTCATTCTGGGGGACCCGAATGGACATTGCTAACGTGACGGCATCGAGTTCTTCTCTGCTTTTACCGTTCTTTCTGTCATATCGCATCAAACACACTGACGACGACTTGAAGACGATTACAGGCGCATTTGTTAATAAAAAAAGATAAAAGCAATAATTGTGCTCATTCTGGGGGATCCGAATGGACATTACTAACATGACGGCATCAAGTTCTTCTCTGATTTTGCCTTTATTTCTGTCGTATCGCATCAAATACAATGACGACGATTTGAGGATGATTACAGGCGCATTTGTTAATAAAAAAGATAAAAGCAATAATTGTGCTCATTCTGGGGGACCCGAATGGACATTGCTAACATGACCGCATCGAGTTCTTCTCTGCTTTTACCTTTCTTTCTGTCATATCGCATCAAATACACTGACGACGATTTGAAGACGATTACAGGCGCATTTGTTAATAAAAAAAGATAAAAGCAATAATTGTGCTCATTCTGGGGGACCCGAATGGACATTGCTAACGTGACGGCATCGAGTTCTTCTCTGCTTTTACCGTTCTTTCTGTCATATCGCATCAAACACACTGACGACGACTTGAAGACGATTACAGGCGCATTTGTTAATAAAAAAAGATAAAAGCAATAATTGTGCTCATTCTGGGGGATCCGAATGGACATTACTAACATGACGGCATCGATTCTTCTCTGCTTTTACCTTTCTTTCTGTCATATCGCATCAAATACACTGACGACGATTTGAAGACGATTACAGGCGCATTTGTTAATAAAAAAAGATAAAAGCAATAATTGTGCTCATTCTGGGGGACCCGAATGGACATTACTAACATGACGGCATCGAGTTCTTCTCTGCTTTTACCTTTCTTTCTGTCATATCGCATCAAATACACTGACGACGATTTGAAGACGATTACAGGCGCATTTGTTAATAAAAAAAGATAAAAGCAATAATTGTGCTCATTCTGGGGGACCCGAATGGACATTACTAACATGACGGCATCGAGTTCTTCTCTGCTTTTACCTTTATTTCTGTCATATTGCTTCAAATACAATGACGACGACTTGAGGATGATTTCAGGCGCATTTGTTAATAAAAAAAGGTAAAAGCAATGACTCTGATGAATCTGGGGAACCCGAATGACTATTACTAATATGACGGCATCGAGTTCTTCTCTGCTTTTACCTTCGTTTCTGTCATAATGCTTCAAATACATTGACGACAATTTGAGGATGATTTCAGGCGCATTTGTTAATAAAAAAAGGTAAAAGCAATAATTGTGATGAATCTAGGGGACCCGACTGGGCATTGCTAGTATGACGGCATCGAGTTCTTCTCTGCTTTTACCTTTATTTCTGTCATATTGGATCAAATAAAATGACGACGATTTAAGGATGATTACAGGCGCATTTCTTAACAAACAAAGATAAAAGCAATGATTGTGCAAATTCTGGAAGACCCGAATGGACATTGCTAATATGACGGCATCGAGTTCTTCTCTGCTTTTACCTTTATTTCTGTCGTATCGCATCAAATACAACGTCGAGGATTTGAGGATGATTACAGGCGCATTTGTTAATAAAAAAAGATAAAAGCAATAATTGTGCTCATTCTGTGGGACCCCCATGGACATTGCTAACATGACGGCATCGAGTTCTTCTCTGCTTTTACCTTTCTTTCTGTCATATCGCATCAAATACACTGACGACGATTTGAAGACGATTACAGGCGCATTTGTTAATAAAAAAAGATAAAAGCAATAATTGTGCTCATTCTGGGGGACCCGAATGGACATTGCTAACATGACCGCATCGAGTTCTTCTCTGCTTTTACCTTTCTTTCTGTCATATCGCATCAAATACACTGACGACGATTTGAAGACGATTACATGCGCATTTGTTAATAAAAAAAGATAAAAGCAATAATTGTGCTCATTCTGGGGGACCCGAATGGACATTACTAACATGACGGCATCGAGTTCTTCTCAGCTTTTACCTTTATTTCTGTCATATTGCTTCAAATACAATGACGACGATTTGAGGATGATTCCAGGCGCATTTGTTAATAAAAAAAGGTAAAAGCAATGACTCTGATGAATCTGGGGAACCCGAATGACTATTACTAATATGACGGCATCGAATTCTTCTCTGCTTTTACCTTTGTTCCTGTCATATTGCTTCAAATACATTGACGAATTTGAGTATGTTTTCAGGCGCCTTTGTTAATAAAAAAAGGTAAAAGCAATAATTGTGATGAATCTAGGGGACCCGACTGGGCATTGCTAATATAACGGCATCAAGTTCTTCTCTGCTGTTACCTTTATTTCTGTCATATTGGATCAAATAAAATGACGACGATTTAAGGATGATTACAGGCGCATTTCTTAACAAACAAAGATAAAAGCAATGATTGTGCAAATTCTGGAAGGCCCGAATGGACATTGCTAATATGACGGCATCGAGTTCTTCTCTGCTTTTACCTTTATTTCTGTCGTATCGCATCAAATACAACGTCGAGGATTTGAGGATGATTACAGGCGCATTTGTTAATAAAAAAAGATAAAAGCAATAATTGTGCTCATTCTGTGGGACCCGAATGGACATTGCTAATATGACGGCATCAAGTTCTTCTCTGATTTTGCCTTTATTTCTGTCGTATCGCATCAAATACAATGACGACGATTTGAGGATGATTACAGGCGCATTTGTTAATAAAAAAGATAAAAGCAATAATTGTGCTCATTCTGGGGGACCCTAATGGACATTGCTAACATGACGGCATCGAGTTGTTCTCGGCTTTTACCTTTCTTTCTGTCATATCGCATCAAATACACTGACGACGATTCGAAGACGATTACAGGCGCATTTGTTAATAAAAAAAGATAAAAGCAATAATTGTGCTCATTCTGGGGGACCCGAATGGACATTACTAACATGACGGCATCGAGTTGTTCTCTGCTTTTACCTTTATTTCTGTCATATTGCTTCAAATACAATGACGACGATTTGAGGATGATTTCAGGCGCATTTGTTAATAAAAAAAGGTAAAAGCAATGGTTGTGTCGATTCTGGGGGACCCAATTGGACAGGCCTGATATGACGGCACCGAGTTCTTCTCTGCTTTTACCTTTCTTTCTGTCATATCGCATCAAATACACTGACGACGATTTGAAAACGATTACAGGCGCATTTGTTAATAAAAAAAGATAAAAGCAATAATTGTGCTCATTCTGGGGGACCCGAATGGACATTACTAACATGACGGCATCGAGTTCTTCTCAGCTTTTACCTTTATTTCTGTCATATTGCTTCAAATACAATGACGACGATTTGAGGATGATTCCAGGCGCATTTGTTAATAAAAAAAGGTAAAAGCAATGACTCTGATGAATCTGGGGAACCCAAATGACTATTACTAATATGACGGCATCGAATTCTTCTCTGATTTTACCTTTGTTTCTGTCATATTGCTTCAAATACATTGACGACAATTTGAGTATGATTTCAGGCGCCTTTGTTAATAAAAAAAGGTAAAAGCAATAATTGTGATGAATCTAGGGGACCCGACTGGGCATTGCTAATATAACGGCATCAAGTTCTTCTCTGCTTTTACCTTTATTTCTGTCATATTGGATCAAATAAAATGACGACGATTTAAGGATGATTACAGGCGCATTTCTTAACAAACAAAGATAAAAGCAATGATTGTGCAAATTCTGGAAGACCCGAATGGACATTGCTAATATGACGGCATCGAGTTCTTCTCTGCTTTTACCTTTATTTCTGTCGTATCGCATCAAATACAACGTCGAGGATTTGAGGATGATTACAGGCGCATTTGTTAATAAAAAAAGATAAAAGCAATAATTGTGCTCATTCTGTGGGACCCGAATGGACATTGCTAATATGACGGCATCAAGTTCTTCTCTGATTTTGCCTTTTATTCTGTCGTATCGCATCAAATACAATGACGACGATTTGAGGATGATTACAGGCGCATTTGTTAATAAAAAAGATAAAAGCAATAATTGTGCTCATTCTGGGGGACCCGAATGGACATTACTAACATGACGTCATCGAGTTCTTCTCTGCTTTTACCTTTCTTTCTGTCATATCGCATCAAATACACTGACGACGATTTGAAGACGATTACAGGCGCATTTGTTAATAAAAAAAGATAAAAGCAATAATTGTGCTCATTCTGGGAGACCCGAATGGACATTGCTAACGTGACGGCATCGAGTTCTTCTCAGCTTTTACCTTTATTTCTGTCATATTGCTTCAAATACAATGACGACGATTTGAGGATGATTCCAGGCGCATTTGTTAATAAAAAAAGGTAAAAGCAATGACTCTGATGAATCTGGGGAACCCGAATGACTATTACTAATATGGCGGCATCGAATTCTTCTCTGCTTTTACCTTTGTTTCTGTCATATTGCTTCAAATACATTGACGACAATTTGAGTATGATTTCAGGCGCCTTTGTTAATAAAAAAAGGTAAAAGCAATAATTGTGATGAATCTAGGGGACCGGACTGGGCATTGCTAATATAACGGCATCAAGTTCTTCTCTGCTTTTACCTTTATTTATGTCATATTGGATCAAATAAAATGACGACGATTTAAGGATGATTACAGGCGCATTTCTTAACAAACAAAGATAAAAGCAATGATTGTGCAAATTCTGGAAGACCCGAATGGACATTGCTAATATGACGGCATCGAGTTCTTCTCTGCTTTTACCTTTATTTCTGTCGTATCGCATCAAATACAACGTCGAGGATTTGAGGATGATTACAGGCGCATTTGTTCATAAAAAAAGATAAAAGCAATAATTGTGCTCATTCTGTGGGACCCGAATGGACATTGCTAATATGACGGCATCAAGTTCTTCTCTGATTTTGCCTTTATTTCTGTCGTATCGCATCAAATACAATGACGACGATTTGAGGATGATTACAGGCGCATTTGTTAATAAAAAAGATAACAGCAATAATTGTGCTCATTCTGGGGGACCCGAATGGACATTGCTAACATGACCGCATCGAGTTCTTCTCTGCTTTTACCTTTCTTTCTGTCATATCGCATCAAATACACTGACGACGATTTGAAGACGATTACAGGCGCATTTGTTAATAAAAAAAGATAAAAGCAATAATTGTGCTCATTCTGGGGGACCCGAATGGACATTGCTAACGTGACGGCATCGAGTTCTTCTCTGCTTTTACCGTTCTTTCTGTCATATCGCATCAAACACACTGACGACGACTTGAAGACGATTACAGGCGCATTTGTTAATAAAAAAAGATAAAAGCAATAATTGTGCTCATTCTGGGGGATCCGAATGGACATTACTAACATGACGGCATCGAGTTCTTCTCTGCTTTTACCTTTCTTTCTGTCATATCGCATCAAATACACTGACGACGATTTGAAGACGATTACAGGCGCATTTGTTAATAAAAAAAGATAAAAGCAATAATTGTGCTCATTCTGGGGGACCCGAATGGACATTACTAACATGACGGCATCGAGTTCTTCTCTGCTTTTACCTTTCTTTCTGTCATATCGCATCAAATACACTGACGACGATTTGAAGACGATTACAGGCGCATTTGTTAATAAAAAAAGATAAAAGCAATAATTGTGCTCATTCTGGGGGACCCGAATGGACATTACTAACATGACGGCATCGAGTTCTTCTCTGCTTTTACCTTTATTTCTGTCATATTGCTTCAAATACAATGACGACGATTTGAGGATGATTTCAGGCGCATTTGTTAATAAAAAAAGGTAAAAGCAATGACTCTGATGAATCTGGGGAACCCGAATGACTATTACTAATATGACGGCATCGAGTTCTTCTCTGCTTTTACCTTCGTTTCTGTCATATTGCTTCAAATACATTGACGACAATTTGAGGATGATTTCAGGCGCATTTGTTAATAAAAAAAGGTAAAAGCAATAATTGTGATGAATCTAGGGGACCCGACTGGGCATTGCTAGTATGACGGCATCGAGTTCTTCTCTGCTTTTACCTTTATTTCTGTCATATTGGATCAAATAAAATGACGACGATTTAAGGATGATTACAGGCGCATTTCTTAACAAACAAAGATAAAAGCAATGATTGTGCAAATTCTGGAAGACCCGAATGGACATTGCTAATATGACGGCATCGAGTTCTTCTCTGCTTTTACCTTTATTTCTGTCGTATCGCATCAAATACAACGTCGAGGATTTGAGGATGATTACAGGCGCATTTGTTAATAAAAAAAGATAAAAGCAATAATTGTGCTCATTCTGTGGGACCCCCATGGACATTGCTAACATGACGGCATCGAGTTCTTCTCTGCTTTTACCTTTCTTTCTGTCATATCGCATCAAATACACTGACGACGATTTGAAGACGATTACAGGCGCATTTGTTAATAAAAAAAGATAAAAGCAATAATTGTGCTCATTCTGGGGGACCCGAATGGACATTGCTAACATGACCGCATCGAGTTCTTCTCTGCTTTTACCTTTCTTTCTGTCATATCGCATCAAATACACTGACGACGATTTGAAGACGATTACATGCGCATTTGTTAATAAAAAAAGATAAAAGCAATAATTGTGCTCATTCTGGGGGACCCGAATGGACATTGCTAACGTGACGGCATCGAGTTCTTCTCTGCTTTTACCTTTCTTTCTGTCATATCGCATCAAACACACTGACGACGATTTGAAGACGATTACAGGCGCATTTGTTAATAAAAAAAGATAAAAGCAATAATTGTGCTCATTCTGGGGGACCCGAATGGACATTACTAACATGACGGCATCGAGTTCTTCTCTGCTTTTACCTTTCTTTCTGTCATATCGCATCAAATACACTGACGACGATTTGAAGACGATTACAGGCGCATTTGTTAATAAAAAAAGATAAAAGCAATAATTGTGCTCATTCTGGGGGACCCGAATGGACATTACTAACATGACGGCATCGAGTTCTTCTCTGCTTTTACCTTTCTTTCTGTCATATCGCATCAAATACACTGACGACGATTTGAAGACGATTACAGGCGCATTTGTTAATAAATAAAGATAAAAGCAATAATTGTGCTCATTCTGGGGGACCCGAATGGACATTACTAACATGACGGCATCGAGTTCTTCTCTGCTTTTACCTTTATTTCTGTCATATTGCTTCAAATACAATGACGACGATTTGAGGATGATTTCAGGCGCATTTGTTAATAAAAAAGGTAAAAGCAATGACTCTGATGAATCTGGGGAACCCGAATGACTATTACTAATATGACGGCATCGAGTTCTTCTCTGCTTTTACCTTTGTTTCTGTCATATTGCTTCAAGTACATTGACGACGATTTGAGGATGATTTCAGGCGCATTTGTTAATAAAAAAAGTTAAAAGCAATAATTGTGATGAATCTAGGGGACCCGACTGGGCATTGCTAATATGACGGCATCGAGTTCTTCTCTGCTTTTACCTTTATTTCTGTCATATTGGATCAAATAAAATGACGACGATTTAAGGATGATTACAGGCGCATTTCTTAACAAACAAAGATAAAAGCAATGATTGTGCAAATTCTGGAAGACCCGAATGGACATTGCTAATATGACGGCATCGAGTTCTTCTCTGCTTTTACCTTTATTTCTGTCGTATCGCATCAAATACAACGTCGAGGATTTGAGGATGATTACAGGCGCATTTGTTAATAAAAAAAGATAAAAGCAATAATTGTGCTCATTCTGTGGGACCCCCATGGACATTGCTAACATGACGGCATCGAGTTCTTCTCTGCTTTTACCTTTCTTTCTGTCATATCGCATCAAATACACTGACGACGATTTGAAGACGATTACAGGCGCATTTGTTAATAAAAAAAGATAAAAGCAATAATTGTGCTCATTCTGGGGGACCCGAATGGATATTACTAACATGACGGCATCGAGTTCTTCTCTGCTTTTACCTTTATTTCTGTCATATCGCTTCAAATACAATGACGACGATTTGAGGATGATTTCAGGCGCATTCGTTAATAAACAAAGGTAAAAGCAATGGTTGTGTCGATTCTGGGGGACCCAATTGGACAGGCCTGATATGACGGCACCGAGTTCTTCTCTGCTTTTATCTTTCTTTCTGTCATATCGCATCAAATACACTGACGACGATTTGAAAACGATTACAGGCGCATTTGTTAATAAAAAAAAGATAAAAGCAATAATTGTGCTCATTCTGGGGGACCCGAATGGACATTGCTAACATGACCGCATCGAGTTCTTCTCTGCTTTTACCTTTCTTTCTGTCATATCGCATCAAATACATTGACGACGATTTGAAGACGATTACATGCGCATTTGTTAATAAAAAAAGATAAAAGCAATAATTGTGCTCATTCTGGGGGACCCGAATGGACATTGCTAACGTGACGGCATCGAGTTCTTCTCTGCTTTTACCTTTCTTTCTGTCATATCGCATCAAACACACTGACGACGATTTGAAGACGATTACAGGCGCATTTGTTAATAAAAAAAGATAAAAGCAATAATTGTGCTCATTCTGGGGGACCCGAATGGACATTACTAACATGACGGCATCGAGTTCTTCTCTGCTTTTACCTTTCTTTCTGTCATATCGCATCAAATACACTGACGACGATTTGAAGACGATTACAGGCGCATTTGTTAATAAAAAAAGATAAAAGCAATAATTGTGCTCATTCTGGGGGACCCGAATGGACATTACTAACATGACGGCATCGAGTTCTTCTCTGCTTTTACCTTTCTTTCTGTCATATCGCATCAAATACACTGACGACGATTTGAAGACGATTACAGGCGCATTTGTTAATAAAAAAAGATAAAAGCAATAATTGTGCTCATTCTGGGGGACCCGAATGGACATTACTAACATGACGGCATCGAGTTCTTCTCTGCTTTTACCTTTATTTCTGTCATATTGCTTCAAATACAATGACGACGATTTGAGGATGATTTCAGGCGCATTTGTTAATAAAAAAGGTAAAAGCAATGACTCTGATGAATCTGGGGAACCCGAATGACTATTACTAATATGACGGCATCGAGTTCTTCTCTGCTTTTACCCTTGTTTCTGTCATATTGCTTCAAGTACATTGACGACAATTTGAGGATGATTTCAGGCGCATTTGTTAATAAAAAAAGGTAAAAGCAATAATTGTGATGAATCTAGGGGACCCGACTGGGCATTGCTAATATGACGGCATCGAGTTCTTCTC
Organism: Ophion slaviceki; assembly: GCA_944452715.1. Classification (NCBI taxonomy): domain Eukaryota; kingdom Metazoa; phylum Arthropoda; class Insecta; order Hymenoptera; family Ichneumonidae; genus Ophion; species Ophion slaviceki. The sequence continues at coordinate 43,355,422 of OX101786.1, forward strand.
TGCTTTTACCTTTATTTCTGTCATATTGGATCAAATAAAATGACGACGATTTAAGGATGATTACAGGCGCATTTCTTAACAAACAAAGATAAAAGCAATGATTGTGCAAATTCTGGAAGACCCGAATGGACATTGCTAATATGACGGCATCGAGTTCTTCTCTGCTTTTACCTTCATTCTGTCGTATCGCATCAAATACAACGTCGAGGATTTGAGGATGATTACAGGCGCATTTGTTAATAAAAAAAGATAAAAGCAATAATTGTGCTCATTCTGTGGGACCCCCATGGACATTGCTAACATGACGGCATCGAGTTCTTCTCTGCTTTTACCTTTCTTTCTGTCATATCGCATCAAATACACTGACGACGATTTGAAGACGATTACAGGCGCATTTGTTAATAAAAAAAGATAAAAGCAATAATTGTGCTCATTCTGGGGGACCCGAATGGACATTGCTAACGTGACGGCATCGAGTTCTTCTCTGCTTTTACCTTTCTTTCTGTCATATCGCATCAAACACACTGACGACGATTTGAAGACGATTACAGGCGCATTTGTTAATAAAAAAAGATAAAAGCAATAATTGTGCTCATTCTGGGGGACCCGAATGGACATTACTAACATGACGGCATCGAGTTCTTCTCTGCTTTTACCTTTATTTCTGTCATATTGCTTCAAATACACTGACGACGATTTGAAGACGATTACAGGCGCATTTGTTAATAAAAAAAGATAAAAGCAATAATTGTGCTCATTCTGGGGGACCCGAATGGACATTACTAACATGACGGCATCGAGTTCTTCTCTGCTTTTACCTTTCTTTCTGTCATATCGCATCAAATACACTGACGACGATTTGAAGACGATTACAGGCGCATTTCTTAATAAATAAAGATAAAAGCAATAATTGTGCTCATTCTGGGGGACCCGAATGGACATTACTAACATGACGGCATCGAGTTCTTCTCTGCTTTTACCTTTATTTCTGTCATATTGCTTCAAATACAATGACGACGATTTGAGGATGATTTCAGGCGCATTTGTTAATAAAAAAGGTAAAAGCAATGACTCTGATGAATCTGGGGAACCCGAATGACTATTACTAATATGACGGCATCGAGTTCTTCTCTGCTTTTACCTTTGTTTCTGTCATATTGCTTCAAGTACATTGACGACAATTTGAGGATGATTTCAGGCGCATTTGTTAATAAAAAAAGTTAAAAGCAATAATTGTGATGAATCTAGGGGACCCGACTGGGCATTGCTAATATGACGGCATCGAGTTCTTCTCTGCTTTTACTTTTATTTCTGTCATATTGGATCAAATAAAATGACGACGATTTAAGGATGATTACAGGCGCATTTCTTAACAAACAAAGATAAAAGCAATGATTGTGCAAATTCTGGAAGACCCGAATGGACATTGCTAATATGACGGCATCGAGTTCTTCTCTGCTTTTACCTTTATTTCTGTCGTATCGCATCAAATACAACGTCGAGGATTTGAGGATGATTACAGGCGCATTTGTTAATAAAAAAAGATAAAAGCAATAATTGTGCTCATTCTGTGGGACCCCCATGGACATTGCTAACATGACGGCATCGAGTTCTTCTCTGCTTTTACCTTTCTTTCTGTCATATCGCATCAAATACACTGACGACGATTTGAAGACGATTACAGGCGCATTTGTTAATAAAAAAAGATAAAAGCAATAATTGTGCTCATTCTGGGGGACCCGAATGGATATTACTAACATGACGGCATCGAGTTCTTCTCTGCTTTTACCTTTATTTCTGTCATATCGCTTCAAATACAATGACGACGATTTGAGGATGATTTCAGGCGCATTTGTTAATAAACAAAGGTAAAAGCAATGGTTGTGTCGATTCTGGGGGACCCAATTGGACAGGCCTGATATGACGGCACCGAGTTCTTCTCTGCTTTTATCTTTCTTTCTGTCATATCGCATCAAATACACTGACGACGATTTGAAAACGATTACAGGCGCATTTGTTAATAAAAAAAAGATAAAAGCAATAATTGTGCTCATTCTGGGGGACCCGAATGGACATTGCTAACATGACCGCATCGAGTTCTTCTCTGCTTTTACCTTTCTTTCTGTCATATCGCATCAAATACACTGACGACGATTTGAAGACGATTACATGCGCATTTGTTAATAAAAAAAGATAAAAGCAATAATTGTGCTCATTCTGGGGGACCCGAATGGACATTGCTAACGTGACGGCATCGAGTTCTTCTCTGCTTTTACCTTTCTTTCTGTCATATCGCATCAAACACACTGACGACGATTTGAAGACGATTACAGGCGCATTTGTTAATAAAAAAAGATAAAAGCAATAATTGTGCTCATTCTGGGGGACCCGAATGGACATTATTAACATGACGGCATCGAGTTCTTCTCTGCTTTTACCTTTCTTTCTGTCATATCGCATCAAATACACTGACGACGATTTGAAGACGATTACAGGCGCATTTGTTAATAAAAAAAGATAAAAGCAATAATTGTGCTCATTCTGGGGGACCCGAATGGACATTACTAACGAGACGGCATCGAGTTCTTCTCTGCTTTTACCTTTCTTTCTGTCATATCGCATCAAATACACTGACGACGATTTGAAGACGATTACAGGCGCATTTGTTAATAAAAAAAGATAAAAGCAATAATTGTGCTCATTCTGGGGGACCCGAATGGACATTACTAACATGACGGCATCGAGTTCTTCTCTGCTTTTACCTTTATTTCTGTCATATTGCTTCAAATACAATGACGACGATTTGAGGATGATTTCAGGCGCATTTGTTAATAAAAAAGGTAAAAGCAATGACTCTGATGAATCTGGGGAACCCGAATGACTATTACTAATATGACGGCATCGAGTTCTTCTCTGCTTTTACCTTTGTTTCTGTCATATTGCTTCAAGTACATTGACGACAATTTGAGGATGATTTCAGGCGCATTTGTTAATAAAAAAAGGTAAAAGCAATAATTGTGATGAATCTAGGGGACCCGACTGGGCATTGCTAATATGACGGCATCGAGTTCTTCTCTGCTTTTACCTTTATTTCTGTCATATTGGATCAAATAAAATGACGACGATTTAAGGATGATTACAGGCGCATTTCTTAACAAACAAAGATAAAAGCAATGATTGTGCAAATTCTGGAAGACCCGAATGGACATTGCTAATATGACGGCATCGAGTTCTTCTCTGCTTTTACCTTCATTTCTGTCGTATCGCATCAAATACAACGTCGAGGATTTGAGGATGATTACAGGCGCATTTGTTAATAAAAAAAGATAAAAGCAATAATTGTGCTCATTCTGTGGGACCCCCATGGACATTGCTAACATGACGGCATCGAGTTCTTCTCTGCTTTTACCTTTCTTTCTGTCATATCGCATCAAATACACTGACGACGATTTGAAGACGATTACAGGCGCATTTGTTAATAAAAAAAGATAAAAGCAATAATTGTGCTCATTCTGGGGGACCCGAATGGACATTGCTAACATGACCGCATCGAGTTCTTCTCTGCTTTTACCTTTCTTTCTGTCATATCGCATCAAATACACTGACGACGATTTGAAGACGATTACATGCGCATTTGTTAATAAAAAAAGATAAAAGCAATAATTGTGCTCATTCTGGGGGACCCGAATGGACATTGCTAACGTGACGGCATCGAGTTCTTCTCTGCTTTTACCTTTCTTTCTGTCATATCGCATCAAACACACTGACGACGATTTGAAGACGATTACAGGCGCATTTGTTAATAAAAAAAGATAAAAGCAATAATTGTGCTCATTCTGGGGGACCCGAATGGACATTACTAACATGACGGCATCGAGTTCTTCTCTGCTTTTACCTTTCTTTCTGTCATATCGCATCAAATACACTGACGACGATTTGAAGACGATTACAGGCGCATTTGTTAATAAAAAAAGATAAAAGCAATAATTGTGCTCATTCTGGGGGACCCGAATGGACATTACTAACATGACGGCATCGAGTTCTTCTCTGCTTTTACCTTTCTTTCTGTCATATCGCATCAAATACACTGACGACGATTTGAAGACGATTACAGGCGCATTTGTTAATAAATAAAGATAAAAGCAATAATTGTGCTCATTCTGGGGGACCCGAATGGACATTACTAACATGACGGCATCGAGTTCTTCTCTGCTTTTACCTTTATTTCTGTCATATTGCTTCAAATACAATGACGACGATTTGAGGATGATTTCAGGCGCATTTGTTAATAAAAAAGGTAAAAGCAATGACTCTGATGAATCTGGGGAACCCGAATGACTATTACTAATATGACGGCATCGAGTTCTTCTCTGCTTTTACCTTTGTTTCTGTCATATTGCTTCAAGTACATTGACGACAATTTGAGGATGATTTCAGGCGCATTTGTTAATAAAAAAAGTTAAAAGCAATAATTGTGATGAATCTAGGGGACCCGACTGGGCATTGCTAATATGACGGCATCGAGTTCTTCTCTGCTTTTACTTTTATTTCTGTCATATTGGATCAAATAAAATGACGACGATTTAAGGATGATTACAGGCGCATTTCTTAACAAACAAAGATAAAAGCAATGATTGTGCAAATTCTGGAAGACCCGAATGGACATTGCTAATATGACGGCATCGAGTTCTTCTCTGCTTTTACCTTTATTTCTGTCGTATCGCATCAAATACAACGTCGAGGATTTGAGGATGATTACAGGCGCATTTGTTAATAAAAAAAGATAAAAGCAATAATTGTGCTCATTCTGTGGGACCCCCATGGACATTGCTAACATGACGGCATCGAGTTCTTCTCTGCTTTTACCTTTCTTTCTGTCATATCGCATCAAATACACTGACGACGATTTGAAGACGATTACAGGCGCATTTGTTAATAAAAAAAGATAAAAGCAATAATTGTGCTCATTCTGGGGGACCCGAATGGATATTACTAACATGACGGCATCGAGTTCTTCTCTGCTTTTACCTTTATTTCTGTCATATCGCTTCAAATACAATGACGACGATTTGAGGATGATTTCAGGCGCATTCGTTAATAAACAAAGGTAAAAGCAATGGTTGTGTCGATTCTGGGGGACCCAATTGGACAGGCCTGATATGACGGCACCGAGTTCTTCTCTGCTTTTATCTTTCTTTCTGTCATATCGCATCAAATACACTGACGACGATTTGAAAACGATTACAGGCGCATTTGTTAATAAAAAAAAGATAAAAGCAATAATTGTGCTCATTCTGGGGGACCCGAATGGACATTGCTAACATGACCGCATCGAGTTCTTCTCTGCTTTTACCTTTCTTTCTGTCATATCGCATCAAATACATTGACGACGATTTGAAGACGATTACATGCGCATTTGTTAATAAAAAAAGATAAAAGCAATAATTGTGCTCATTCTGGGGGACCCGAATGGACATTGCTAACGTGACGGCATCGAGTTCTTCTCTGCTTTTACCTTTCTTTCTGTCATATCGCATCAAACACACTGACGACGATTTGAAGACGATTACAGGCGCATTTGTTAATAAAAAAAGATAAAAGCAATAATTGTGCTCATTCTGGGGGACCCGAATGGACATTACTAACATGACGGCATCGAGTTCTTCTCTGCTTTTACCTTTCTTTCTGTCATATCGCATCAAATACACTGACGACGATTTGAAGACGATTACAGGCGCATTTGTTAATAAAAAAAGATAAAAGCAATAATTGTGCTCATTCTGGGGGACCCGAATGGACATTACTAACATGACGGCATCGAGTTCTTCTCTGCTTTTACCTTTCTTTCTGTCATATCGCATCAAATACACTGACGACGATTTGAAGACGATTACAGGCGCATTTGTTAATAAAAAAAGATAAAAGCAATAATTGTGCTCATTCTTGGGGACCCGAATGGACATTACTAACATGACGGCATCGAGTTCTTCTCTGCTTTTACCTTTATTTCTGTCATATTGCTTCAAATACAATGACGACGATTTGAGGATGATTTCAGGCGCATTTGTTAATAAAAAAGGTAAAAGCAATGACTCTGATGAATCTGGGGAACCCGAATGACTATTACTAATATGACGGCATCGAGTTCTTCTCTGCTTTTACCCTTGTTTCTGTCATATTGCTTCAAGTACATTGACGACAATTTGAGGATGATTTCAGGCGCATTTGTTAATAAAAAAAGGTAAAAGCAATAATTGTGATGAATCTAGGGGACCCGACTGGGCATTGCTAATATGACGGCATCGAGTTCTTCTCTGCTTTTACCTTTATTTCTGTCATATTGGATCAAATAAAATGACGACGATTTAAGGATGATTACAGGCGCATTTCTTAACAAACAAAGATAAAAGCAATGATTGTGCAAATTCTGGAAGACCCGAATGGACATTGCTAATATGACGGCATCGAGTTCTTCTCTGCTTTTACCTTCATTTCTGTCGTATCGCATCAAATACAACGTCGAGGATTTGAGGATGATTACAGGCGCATTTGTTAATAAAAAAAGATAAAAGCAATAATTGTGCTCATTCTGTGGGACCCCCATGGACATTGCTAACATGACGGCATCGAGTTCTTCTCTGCTTTTACCTTTCTTTCTGTCATATCGCATCAAATACACTGACGACGATTTGAAGACGATTACAGGCGCATTTGTTAATAAAAAAAGATAAAAGCAATAATTGTGCTCATTCTGGGGGACCCGAATGGACATTGCTAACGTGACGGCATCGAGTTCTTCTCTGCTTTTACCTTTCTTTCTGTCATATCGCATCAAACACACTGACGACGATTTGAAGACGATTACAGGCGCATTTGTTAATAAAAAAAGATAAAAGCAATAATTGTGCTCATTCTGGGGGACCCGAATGGACATTACTAACATGACGGCATCGAGTTCTTCTCTGCTTTTACCTTTCTTTCTGTCATATCGCATCAAATACACTGACGACGATTTGAAGACGATTACAGGCGCATTTGTTAATAAAAAAAGATAAAAGCAATAATTGTGCTCATTCTGGGGGACCCGAATGGACATTACTAACATGACGGCATCGAGTTCTTCTCTGCTTTTACCTTTCTTTCTGTCATATCGCATCAAATACACTGACGACGATTTGAAGACGATTACAGGCGCATTTCTTAATAAATAAAGATAAAAGCAATAATTGTGCTCATTCTGGGGGACCCGAATGGACATTACTAACATGACGGCATCGAGTTCTTCTCTGCTTTTACCTTTATTTCTGTCATATTGCTTCAAATACAATGACGACGATTTGAGGATGATTTCAGGCGCATTTGTTAATAATAAAGGTAAAAGCAATGACTCTGATGAATCTGGGGAACCCGAATGACTATTACTAATATGACGGCATCGAGTTCTTCTCTGCTTTTACCTTTGTTTCTGTCATATTGCTTCAAGTACATTGACGACAATTTGAGGATGATTTCAGGCGCATTTGTTAATAAAAAAAGTTAAAAGCAATAATTGTGATGAATCTAGGGGACCCGACTGGGCATTGCTAATATGACGGCATCGAGTTCTTCTCTGCTTTTACTTTTATTTCTGTCATATTGGATCAAATAAAATGACGACGATTTAAGGATGATTACAGGCGCATTTCTTAACAAACAAAGATAAAAGCAATGATTGTGCAAATTCTGGAAGACCCGAATGGACATTGCTAATATGACGGCATCGAGTTCTTCTCTGCTTTTACCTTTATTTCTGTCGTATCGCATCAAATACAACGTCGAGGATTTGAGGATGATTACAGGCGCATTTGTTAATAAAAAAAGATAAAAGCAATAATTGTGCTCATTCTGTGGGACCCCCATGGACATTGCTAACATGACGGCATCGAGTTCTTCTCTGCTTTTACCTTTCTTTCTGTCATATCGCATCAAATACACTGACGACGATTTGAAGACGATTACAGGCGCATTTGTTAATAAAAAAAGATAAAAGCAATAATTGTGCTCATTCTGGGGGACCCGAATGGATATTACTAACATGACGGCATCGAGTTCTTCTCTGCTTTTACCTTTATTTCTGTCATATCGCTTCAAATACAATGACGACGATTTGAGGATGATTTCAGGCGCATTTGTTAATAAACAAAGGTAAAAGCAATGGTTGTGTCGATTCTGGGGGACCCAATTGGACAGGCCTGATATGACGGCACCGAGTTCTTCTCTGCTTTTATCTTTCTTTCTGTCATATCGCATCAAATACACTGACGACGATTTGAAAACGATTACAGGCGCATTTGTTAATAAAAAAAAGATAAAAGCAATAATTGTGCTCATTCTGGGGGACCCGAATGGACATTGCTAACATGACCGCATCGAGTTCTTCTCTGCTTTTACCTTTCTTTCTGTCATATCGCATCAAATACACTGACGACGATTTGAAGACGATTACATGCGCATTTGTTAATAAAAAAAGATAAAAGCAATAATTGTGCTCATTCTGGGGGACCCGAATGGACATTGCTAACGTGACGGCATCGAGTTCTTCTCTGCTTTTACCTTTCTTTCTGTCATATCGCATCAAACACACTGACGACGATTTGAAGACGATTACAGGCGCATTTGTTAATAAAAAAAGATAAAAGCAATAATTGTGCTCATTCTGGGGGACCCGAATGGACATTACTAACATGACGGCATCGAGTTCTTCTCTGCTTTTACCTTTCTTTCTGTCATATCGCATCAAATACACTGACGACGATTTGAAGACGATTACAGGCGCATTTGTTAATAAAAAAAGATAAAAGCAATAATTGTGCTCATTCTGGGGGACCCGAATGGACATTACTAACGAGACGGCATCGAGTTCTTCTCTGCTTTTACCTTTCTTTCTGTCATATCGCATCAAATACACTGACGACGATTTGAAGACGATTACAGGCGCATTTGTTAATAAAAAAAGATAAAAGCAATAATTATGCTCATTCTGGGGGACCCGAATGGACATTACTAACATGACGGCATCGAGTTCTTCTCTGCTTTTACCTTTATTTCTGTCATATTGCTTCAAATACAATGACGACGATTTGAGGATGATTTCAGGCGCATTTGTTAATAAAAAAGGTAAAAGCAATGACTCTGATGAATCTGGGGAACCCGAATGACTATTACTAATATGACGGCATCGAGTTCTTCTCTGCTTTTACCTTTGTTTCTGTCATATTGCTTCAAGTACATTGACGACAATTTGAGGATGATTTCAGGCGCATTTGTTAATAAAAAAAGGTAAAAGCAATAATTGTGATGAATCTAGGGGACCCGACTGGGCATTGCTAATATGACGGCATCGAGTTCTTCTCTGCTTTTACCTTTATTTCTGTCATATTGGATCAAATAAAATGACGACGATTTAAGGATGATTACAGGCGCATTTCTTAACAAACAAAGATAAAAGCAATGATTGTGCAAATTCTGGAAGACCCGAATGGACATTGCTAATATGACGGCATCGAGTTCTTCTCTGCTTTTACCTTCATTTCTGTCGTATCGCATCAAATACAACGTCGAGGATTTGAGGATGATTACAGGCGCATTTGTTAATAAAAAAAGATAAAAGCAATAATTGTGCTCATTCTGTGGGACCCCCATGGACATTGCTAACATGACGGCATCGAGTTCTTCTCTGCTTTTACCTTTCTTTCTGTCATATCGCATCAAATACACTGACGACGATTTGAAGACGATTACAGGCGCATTTGTTAATAAAAAAAGATAAAAGCAATAATTGTGCTCATTCTGGGGGACCCGAATGGACATTGCTAACGTGACGGCATCGAGTTCTTCTCTGCTTTTACCTTTCTTTCTGTCATATCGCATCAAACACACTGACGACGATTTGAAGACGATTACAGGCGCATTTGTTAATAAAAAAAGATAAAAGCAATAATTGTGCTCATTCTGGGGGACCCGAATGGACATTACTAACATGACGGCATCGAGTTCTTCTCTGCTTTTACCTTTCTTTCTGTCATATCGCATCAAATACACTGACGACGATTTGAAGACGATTACAGGCGCATTTGTTAATAAAAAAAGATAAAAGCAATAATTGTGCTCATTCTGGGGGACCCGAATGGACATTACTAACATGACGGCATCGAGTTCTTCTCTGCTTTTACCTTTCTTTCTGTCATATCGCATCAAATACACTGACGACGATTTGAAGACGATTACAGGCGCATTTCTTAATAAATAAAGATAAAAGCAATAATTGTGCTCATTCTGGGGGACCCGAATGGACATTACTAACATGACGGCATCGAGTTCTTCTCTGCTTTTACCTTTATTTCTGTCATATTGCTTCAAATACAATGACGACGATTTGAGGATGATTTCAGGCGCATTTGTTAATAAAAAAGGTAAAAGCAATGACTCTGATGAATCTGGGGAACCCGAATGACTATTACTAATATGACGGCATCGAGTTCTTCTCTGCTTTTACCTTTGTTTCTGTCATATTGCTTCAAGTACATTGACGACAATTTGAGGATGATTTCAGGCGCATTTGTTAATAAAAAAAGTTAAAAGCAATAATTGTGATGAATCTAGGGGACCCGACTGGGCATTGCTAATATGACGGCATCGAGTTCTTCTCTGCTTTTACTTTTATTTCTGTCATATTGGATCAAATAAAATGACGACGATTTAAGGATGATTACAGGCGCATTTCTTAACAAACAAAGATAAAAGCAATGATTGTGCAAATTCTGGAAGACCCGAATGGACATTGCTAATATGACGGCATCGAGTTCTTCTCTGCTTTTACCTTTATTTCTGTCGTATCGCATCAAATACAACGTCGAGGATTTGAGGATGATTACAGGCGCATTTGTTAATAAAAAAAGATAAAAGCAATAATTGTGCTCATTCTGTGGGACCCCCATGGACATTGCTAACATGACGGCATCGAGTTCTTCTCTGCTTTTACCTTTCTTTCTGTCATATCGCATCAAATACACTGACGACGATTTGAAGACGATTACAGGCGCATTTGTTAATAAAAAAAGATAAAAGCAATAATTGTGCTCATTCTGGGGGACCCGAATGGATATTACTAACATGACGGCATCGAGTTCTTCTCTGCTTTTACCTTTATTTCTGTCATATCGCTTCAAATACAATGACGACGATTTGAGGATGATTTCAGGCGCATTTGTTAATAAACAAAGGTAAAAGCAATGGTTGTGTCGATTCTGGGGGACCCAATTGGACAGGCCTGATATGACGGCACCGAGTTCTTCTCTGCTTTTATCTTTCTTTCTGTCATATCGCATCAAATACACTGACGACGATTTGAAAACGATTACAGGCGCATTTGTTAATAAAAAAAAGATAAAAGCAATAATTGTGCTCATTCTGGGGGACCCGAATGGACATTGCTAACATGACCGCATCGAGTTCTTCTCTGCTTTTACCTTTCTTTCTGTCATATCGCATCAAATACACTGACGACGATTTGAAGACGATTACATGCGCATTTGTTAATAAAAAAAGATAAAAGCAATAATTGTGCTCATTCTGGGGGACCCGAATGGACATTGCTAACGTGACGGCATCGAGTTCTTCTCTGCTTTTACCTTTCTTTCTGTCATATCGCATCAAACACACTGACGACGATTTGAAGACGATTACAGGCGCATTTGTTAATAAAAAAAGATAAAAGCAATAATTGTGCTCATTCTGGGGGACCCGAATGGACATTACTAACATGACGGCATCGAGTTCTTCTCTGCTTTTACCTTTCTTTCTGTCATATCGCATCAAATACACTGACGACGATTTGAAGACGATTACAGGCGCATTTGTTAATAAAAAAAGATAAAAGCAATAATTGTGCTCATTCTGGGGGACCCGAATGGACATTACTAACATGACGGCATCGAGTTCTTCTCTGCTTTTACCTTTCTTTCTGTCATATCGCATCAAATACACTGACGACGATTTGAAGACGATTACAGGCGCATTTGTTAATAAAAAAAGATAAAAGCAATAATTGTGCTCATTCTGGGGGACCCGAATGGACATTACTAACATGACGGCATCGAGTTCTTCTCTGCTTTTACCTTTATTTCTGTCATATTGCTTCAAATACAATGACGACGATTTGAGGATGATTTCAGGCGCATTTGTTAATAAAAAAGGTAAAAGCAATGACTCTGATGAATCTGGGGAACCCGAATGACTATTACTAATATGACGGCATCGAGTTCTTCTCTGCTTTTACCTTTGTTTCTGTCATATTGCTTCAAGTACATTGACGACAATTTGAGGATGATTTCAGGCGCATTTGTTAATAAAAAAAGGTAAAAGCAATAATTGTGATGAATCTAGGGGACCCGACTGGGCATTGCTAATATGACGGCATCGAGTTCTTCTCTGCTTTTACCTTTATTTCTGTCATATTGGATCAAATAAAATGACGACGATTTAAGGATGATTACAGGCGCATTTCTTAACAAACAAAGATAAAAGCAATGATTGTGCAAATTCTGGAAGACCCGAATGGACATTGCTAATATGACGGCATCGAGTTCTTCTCTGCTTTTACCTTCATTTCTGTCGTATCGCATCAAATACAACGTCGAGGATTTGAGGATGATTACAGGCGCATTTGTTAATAAAAAAAGATAAAAGCAATAATTGTGCTCATTCTGTGGGACCCCCATGGACATTGCTAACATGACGGCATCGAGTTCTTCTCTGCTTTTACCTTTCTTTCTGTCATATCGCATCAAATACACTGACGACGATTTGAAGACGATTACAGGCGCATTTGTTAATAAAAAAAGATAAAAGCAATAATTGTGCTCATTCTGGGGGACCCGAATGGACATTGCTAACGTGACGGCATCGAGTTCTTCTCTGCTTTTACCTTTCTTTCTGTCATATCGCATCAAACACACTGACGACGATTTGAAGACGATTACAGGCGCATTTGTTAATAAAAAAAGATAAAAGCAATAATTGTGCTCATTCTGGGGGACCCGAATGGACATTACTAACGTGACGGCATCGAGTTCTTCTCTGCTTTTACCTTTCTTTCTGTCATATCGCATCAAATACACTGACGACGATTTGAAGACGATTACAGGCGCATTTGTTAATAAAAAAAGATAAAAGCAATAATTGTGCTCATTCTGGGGGACCCGAATGGACATTACTAACATGACGGCATCGAGTTCTTCTCTGCTTTTACCTTTCTTTCTGTCATATCGCATCAAATACACTGACGACGATTTGAAGACGATTACAGGCGCATTTCTTAATAAATAAAGATAAAAGCAATAATTGTGCTCATTCTGGGGGACCCGAATGGACATTACTAACATGACGGCATCGAGTTCTTCTCTGCTTTTACCTTTATTTCTGTCATATTGCTTCAAATACAATGACGACGATTTGAGGATGATTTCAGGCGCATTTGTTAATAAAAAAGGTAAAAGCAATGACTCTGATGAATCTGGGGAACCCGAATGACTATTACTAATATGACGGCATCGAGTTCTTCTCTGCTTTTACCTTTGTTTCTGTCATATTGCTTCAAGTACATTGACGACAATTTGAGGATGATTTCAGGCGCATTTGTTAATAAAAAAAGTTAAAAGCAATAATTGTGATGAATCTAGGGGACCCGACTGGGCATTGCTAATATGACGGCATCGAGTTCTTCTCTGCTTTTACTTTTATTTCTGTCATATTGGATCAAATAAAATGACGACGATTTAAGGATGATTACAGGCGCATTTCTTAACAAACAAAGATAAAAGCAATGATTGTGCAAATTCTGTGGGACCCGAATGGACATTGCTAATATGACGGCATCAAGTTCTTCTCTGATTTTGCCTTTATTTCTGTCGTATCGCATCAAATACAATGACGACGATTTGAGGATGATTACAGGCGCATTTGTTAATAAAAAAAGATAAAAGCAATAATTGTGCTCATTCTGGGGGACCCGAATGGACATTACTAACATGACGGCATCGAGTTCTTCTCTGCTTTTACCTTTCTTTCTGTCATATCGCATCAAATACACTGACGACGATTTGAAGACGATTACAGGCGCATTTGTTAATAAAAAAAGATAAAAGCAATAATTGTGCTCATTCTGGGGGACCCGAATCGACATTGCTAGTATGACGGCATCGAGTTCTTCTCTGCTTTTACCTTTATTTCTGTCATATTGGATCAAATAAAATGACGACGATTTGAGGATGACTACAGGCGCATTTCTTAACAAACAAAGATAAAAGCAATGATTATGCAAATTCTGGAAGACCCGAATGGACATTGCTAGTATGACGGCATCGAGTTCTTCTCTGCTTTTACCTTTATTATTGTCGTATCGCATAAAATACAACGACGAGGATTTGAAAACGATTACAGGCGCATTTGTTAATAAAAAAAAGATAAAAGCAATAATTGTGCTCATTCTGGGGGACCCGAATGGACATTGCTAACATGACCGCATCGAGTTCTTCTCTGCTTTTACCTTTCTTTCTGTCATATCGCATCAAATACACTGACGACGATTTGAAGACGATTACATGCGCATTTGTTAATAAAAAAGATAAAAGCAATAATTGTGCTCATTCTGGGGGACCCGAATGGACATTGCTAACGTGACGGCATCGAGTTCTTCTCTGCTTTTACCTTTCTTTCTGTCATATCGCATCAAACACACTGACGACGATTTGAAGACGATTACAGGCGCATTTGTTAATAAAAAAAGATAAAAGCAATAATTGTGCTCATTCTGGGGGACCCGAATGGACATTACTAACATGGACGGCATCGAGTTCTTCTCTGCTTTTACCTTTCTTTCTGTCATATCGCATCAAATACACTGACGACGATTTGAAGACGATTACAGGCGCATTTGTTAATAAAAAAAGATAAAAGCAATAATTGTGCTCATTCTGGGGGACCCGAATGGACATTACTAACATGACGGCATCGAGTTCTTCTCTGCTTTTACCTTTCTTTCTGTCATATCGCATCAAATACACTGACGACGATTTGAAGACGATTACAGGCGCATTTGTTAATAAAAAAAGATAAAAGCAATAATTGTGCTCATTCTGGGGGACCCGAATGGACATTACTAACATGACGGCATCGAGTTCTTCTCTGCTTTTACCTTTATTTCTGTCATATTGCTTCAAATACAATGACGACGATTTGAGGATGATTTCAGGCGCATTTGTTAATAAAAAAGGTAAAAGCAATGACTCTGATGAATCTGGGGAACCCGAATGACTATTACTAATATGACGGCATCAAGTTCTTCTCTGCTTTTACCTTTGTTTCTGTCATATTGCTTCAAGTACATTGACGACAATTTGAGGATGATTTCAGGCGCATTTGTTAATAAAAAAAGGTAAAAGCAATAATTGTGATGAATCTAGGGGACCCGACTGGGCATTGCTAATATGACGGCATCGAGTTCTTCTCTGCTTTTACCTTTATTTCTGTCATATTGGATCAAATAAAATGACGACGATTTAAGGATGATTACAGGCGCATTTCTTAACAAACAAAGATAAAAGCAATGATTGTGCAAATTCTGGAAGACCCGAATGGACATTGCTAATATGACGGCATCGAGTTCTTCTCTGCTTTTACCTTCATTTCTGTCGTATCGCATCAAATACAACGTCGAGGATTTGAGGATGATTACAGGCGCATTTGTTAATAAAAAAAGATAAAAGCAATAATTGTGCTCATTCTGTGGGACCCCCATGGACATTGCTAACATGACGGCATCGAGTTCTTCTCTGCTTTTACCTTTCTTTCTGTCATATCGCATCAAATACACTGACGACGATTTGAAGACGATTACAGGCGCATTTGTTAATAAAAAAAGATAAAAGCAATAATTGTGCTCATTCTGGGGGACCCGACTGGTCATTACTAACATGACGGCATCGAGTTCTTCTCTGCTTTTACCTTTATTTCTGTCATATCGCTTCAATTACAATGACGACGATTTGAGGATGATTTCAGGCGCATTTGTTAATAAACAAAGGTAAAAGCAATGGTTGTGTCGATTCTGGGGGACCCAATTGGACAGGCCTGATATGACGGCACCGAGTTCTTCTCTCCTTTTATCTTTCTTTCTGTCATATCGCATCAAATACACTGACGACGATTTGAAAACGATTACAGGCGCATTTGTTAATAAAAAAAGATAAAAGCAATAATTGTGCTCATTCTGGGGGACCCGACCATTCGGGTCCCCCAGAATGAGCACAATGTCCATACATTACTAACATGACGGCATCGAGTTCTTCTCAGCTTTTACCTTTATTTCTGTCATATTGCTTCAAATACAATGACGACGATTTGAGGATGATTCCAGGCGCATTTGTTAATAAAAAAAGGTAAAAGCAATGACTCTGATGAATCTGGGGAACCCGAATGACTATTACTAATATGACGGCATCGAGTTCTTCTCTGCTTTTACCTTTGTTTCTGTCATATTGCTTCAAATACATTGACGACAATTTGAGAATGATTTCAGGCGCATTTGTTAATAAAAAAAGGTAAAAGCAATAATTGTGATGAATCTAGGGGACCGGACTGGGCATTGCTAATATAACGGCATCAAGTTCTTCTCTGCTTTTACCTTTATTTCTGTCATATTGGATCAAATAAAATGACGACGATTTAAGGATGATTACAGGCGCATTTCTTAACAAACAAAGATAAAAGCAATGATTGTGCAAATTCTGGAAGACCCGAATGGACATTGCTAATATGACGGCATCGAGTTCTTCTCTGCTTTTACCATTATTTCTGTCGTATCGCATCAAATACAACGTCGAGGATTTGAGGATGAATACAGGCGCATTTGTTCATAAAAAAAGATAAAAGCAATAATTGTGCTCATTCTGTGGGACCCGAATGGACATTGCTAATATGACGGCATCAAGTTCTTCTCTGATTTTGCCTTTATTTCTGTCGTATCGCATCAAATACAATGACGACGATTTGAGGATGATTACAGGCGCATTTGTTAATAAAAAAAGATAAAAGCAATAATTGTGCTCATTCTGGGGGACCCGAATGGACATTACTAACATGACGGCATCGAGTTCTTCTCTGCTTTTACCTTTCTTTCTGTCATATCGCATCAAATACACTGACGACGATTTGAAGACGATTACAGGCGCATTTGTTAATAAAAAAAGATAAAAGCAATAATTGTGCTCATTCTGGGGGATCCGAATCGACATTGCTAGTATGACGGCATCGAGTTCTTCTCTGCTTTTACCTTTATTTCTGTCATATTGGATCAAATAAAATGACGACGATTTGAGGATGACTACAGGCGCATTTCTTAACAAACAAAGATAAAAGCAATGATTATGCAAATTCTGGAAGACCCGAATGGACATTGCTAGTATGACGGCATCGAGTTCTTCTCTGCTTTTACCTTTATTATTGTCGTATCGCATAAAATACAACGACGAGGATTTGAAAACGATTACAGGCGCATTTGTTAATAAAAAAAAGATAAAAGCAATAATTGTGCTCATTCTGGGGGACCCGAATGGACATTGCTAACATGACCGCATCGAGTTCTTCTCTGCTTTTACCTTTCTTTCTGTCATATCGCATCAAATACACTGACGACGATTTGAAGACGATTACATGCGCATTTGTTAATAAAAAAAGATAAAAGCAATAATTGTGCTCATTCTGGGGGACCCGAATGGACATTGCTAACGTGACGGCATCGAGTTCTTCTCTGCTTTTACCTTTCTTTCTGTCATATCGCATCAAACACACTGACGACGATTTGAAGACGATTACAGGCGCATTTGTTAATAAAAAAAGATAAAAGCAATAATTGTGCTCATTCTGGGGGACCCGAATGGACATTACTAACATGACGGCATCGAGTTCTTCTCTGCTTTTACCTTTCTTTCTGTCATATCGCATCAAATACACTGACGACGATTTGAAGACGATTACAGGCGCATTTGTTAATAAAAAAAGATAAAAGCAATAATTGTGCTCATTCTGGGGGACCCGAATGGACATTACTAACATGACGGCATCGAGTTCTTCTCTGCTTTTACCTTTCTTTCTGTCATATCGCATCAAATACACTGACGACGATTTGAAGACGATTACAGGCGCATTTGTTAATAAAAAAAGATAAAAGCAATAATTGTGCTCATTCTGGGGGACCCGAATGGACATTACTAACATGACGGCATCGAGTTCTTCTCTGCTTTTACCTTTATTTCTGTCATATTGCTTCAAATACAATGACGACGATTTGAGGATGATTTCAGGCGCATTTGTTAATAAAAAAGGTAAAAGCAATGACTCTGATGAATCTGGGGAACCCGAATGACTATTACTAATATGACGGCATCGAGTTCTTCTCTGCTTTTACCTTTGTTTCTGTCATATTGCTTCAAGTACATTGACGACAATTTGAGGATGATTTCAGGCGCATTTGTTAATAAAAAAAGGTAAAAGCAATAATTGTGATGAATCTAGGGGACCCGACTGGGCATTGCTAATATGACGGCATCGAGTTCTTCTCTGCTTTTACCTTTATTTCTGTCATATTGGATCAAATAAAATGACGACGATTTAAGGATGATTACAGGCGCATTTCTTAACAAACAAAGATAAAAGCAATGATTGTGCAAATTCTGGAAGACCCGAATGGACATTGCTAATATGACGGCATCGAGTTCTTCTCTGCTTTTACCTTCATTTCTGTCGTATCGCATCAAATACAACGTCGAGGATTTGAGGATGATTACAGGCGCATTTGTCAATAAAAAAAGATAAAAGCAATAATTGTGCTCATTCTGTGGGACCCCCATGGACATTGCTAACATGACGGCATCGAGTTCTTCTCTGCTTTTACCTTTCTTTCTGTCATATCGCATCAAATACACTGACGACGATTTGAAGACGATTACAGGCGCATTTGTTAATAAAAAAAGATAAAAGCAATAATTGTGCTCATTCTGGGGGACCCGAATGGACATTACTAACATGACGGCATCGAGTTCTTCTCTGCTTTTACCTTTATTTCTGTCATATCGCTTCAAATACAATGACGACGATTTGAGGATGATTTCAGGCGCATTTGTTAATAAACAAAGGTAAAAGCAATGGTTGTGTCGATTCTGGGGGACCCAATTGGACAGGCCTGATATGACGGCACCGAGTTCTTCTCTGCTTTTATCTTTCTTTCTGTCATATCGCATCAAATACACTGACGACGATTTGAAAACGATTACAGGCGCATTTGTTAATAAAAAAAGATAAAAGCAATAATTGTGCTCATTCTGGGGGACCCGACCATTCGGGTCCCCCAGAATGAGCACAATGTCCATACATTACTAACATGACGGCATCGAGTTCTTCTCAGCTTTTACCTTTATTTCTGTCATATTGCTTCAAATACAATGACGACGATTTGAGGATGATTCCAGGCGCATTTGTTAATAAAAAAAAGGTAAAAGCAATGACTCTGATGAATCTGGGGAACCCGAATGACTATTACTAATATGACGGCATCGAGTTCTTCTCTGCTTTTACCTTTGTTTCTGTCATATTGCTTCAAATACATTGACGACAATTTGAGAATGATTTCAGGCGCATTTGTTAATAAAAAAAGGTAAAAGCAATAATTGTGATGAATCTAGGGGACCGGACTGGGCATTTCTAATATAACGGCATCAAGTTCTTCTCTGCTTTTACCTTTATTTCTGTCATATTGGATCAAATAAAATGACGACGATTTAAGGATGATTACAGGCGCATTTCTTAACAAACAAAGATAAAAGCAATGATTGTGCAAATTCTGGAAGACCCGAATGGACATTGCTAATATGACGGCATCGAGTTCTTCTCTGCTTTTACCATTATTTCTGTCGTATCGCATAAAATACAACGTCGAGGATTTGAGGATGAATACAGGCGCATTTGTTCATAAAAAAAGATAAAAGCAATAATTGTGCTCATTCTGTGGGACCCGAATGGACATTGCTAATATGACGGCATCAAGTTCTTCTCTGATTTTGCCTTTATTTCTGTCGTATCGCATCAAATACAATGACGACGATTTGAGGATGATTACAGGCGCATTTGTTAATAAAAAAAGATAAAAGCAATAATTGTGCTCATTCTGGGGGACCCGAATGGACATTACTAACATGACGGCATCGAGTTCTTCTCTGCTTTTACCTTTCTTTCTGTCATATCGCATCAAATACACTGACGACGATTTGAAGACGATTACAGGCGCATTTGTTAATAAAAAAAGATAAAAGCAATAATTGTGCTCATTCTGGGGGACCCGAATCGACATTGCTAGTATGACGGCATCGAGTTCTTCTCTGCTTTTACCTTTATTTCTGTCATATTGGATCAAATAAAATGACGACGATTTGAGGATGACTACAGGCGCATTTCTTAACAAACAAAGATAAAAGCAATGATTATGCAAATTCTGGAAGACCCGAATGGACATTGCTAGTATGACGGCATCGAGTTCTTCTCTGCTTTTACCTTTATTATTGTCGTATCGCATAAAATACAACGACGAGGATTTGAAAACGATTACAGGCGCATTTGTTAATAAAAAAAAAGATAAAAGCAATAATTGTGCTCATTCTGGGGGACCCGAATGGACATTGCTAACATGACCGCATCGAGTTCTTCTCTGCTTTTACCTTTCTTTCTGTCATATCGCATCAAATACACTGACGACGATTTGAAGACGATTACATGCGCATTTGTTAATAAAAAAAGATAAAAGCAATAATTGTGCTCATTCTGGGGGACCCGAATGGACATTGCTAACGTGACGGCATCGAGTTCTTCTCTGCTTTTACCTTTCTTTCTGTCATATCGCATCAAACACACTGACGACGATTTGAAGACGATTACAGGCGCATTTGTTAATAAAAAAAGATAAAAGCAATAATTGTGCTCATTCTGGGGGACCCGAATGGACATTACTAACATGACGGCATCGAGTTCTTCTCTGCTTTTACCTTTCTTTCTGTCATATCGCATCAAATACACTGACGACGATTTGAAGACGATTACAGGCGCATTTGTTAATAAAAAAAGATAAAAGCAATAATTGTGCTCATTCTGGGGGACCCGAATGGACATTACTAACATGACGGCATCGAGTTCTTCTCTGCTTTTACCTTTCTTTCTGTCATATCGCATCAAATACACTGACGACGATTTGAAGACGATTACAGGCGCATTTGTTAATAAAAAAAGATAAAAGCAATAATTGTGCTCATTCTGGGGGACCCGAATGGACATTACTAACATGACGGCATCGAGTTCTTCTCTGCTTTTACCTTTATTTCTGTCATATTGCTTCAAATACAATGACGACGATTTGAGGATGATTTCAGGCGCATTTGTTAATAAAAATGGTAAAAGCAATGACTCTGATGAATCTGGGGAACCCGAATGACTATTACTAATATGACGGCATCGAGTTCTTCTCTGCTTTTACCTTTGTTTCTGTCATATTGCTTCAAGTACATTGACGACAATTTGAGGATGATTTCAGGCGCATTTGTTAATAAAAAAAGGTAAAAGCAATAATTGTGATGAATCTAGGGGACCCGACTGGGCATTGCTAATATGACGGCATCGAGTTCTTCTCTGCTTTTACCTTTATTTCTGTCATATTGGATCAAATAAAATGACGACGATTTAAGGATGATTACAGGCGCATTTCTTAACAAACAAAGATAAAAGCAATGATTGTGCAAATTCTGGAAGACCCGAATGGACATTGCTAATATGACGGCATCGAGTTCTTCTCTGCTTTTACCTTCATTTCTGTCGTATCGCATCAAATACAACGTCGAGGATTTGAGGATGATTACAGGCGCATTTGTTAATAAAAAAAGATAAAAGCAATAATTGTGCTCATTCTGTGGGACCCCCATGGACATTGCTAACATGACGGCATCGAGTTCTTCTCTGCTTTTACCTTTCTTTCTGTCATATCGCATCAAATACACTGACGACGATTTGAAGACGATTACAGGCGCATTTGTTAATAAAAAAAGATAAAAGCAATAATTGTGCTCATTCTGGGGGACCCGAATGGACATTACTAACATGACGGCATCGAGTTCTTCTCTGCTTTTACCTTTATTTCTGTCATATCGCTTCAAATACAATGACGACGATTTGAGGATGATTTCAGGCGCATTTGTTAATAAACAAAGGTAAAAGCAATGGTTGTGTCGATTCTGGGGGACCCAATTGGACAGGCCTGATATGACGGCACCGAGTTCTTCTCTGCTTTTATCTTTCTTTCTGTCATATCGCATCAAATACACTGACGACGATTTGAAAACGATTACAGGCGCATTTGTTAATAAAAAAAGATAAAAGCAATAATTGTGCTCATTCTGGGGGACCCGACCATTCGGGTCCCCCAGAATGAGCACAATGTCCATACATTACTAACATGACGGCATCGAGTTCTTCTCAGCTTTTACCTTTATTTCTGTCATATTGCTTCAAATACAATGACGACGATTTGAGGATGATTCCAGGCGCATTTGTTAATAAAAAAAGGTAAAAGCAATGACTCTGATGAATCTGGGGAACCCGAATGACTATTACTAATATGACGGCATCGAGTTCTTCTCTGCTTTTACCTTTGTTTCTGTCATATTGCTTCAAATACATTGACGACAATTTGAGAATGATTTCAGGCGCATTTGTTAATAAAAAAAGGTAAAAGCAATAATTGTGATGAATCTAGGGGACCGGACTGGGCATTGCTAATATAACGGCATCAAGTTCTTCTCTGCTTTTACCTTTATTTCTGTCATATTGGATCAAATAAAATGACGACGATTTAAGGATGATTACAGGCGCATTTCTTAACAAACAAAGATAAAAGCAATGATTGTGCAAATTCTGGAAGACCCGAATGGACATTGCTAATATGACGGCATCGAGTTCTTCTCTGCTTTTACCATTATTGCTGTCGTATCGCATCAAATACAACGTCGAGGATTTGAGGATGAATACAGGCGCATTTGTTCATAAAAAAAGATAAAAGCAATAATTGTGCTCATTCTGTGGGACCCGAATGGACATTGCTAATATGACGGCATCAAGTTCTTCTCTGATTTTGCCTTTATTTCTGTCGTATCGCATCAAATACAATGACGACGATTTGAGGATGATTACAGGCGCATTTGTTAATAAAAAAAGATAAAAGCAATAATTGTGCTCATTCTGGGGGACCCGAATGGACATTACTAACATGACGGCATCGAGTTCTTCTCTGCTTTTACCTTTCTTTCTGTCATATCGCATCAAATACACTGACGACGATTTGAAGACGATTACAGGCGCATTTGTTAATAAAAAAAGATAAAAGCAATAATTGTGCTCATTCTGGGGGATCCGAATCGACATTGCTAGTATGACGGCATCGAGTTCTTCTCTGCTTTTACCTTTATTTCTGTCATATTGGATCAAATAAAATGACGACGATTTGAGGATGACTACAGGCGCATTTCTTAACAAACAAAGATAAAAGCAATGATTATGCAAATTCTGGAAGACCCGAATGGACATTGCTAGTATGACGGCATCGAGTTCTTCTCTGCTTTTACCTTTATTATTGTCGTATCGCATAAAATACAACGACGAGGATTTGAAAACGATTACAGGCGCATTTGTTAATAAAAAAAAGATAAAAGCAATAATTGTGCTCATTCTGGGGGACCCGAATGGACATTGCTAACATGACCGCATCGAGTTCTTCTCTGCTTTTACCTTTCTTTCTGTCATATCGCATCAAATACACTGACGACGATTTGAAGACGATTACATGCGCATTTGTTAATAAAAAAAGATAAAAGCAATAATTGTGCTCATTCTGGGGGACCCGAATGGACATTGCTAACGTGACGGCATCGAGTTCTTCTCTGCTTTTACCTTTCTTTCTGTCATATCGCATCAAACACACTGACGACGATTTGAAGACGATTACAGGCGCATTTGTTAATAAAAAAAGATAAAAGCAATAATTGTGCTCATTCTGGGGGACCCGAATGGACATTACTAACATGACGGCATCGAGTTCTTCTCTGCTTTTACCTTTCTTTCTGTCATATCGCATCAAATACACTGACGACGATTTGAAGACGATTACAGGCGCATTTGTTAATAAAAAAAGATAAAAGCAATAATTGTGCTCATTCTGGGGGACCCGAATGGACATTACTAACATGACGGCATCGAGTTCTTCTCTGCTTTTACCTTTCTTTCTGTCATATCGCATCAAATACACTGACGACGATTTGAAGACGATTACAGGCGCATTTGTTAATAAAAAAAGATAAAAGCAATAATTGTGCTCATTCTGGGGGACCCGAATGGACATTACTAACATGACGGCATCGAGTTCTTCTCTGCTTTTACCTTTATTTCTGTCATATTGCTTCAAATACAATGACGACGATTTGAGGATGATTTCAGGCGCATTTGTTAATAAAAAAGGTAAAAGCAATGACTCTGATGAATCTGGGGAACCCGAATGACTATTACTAATATGACGGCATCGAGTTCTTCTCTGCTTTTACCTTTGTTTCTGTCATATTGCTTCAAGTACATTGACGACAATTTGAGGATGATTTCAGGCGCATTTGTTAATAAAAAAAGGTAAAAGCAATAATTGTGATGAATCTAGGGGACCCGACTGGGCATTGCTAATATGACGGCATCGAGTTCTTCTCTGCTTTTACCTTTATTTCTGTCATATTGGATCAAATAAAATGACGACGATTTAAGGATGATTACAGGCGCATTTCTTAACAAACAAAGATAAAAGCAATGATTGTGCAAATTCTGGAAGACCCGAATGGACATTGCTAATATGACGGCATCGAGTTCTTCTCTGCTTTTACCTTCATTTCTGTCGTATCGCATCAAATACAACGTCGAGGATTTGAGGATGATTACAGGCGCATTTGTCAATAAAAAAAGATAAAAGCAATAATTGTGCTCATTCTGTGGGACCCCCATGGACATTGCTAACATGACGGCATCGAGTTCTTCTCTGCTTTTACCTTTCTTTCTGTCATATCGCATCAAATACACTGACGACGATTTGAAGACGATTACAGGCGCATTTGTTAATAAAAAAAGATAAAAGCAATAATTGTGCTCATTCTGGGGGACCCGAATGGACATTACTAACATGACGGCATCGAGTTCTTCTCTGCTTTTACCTTTATTTCTGTCATATTGCTTCAAATACAATGACGACGATTTGAGGATGATTTCAGGCGCATTTGTTAATAAACAAAGGTAAAAGCAATGGTTGTGTCGATTCTGGGGGACCCAATTGGACAGGCCTGATATGACGGCACCGAGTTCTTCTCTGCTTTTATCTTTCTTTCTGTCATATCGCATCAAATACACTGACGACGATTTGAAAACGATTACAGGCGCATTTGTTAATAAAAAAAGATAAAAGCAATAATTGTGCTCATTCTGGGGGACCCGACCATTCGGGTCCCCCAGAATGAGCACAATGTCCATACATTACTAACATGACGGCATCGAGTTCTTCTCAGCTTTTACCTTTATTTCTGTCATATTGCTTCAAATACAATGACGACGATTTGAGGATGATTCCAGGCGCATTTGTTAATAAAAAAAAGGTAAAAGCAATGACTCTGATGAATCTGGGGAACCCGAATGACTATTACTAATATGACGGCATCGAGTTCTTCTCTGCTTTTACCTTTGTTTCTGTCATATTGCTTCAAATACATTGACGACAATTTGAGAATGATTTCAGGCGCATTTGTTAATAAAAAAAGGTAAAAGCAATAATTGTGATGAATCTAGGGGACCGGACTGGGCATTTCTAATATAACGGCATCAAGTTCTTCTCTGCTTTTACCTTTATTTCTGTCATATTGGATCAAATAAAATGACGACGATTTAAGGATGATTACAGGCGCATTTCTTAACAAACAAAGATAAAAGCAATGATTGTGCAAATTCTGGAAGACCCGAATGGACATTGCTAATATGACGGCATCGAGTTCTTCTCTGCTTTTACCATTATTTCTGTCGTATCGCATAAAATACAACGTCGAGGATTTGAGGATGAATACAGGCGCATTTGTTCATAAAAAAAGATAAAAGCAATAATTGTGCTCATTCTGTGGGACCCGAATGGACATTGCTAATATGACGGCATCAAGTTCTTCTCTGATTTTGCCTTTATTTCTGTCGTATCGCATCAAATACAATGACGACGATTTGAGGATGATTACTGGCGCATTTGTTAATAAAAAAAGATAAAAGCAATAATTGTGCTCATTCTGGGGGACCCGAATGGACATTACTAACATGACGGCATCGAGTTCTTCTCTGCTTTTACCTTTCTTTCTGTCATATCGCATCAAATACACTGACGACGATTTGAAGACGATTACAGGCGCATTTGTTAATAAAAAAAGATAAAAGCAATAATTGTGCTCATTCTGGGGGACCCGAATCGACATTGCTAGTATGACGGCATCGAGTTCTTCTCTGCTTTTACCTTTATTTCTGTCATATTGGATCAAATAAAATGACGACGATTTGAGGATGACTACAGGCGCATTTCTTAACAAACAAAGATAAAAGCAATGATTATGCAAATTCTGGAAGACCCGAATGGACATTGCTAGTATGACGGCATCGAGTTCTTCTCTGCTTTTACCTTTATTATTGTCGTATCGCATAAAATACAACGACGAGGATTTGAAAACGATTACAGGCGCATTTGTTAATAAAAAAAAAGATAAAAGCAATAATTGTGCTCATTCTGGGGGACCCGAATGGACAGTGCTAACATGACGGCATCGAGTTCTTCTCTGCTTTTACCTTTCTTTCTGTCATATCGCATCAAATACACTGACGACGATTTGAAGACGATTACATGCGCATTTGTTAATAAAAAAAGATAAAAGCAATAATTGTGCTCATTCTGGGGGACCCGAATGGACATTGCTAACGTGACGGCATCGAGTTCTTCTCTGCTTTTACCTTTCTTTCTGTCATATCGCATCAAACACACTGACGACGATTTGAAGACGATTACAGGCGCATTTGTTAATAAAAAAAGATAAAAGCAATAATTGTGCTCATTCTGGGGGACCCGAATGGACATTACTAACATGACGGCATCGAGTTCTTCTCTGCTTTTACCTTTCTTTCTGTCATATCGCATCAAATACACTGACGACGATTTGAAGACGATTACAGGCGCATTTGTTAATAAATAAAGATAAAAGCAATAATTGTGCTCATTCTGGGGGACCCGAATGGACATTACTAACATGACGGCATCGAGTTCTTCTCTGCTTTTACCTTTCTTTCTGTCATATCGCATCAAATACACTGACGACGATTTGAAGACGATTACAGGCGCATTTGTTAATAAAAAAAGATAAAAGCAATAATTGTGCTCATTCTGGGGGACCCGAATGGACATTACTAACATGACGGCATCGAGTTCTTCTCTGCTTTTACCTTTATTTCTGTCATATTGCTTCAAATACAATGACGACGATTTGAGGATGATTTCAGGCGCATTTGTTAATAAAAAAGGTAAAAGCAATGACTCTGATGAATCTGGGGAACCCGAATGACTATTACTAATATGACGGCATCGAGTTCTTCTCTGCTTTTACCTTTGTTTCTGTCATATTGCTTCAAGTACATTGACGACAATTTGAGGATGATTTCAGGCGCATTTGTTAATAAAAAAAGGTAAAAGCAATAATTGTGATGAATCTAGGGGACCCGACTGGGCATTGCTAATATGACGGCATCGAGTTCTTCTCTGCTTTTACCTTTATTTCTGTCATATTGGATCAAATAAAATGACGACGATTTAAGGATGATTACAGGCGCATTTCTTAACAAACAAAGATAAAAGCAATGATTGTGCAAATTCTGGAAGACCCGAATGGACATTGCTAATATGACGGCATCGAGTTCTTCTCTGCTTTTACCTTCATTTCTGTCGTATCGCATCAAATACAACGTCGAGGATTTGAGGATGATTACAGGCGCATTTGTTAATAAAAAAAGATAAAAGCAATAATTGTGCTCATTCTGTGGGACCCCCATGGACATTGCTAACATGACGGCATCGAGTTCTTCTCTGCTTTTACCTTTCTTTCTGTCATATCGCATCAAATACACTGACGACGATTTGAAGACGATTACAGGCGCATTTGTTAATAAAAAAAGATAAAAGCAATAATTGTGCTCATTCTGGGGGACCCGAATGGACATTACTAACATGACGGCATCGAGTTCTTCTCTGCTTTTACCTTTATTTCTGTCATATCGCTTCAAATACAATGACGACGATTTGAGGATGATTTCAGGCGCATTTGTTAATAAACAAAGGTAAAAGCAATGGTTGTGTCGATTCTGGGGGACCCAATTGGACAGGCCTGATATGACGGCACCGAGTTCTTCTCTGCTTTTATCTTTCTTTCTGTCATATCGCATCAAATACACTGACGACGATTTGAAAACGATTACAGGCGCATTTGTTAATAAAAAAAGATAAAAGCAATAATTGTGCTCATTCTGGGGGACCCGACCATTCGGGTCCCCCAGAATGAGCACAATGTCCATACATTACTAACATGACGGCATCGAGTTCTTCTCAGCTTTTACCTTTATTTCTGTCATATTGCTTCAAATACAATGACGACGATTTGAGGATGATTCCAGGCGCATTTGTTAATAAAAAAAGGTAAAAGCAATGACTCTGATGAATCTGGGGAACCCGAATGACTATTACTAATATGACGGCATCGAGTTCTTCTCTGCTTTTACCTTTGTTTCTGTCATATTGCTTCAAATACATTGACGACAATTTGAGAATGATTTCAGGCGCATTTGTTAATAAAAAAAGGTAAAAGCAATAATTGTGATGAATCTAGGGGACCGGACTGGGCATTGCTAATATAACGGCATCAAGTTCTTCTCTGCTTTTACCTTTATTTCTGTCATATTGGATCAAATAAAATGACGACGATTTAAGGATGATTACAGGCGCATTTCTTAACAAACAAAGATAAAAGCAATGATTGTGCAAATTCTGGAAGACCCGAATGGACATTGCTAATATGACGGCATCGAGTTCTTCTCTGCTTTTACCATTATTGCTGTCGTATCGCATCAAATACAACGTCGAGGATTTGAGGATGAATACAGGCGCATTTGTTCATAAAAAAAGATAAAAGCAATAATTGTGCTCATTCTGTGGGACCCGAATGGACATTGCTAATATGACGGCATCAAGTTCTTCTCTGATTTTGCCTTTATTTCTGTCGTATCGCATCAAATACAATGACGACGATTTGAGGATGATTACAGGCGCATTTGTTAATAAAAAAAGATAAAAGCAATAATTGTGCTCATTCTGGGGGACCCGAATGGACATTACTAACATGACGGCATCGAGTTCTTCTCTGCTTTTACCTTTCTTTCTGTCATATCGCATCAAATACACTGACGACGATTTGAAGACGATTACAGGCGCATTTGTTAATAAAAAAAGATAAAAGCAATAATTGTGCTCATTCTGGGGGACCCGAATCGACATTGCTAGTATGACGGCATCGAGTTCTTCTCTGCTTTTACCTATATTTCTGTCATATTGGATCAAATAAAATGACGACGATTTGAGGATGACTACAGGCGCATTTCTTAACAAACAAAGATAAAAGCAATGATTATGCAAATTCTGGAAGACCCGAATGGACATTGCTAGTATGACGGCATCGAGTTCTTCTCTGCTTTTACCTTTATTATTGTCGTATCGCATAAAATACAACGACGAGGATTTGAAAACGATTACAGGCGCATTTGTTAATAAAAAAAAGATAAAAGCAATAATTGTGCTCATTCTGGGGGACCCGAATGGACATTGCTAACATGACCGCATCGAGTTCTTCTCTGCTTTTACCTTTCTTTCTGTCATATCGCATCAAATACACTGACGACGATTTGAAGACGATTACATGCGCATTTGTTAATAAAAAAAGATAAAAGCAATAATTGTGCTCATTCTGGGGGACCCGAATGGACATTGCTAACGTGACGGCATCGAGTTCTTCTCTGCTTTTACCTTTATTTCTGTCATATTGGATCAAATAAAATGACGACGATTTAAGGATGATTACAGGCGCATTTCTTAACAAACAAAGATAAAAGCAATGATTGTGCAAATTCTGGAAGACCCGAATGGACATTGCTAATATGACGGCATCGAGTTCTTCTCTGCTTTTACCATTATTTCTGTCGTATCGCATCAAATACAACGTCGAGGATTTGAGGATGAATACAGGCGCATTTGTTCATAAAAAAAGATAAAAGCAATAATTGTGCTCATTCTGTGGGACCCGAATGGACATTGCTAATATGACGGCATCAAGTTCTTCTCTGATTTTGCCTTTATTTCTGTCGTATCGCATCAAATACAATGACGACGATTTGAGGATGATTACAGGCGCATTTGTTAATAAAAAAAGATACAAGCAATAATTGTGCTCATTCTGGGGGACCCGAATGGACATTACTAACATGACGGCATCGAGTTCTTCTCTGCTTTTACCTTTCTTTCTGTCATATCGCATCAAATACACTGACGACGATTTGAAGACGATTACAGGCGCATTTGTTAATAAAAAAGATAAAAGCAATAATTGTGCTCATTCTGGGGGACCCGAATCGACATTGCTAGTATGACGGCATCGAGTTCTTCTCTGCTTTTACCTTTATTTCTGTCATATTGGATCAAATAAAATGACGACGATTTGAGGATGACTACAGGCGCATTTCTTAACAAACAAAGATAAAAGCAATGATTATGCAAATTCTGGAAGACCCGAATGGACATTGCTAGTATGACGGCATCGAGTTCTTCTCTGCTTTTACCTTTATTATTGTCGTATCGCATAAAATACAACGACGAGGATTTGAGGATGATTACAGGCGCATTTGTTAATAAAAAAAGATAAAAGCAATAATTGTGCTCATTCTGGGGGACCCGAATGGACATTGCAAATATGACGGCATCGAGTTCTTCTCTGCTTTTACCTTTGTTTCTGTCGTATCGCATCAAATACAATGACGACGACTCGTCGAAATTCATGACTCAATACGACCGATCGTGTGGTAAATGCGAAGAACCGTCGCCATCATTGCTTTCATCTTTGTTTATTAACATATTCACCTGTAATCATCATTTCAGCATTGTTAGAGTTATTGACGTAATAAATTTGTGGCACGCTACGGTGAACGCGAAGGAACACTTCGGGTAGTAAAGTCGGCATGCTTCAATGATGATGAAGCATTTCAGGGATTCGATGGGACATTCCTGACAAGAGGGCAGCGAGATTCTCTCTGCTTTCACCGTATTTTCTCTCATTTTGCGTTAAAAGTCATTACGACGCTTAAAAGCAGTTTAAAGGCGCAAATGTTAATGTAAAAAGAAGGGTAATTATGGTCATGGTTCTCTACGATTCGATGGGAAATTTCGGATGTGACAACCTCAGATATAAGTTCGATTTTAATTTGTTCTCTTCCATATTGTATCGAAAACTCCCACTGTGGCACTAACTTGAGGCTTTCTTGAAAATATAAATTCTCTGCTGAAATTCTGAGTGAATTCTTCTCAGAACGCTTTAAATCGCGGACACCCTGTATTCCCTTTTACGATTAGCCAACTCGTAATTGCTTAGCCGATGGTTTTCTGTTTTTCTGCGAATATCGATCTATCAATGTCGATCGCTTTTTATTTGTGTCGCTACCCGGACTCAATTTATCTGTCAAACAAATCACAAACATGGCCGAAGAAAGGTGGACGAAAATGCACGAGTGCCTGGTGCGATCGCAAAATAATTATAGCGCCGCCGTCCGGCTATATCGGGAAGAGTACGGCGACCCCGTACCCTCGCGCCAATCTTTTCACCGGTAAGTAAAACAAAGAACGATTTCAAAATAATTTGATCAAATATATTGATCATAATAATATCATAATAATTATTTTCCAGCCTCGCAGAAACAATCCAAGATACAGGCGTCTTGAAAAGACAGAGGAGACCGCGAGCAGCCCCTGTCACTGCGGCACGATCGGCAGAGGTCCTGGAGGAGATAGCCAGAAATCCGATCCAGAGCGCTCGAGGTCTGGCTCGTACCCTCGGTGAGTAATGTGACAGCCACAAAAAACATGTAAAATCGAATAATGGTAATCGAGTTCAAAATCAAGAGAATTTTAAACATTTTTTAAAATCTTCTTAAAAAAAATTTAAATAAAAAAAAATAAAAAAATTAAACATTTTTTAAATTAAAAAAATGGTAAAATCAAGGGAATTTTAAAATAAGATTTACTATTTCGACATCTAAAAAGAAGAGGCCGAGAAAACGAGCAAGAAAAATGATCATTTTTCCAGTCCCGAAACCTACTTTAAGGGTGACTTGAATACCCAAAAACATTATATTACACTGTTTGAAAGGATCACTCATTTAATTTTCCGACATCTTAAAAGAGGAGGCCGAGAAAAAATGCAAAAAAATGATAATATTATGGGCTTGAACGACCAAAAAAAAAAATCTCCTAGACTGAGGGGATCAAACATCTACTTTCGCGATATATCAGAAGTAAAAAAGCGAATGTCTAAAAAAATGGTTCATTTTTGAGTCCCGGATTCTACCTTAAGGGTAACTTGAAAACCCAAAAAAATGTTAACACCCAGATTGAGCGGGTCGCACATGTACTTTTTCAACATTTTAAAAGAAGAGGCCGAGAAAACAAGCAAAAAAAATGATCATTTTTCTACTCCCGAAATCCATCTTAATGGGGGCTTGAAAGGAGTCCCGGAGTCCCCCTTGAGGTAGAATCCGGGACTTGAAAATGAACCAAATTTTTTTTGGGAGATTTGCTTTTTTCCTGCTTCTGAAATATCGAGATAGTAAATGTGTGATCCCCTTAGTCTAGGAGGTATATTTTTTTGGCCTTTCAAGCCTCCCTTAAGTTGGGTTCCGGGACTCGAAAAGTAATAATTTTCGGTGCTGGTTCTCTCGGCCTCTTCTTTTGAAATGTCGAAAAATAAAAGTTTGATCCTCTCAATATAGCTGATAAGAATTTTTTGAGTTATAAAGTCACCCTTAAGGTACTCGAAAATAGACCAGATTTTCTTGGCTCATTTTTTCCATTAACCTTTCTTGGAATGTTGAAATAGTTAATTTGTGATTCTCTCAATCTGGGTGATATAATTTTTTTTGGTTTTCAAGTCACCCTTAAGGTAGGATCCGGAACTCGAAAATGGCACAAATTTTTTTTGAGACATTTCTTTCAGTCCTTCTTCTGATATATCGCGAATGTAAATGTTTGATCCCCTCAGTCTAGGAGATATATTTTTTTGGTCTATCTATCCCCCCTTAAGATGAATTCCCGGACTCGAAAGATGATAATTCATTTTTGCTTGTTTTCTCGGCCTTTCCTTTGGAATTGTCGAGAAAGTAAATGTGTGATCCTCTCAATCTGGGTGATATAAATTTTGTGGGTTCTCACGTCACCCTTAAGGTACTCGAAAATAGGTCAAATTTGTTTAGCTTATTTTCACATTTCGTGTGTGGGAATCTCCTAATTTTTGTGTGTTTTCAAGTCACCCTTAAGAAGGGTCCGGGAGTCTAAAATGGACCACATTTTTTTTGAGAAATTTCCTTCTTTCCTTTTTCTGATATATCCAGAATTTAAATGTGTGACCCCCTTAGTTTAGGAGATATATTTCTTTGGTCTATCAAGTCCCCTTAAGATGGATTCCGAGTCTCGAAAAATGATAATTTTTTTTCTCTCGTTTTTTTCGGCCTCTCCTTTTGAAATGTCGGAATAGTAAATGTTTGATCCCCTCAGTCTGGGGGATATACTTTTTTTTATTTTTCACGTCACCCTTAATTTGGGGTCCGGGAGTCGAAAATGGATCAAATTTTGTTTGAGAAATTTCTTTTTTCCGATATATCGGGGAATTAAATGTGTGATCACAGTGTAGGAGATATATTTTTTTGTAAATACCTAATCTTAAGGGGGACTTGATTGACTAAGAAAAGAAATCTTGTAGACCTAGGGGATCGCACATCTACTGTTGCGATATATGAGAAGGACAGAAAGAAATATCTAAAAAAAAATTTGTGCCATTTTCGAGTCCCGGATCCTACCTTAAGGGTGATTTGAAAACCCAACAAACTTATATCACTCAGATTGAGAGGATCACAAATTTACTATTTCGAAATTCCAATATCGGATATGGAAAAAATGAGGCAAGAAACGATGGTCTATTTTCGTGTACCTTAAGGGTGACTTGATTACCCAAAAAATCCATATCAGCTAGATTGAGAGGATCACATATTTACTTTTTCGACATTTTGAAAGAAGAGGCCGAGAAAACAAGCAAAATAATGATCACTTTTCGAGTCCCGGAACCTAACTTAAGGGGAGCTTAAAATACCAAAAAACTATCTCCTAGAATAAAGGGGATTTTTTTCTCAAAAAAAATTTGGTCCATATTCGCGTGCCGGATTCTATCTTAAGGGTGACTTAAAAATTCAAAAACATGTTATAACCAAGATTGAGAGGAACACATATTTACTTTTTTGGCATTTCCAAAGAAATGGCCGAGAAAACGAGCGAAAACATTTTAATTTTTCTAGTTTCGAAATCCAACTTAAACGGGGCTCGAAAGACCAAAAAAATATATTTCCTAGTCTAAGGGGATCATACATCTACTTCTTCAATATGTCGGAGAAATGAAAAATGAAAATTCATAGAAGGAAATTTGGTCTATTTTCGAGTCCCGAAACCTACCTTACGGGTGACTTGAAAACCCAACAAAATTATATCACCCAGAATGAGAGGATCCCACATTTACTTTTTCGATATTTTAATAGAAGAGGCCGAGAAAACCATAGATAAAAAGATCATTTTCCGTGTACCTGAACTTATCTTAAAGGGGGATTGAAAGACCAAAAAAATAAATCTCCTACTCCAAGGGGATCACACATTTACTTTTTCGATATGTCTGATATAGGACAAAAGGAAATGGCTAAAAAAAATTGGTCTATTTCCGGGTCACAGAACCCACCTTAAGGGTGTCTTGAAAACCCAAAAAATTTACATCCCCCAGATTGAGAGGATCACACATTTACATTTTTGACATTTCAAAGGTAGAGGCCGAGAAAACAAGCGAAAAAAAAAACATTTTTCGAGTCGCGGAACCT
Source organism: Ophion slaviceki (assembly GCA_944452715.1). NCBI lineage: Eukaryota > Metazoa > Arthropoda > Insecta > Hymenoptera > Ichneumonidae > Ophion > Ophion slaviceki. The sequence goes on from OX101786.1 coordinate 43,390,867, forward strand.
ATCGTAAGGATGGCTCGACAGACCAAAAATAAATAATAAATAAAAAGACCAAAAATAAAATAAATAAGTAAAAAATAAAATCAATGGGTGACTTGAAAACCCCAGAAAATGATATCACTCAGACTGAAACGATCACACATTTAGTATTTCGACTTTCCTTAAAAGGAAATCGAAAAAATTTGCAAAAAAAATGTTGTCCATTTTCAAGTCCCGAAACCTACCTTATGGGTGTCTTGAGAACCCAAAAAGATCATATCACACTCGTACCGACGTGTAAATCGATGTACCTCTTGAAATTAATATTCATCCGTTTGTACGCATTCTTATGCACTTCTGAATAGTTAGTACCTTCCATCAAGCATTTTACCTCCTGGCATAGACCTTCAGTCGTTTGCATCCACTTGTACAAGAAGGTACAAACTTAACTTTCAGCGGTTTACATCCACTCCTACGATCGTCCAAATCGTTTTTATCTTCCGGGAAACGGTTATACCTCTTGGGATGAACCTCTATTCGTTTTCACGCACTCGTAGGGAAGTGTAAGTCATACCCTACCGGAACTGTTTGTACCCCTTCGAATAAATCTTCATTCGATTTTATCCACTCGTATGAACGTCTAAGACGTTTGTAGCATCTAGCAAACATTTGTACCTCTTGGAATATACTTTCATCCGTTTGCACCCACTCGTACTAACATATAAATCCGTTGTACCTCTTGGGATAATAGTTCATTCGTTTGCACTCATTCGTATAAGAGATAATCATCTGTACTTCTTGGAATAAGCCTTCATTCCTTTATACTCAATCGTACAAACATGTAAATCCTTTGTACTTATTAAAATTAAACTTTATTGGTTGGAACCCACTCGTACAAACGTGTTAATTGTTTTTACCCTCTAGGAAACGTTTTCACCTGTTGGAAGAAATATTATTTCGTTTGTACATACTCTTATGAACGTCTCAATCGGTCGTACGTCTAAATCGTTCGGGAAACGTTTGCACCTCTTGTATAACCCTCTATTCTTTTGTAGCCACTCGTGCCGGCGTGTAATTCGTTTGTACATCTTGGAATTAACCTTCATTCATTTTCACCGACTTGTACGAACTTCTCAATCATTTGTATCTCCCGGAAAACGTTTGCACCGCTTGAAGTTATAGGTCATTCAGTTGCACCCATTCCTCCGAACGCGTTAATCGTTTGTACCCTTCGAAATCTTCTATACATCTTCGAATAAATCTCCGTTCATTTTCACCCACTCATACGAACGTCTAAATCGCTTGTATCTTCCGGGAAACGTTTGTACCTCTACGAATAAACCATTATTCAATTGCACCCATTTCTGCGAATGCGTTGTTCCCTTTTGTACCTCTTCGAATAAATCTCCATTCATTTGTACCTACTCGTACAAACGTCTAAATCATTTGTACCTCTTAGAATGAATCTTCATTCTATTGTACCCTGCCGTACGAAAGTGTAAAACCTTTGCACCTCTTGGAACAAATCTTCCTTCCTTTGTAGCCACTCCTACGAATGTGTAAATTATTTTTACCTTCCAGCATCGATTTTTACCTCTTTGAATTAACTTTCATTCGTTTCCACTCACTCGTAAGCCTATACTTCGTAAGCTTATACTTTTTCTTAACGATCCTTCCTTTCATTCTTGTTCTACAGATATGAATAGAGAAACGGTGCGAAAAATCGTTAAGAGCGTCAATTACCCGTACAAGCCGCAGACTGTACAACAGATTACGATTCTGGACCATGAACGACGTCTGGAATTTTGCGTCTGGGGTCTCGGACAACTTCAAGATGACCCCAATTTTTTTCGAAACGTCCTATTTACTGATGAGTCTGGCTTTACGAAGCGGGGAATCATCAACCGGCAAAATTTTCGACAATGGAGTCCAGAGAATCCTGGATGGACCATACAAATCCCGAGACAAGAACAGTGGAGAGTAAATGTATGGGCGGGCATCCTGAACGACCGGATTATCGGCCCATGGTTTTTCGACGGGAATATGGATAGCGAAGTGTACGCTGATTTGTTGGAAAATGTTTTGCCCGTTCTTTTGGAAGATGTTCCTCTGGATCTGCGGCTTAGGATGTGGTGGCAGCAAGATGGTCACCCTGCTCATACGGCGAGAACCTCGTTAAGGATTCTTCGCGAACGTTTCCCGAATCGAATCATCGGAATACGTGGATCGGTATCGTGGCCAGCGAGATCTCCTGATCTGATCCCGCTCGATTTTTTCTTGTGGGGGAAGATCAAGGACTTCGTCTATAAGACAGAGCCCACGACAGAGGACGATATGCGGGAACGCATTAGGGCTGCGTTTGCCACGATAACGCCGCGAATGTTGCAGCGCACCAGAGCCAACATAACGAAACGCCTGGAGCTGTGTGTCCATCAGGAAGGGGGCCACATAGAGCACTTGTTGAAAAGGTAGTACCTCCTCTAAACAGGATGCACCGGCGTTGAGCGGTACGTTTCATTTTCGTTTGAAATAAGTGGCTTATTCATAAAATGTATTGTCATAAAAAATGTATCTTTCTTCTGCCGCTTTTCTTCACTTCCGACCAGTTTTCTCTTTCGTTTAATAGCCTCATATTTTCCATATGTTACAGATTATGTTGGTTCTGGTACACTGCAATATTTGTGTAAGCTCTTCACGTCTCCTCGCCAGGTATCTTAGCCATGTCGTCTGCTCCTTAAAAACGATGATAGTCTTGCCGTAGCCGTCCTACTTCGGATGGTTCGATTTAGCATTCGATTGTAAAATTCTTTCAGGTTCTCAACGTGGAAGCGGTACTAATCTTGAAGTCCCTGCATTATTCGCCGATTATCTGTGGGTACAATTTCTTAAACTACTGCATTACATTATTTAAAAATCTTTGTACTTACCGTTATCTGTTAACTCGTTAAAAAACTTTAGTTGCTCATTTTTGTCATTGAGAATTCCGGCTTACACATTTCTCTCATTCTTATCCTGTCATGTCCGTATTTTGAGGTACTCTAAGAATTTTCTGAGTTTCATGTTTTGGCGCTTGGTCATTAACTGCTAAGTGAATGGGGATTCGTTTGTAAATAGTTCATTTAAAGTTAAATTGGAATAATCTTAAACTGTCTGATAGCCCAACGTGATAATCCTTTCTGCTTTCAGGAAGCCTTAAAATCCAGTTGTTGTACTTTTTGTTGCTTGTGCGGTTAATATTTTGTACATAGAAAATTGTATATAAAAATTTGTAAATAGTAGTAAATAGAAATTTTATATAAAAATGTTTAAATAGTAGTAAATAGACAATTGTATATAAAACATCGTAAATAGAAAATTGTATATAAAAAAACTTCAGTTCAAATTACAATTATGTTATGGATGTTATATCACTGAAGTTATATTATTGCAATCAAGTCTTGAAAGTTGCAAACAATTCTATTTGATGTTCGTTTTTAAGATACCACTTCGAAATATCAAACTGTGCATAAGAACGTATCGATAATGCAAGTCATCTTAGATATTCCTGCGGACAATACACTCGTCTCCTACATTTGCCGGTCTTTTATCCAAATTGTTGGTCCAGTTTGATTCCGGAGCGACAAGGAAATTGTTATTTTATTTACGGTTACACGAGTTGCGATAAAGAGGGAAAAAATGGTACGTTAGACCCGAAAAATCTATTGATTCGTTTACTAAAATGTCTGCACGGAGAGAGACGAAGATCTGAAAGTGATAACGTTTGAGCATTCTTTTCTTAGCGCGATTGTAGATAGATTCACATTGGCCGAGCCGGCATACAAATGGGCAATTCCTGCTGGGAATTGTATTGCGTCGAACTTGCAACACTGCTGGACGGTATTAAGTAATCGACCGCAGCATCCGGGACGAATATTGCTTCAATACATTTATTAACGAGATGGGCTCCGGTAAAAAGGAACCTCGGGTTGTCATGGTAGACGTCAAGCCAACCGTCGTGGGTAAGACTTGAAGTAATCTTTTTTTTGCATTTCAAATATAAAAAATCCATTCAATATTTGGGTATGGTGATGAATAACCTCCAACGGCATCGCAAGGGAAGAGAGGTCGCTCCTGAAAAGTGATATTGGGTTGGTTTAGCTGTATCAGTTTGGTTGGGTTTGTGTATCTGCAAGTGTTTTTGCGAATCGGTCTAATCATTTTTCACTTGTCTCTTCCGAATTCCAATCATCGGAAAATATTCTTTGCGTGATCTCTGAATTCAATCGCTCATAGTATCTTTTGAAAAAGGTCAGGTGCACCGCGTCGATGCTGTGGAACACAACCGCCATGAAAGTATCCTGGGTTAAATTGAATTACTAAGTTCACTTAACGTCCTACAAGAGAGCGTTTGTCCCATTAGTACATTGGTGAAGTGATGGAAGAGATCGACTCCGTCAAGGCTTGCGAGGATTTGACGGCGCTCGAGCATGATCACGAGCAGATCCTCCTCGAATCACCGTCGTCACCTGACGCCTTGTCACAATATTGAAGCGGTTGATGACAAATTCTGAGATTCATACCCAATCGTGTGCCTTTGAATCTGTTTCATTTGCCCTTTTTACATTTTCACGAACTCCATTTATATTCTGCGTGTATTGTTTGAATTCAGAACATCGCATTAATTTGGTGTGTACTGGACTTTTAAGAATTTTGTGGATACTGTTCAAATTCAACTACTTAAATTCAAGTGAGGAAAATATTGTATACATCTTTCAACGCTCGGTATACAATTTCAGATATAAAAATGATTTGGCATTAGCGATTACAAAGGTTGTGTCTTTCGCGCTTTCTTTCCTCGTCTTTCAATAATTTCGTAACTTCAATCATAAATGGCAAATGTGTTGTACAAGTGTAAGAGTACCTCGGTTTTTCCGACGTGACTGACTTAGACCATGGACATGAGACCGAGTACTTATCCACGAGTATGAATACAACAAGTACCAATGCTTTACCTTTATGCAACAATGTTTTACCTATGTTAATAAACAAATGCGCATCATCATTGCTGTCACCTTTGTTAATTAACAAATGCGCCTGTAGTCGTTTTATTAGCGCGATCATATTTTTATTACGCCGAATGACCAAAGGAACGGTCAAAGTAGAGAGAATTTCGGTTTCGTGATATATGAAATGACCCATCAAAGCCCAAAAACGCTTCAGCTTCATCGCTCTCACCTTTGTTAGATAACAAATGCGCCTGAAGTCAAGTTACCACCGCATTGATATTTTTCAAAGCAAATGACGGAAGGTGGGTTACAAGCAGATAGAAATTCGGAACCGTGATTGCAAGAATGTCCCATCGAACCTCCAAAGAGCTTCGTCATCGTTGCTTTTACGTTGGTTAAAAACTAAATGTGCATGTAAACGTCCTGCGAGCGTCGTGGTGCCTGTTGCCGGAAAATGGCGAAAAGTGCGGTGAAAGCAAAGAGAATCTGGGTGCCTTCTTATCGGGAATGTCCTATTCGAATCCCCGAAACACGTCATCAGCGTTGCTGTAGTACTGCAGTTAATAAACAAATACGCCTGTACTCATTTTACCACCGCATTTATATTTTTTTACGCAAAATGACCGAACGTAAGGTGAAAGCAGAGACATCTCGAAAACGTGATTTCGAGAATGTTCCATCGAACGCGCGAACCGCTTAATCATCTTTGCTTTTACCTTGGGTACGAAACAAATTCGTCTGTTTTCATTGTACCATCACGTTTATATTTTTTAATGCGAAATGACCGAAGGCAAGGTGATAAGGGAGAGAATCTTGGTGCTATAATTTCGGGAATGTCCCATCGAACGCCCGAACCGCTTCATCGTAGTTGATTTTACTTTGGCTGATAAACAAACGGTAAGTAAACGTACTCCGAGTGTCGTGATGGTTTATGACCCAAAATGACAGAAAGGATGGTGAAAGCGGAGAGAATTTCGGTGCCTTCTTATCGGAAATGTCTCATCGAATCCCCGAGAACCATCACGATTATTTCTTGTAACTTTTATCATTAACAAATGCACATTTAAACGTCCTCGGAGAGCAGAGCAATCTCGAAGACGCGATTTCGAGAATCTTCCATCGAATCCCCAAACCGCTTCATAATCTTTGCCTTTACCTTGGGTAATAAACAAATTCTCCTGTAGTCATTTTACCATCGCGTTCATATTTTTTTACGTGAAATGAGCGAAGGTAAGGTGACAGGGGAGAAAATCTCGGTGCCATGATTTCGGGATGATACTGAAGTTTGCATCGTTGCAAACGCAACGAAATTTTTTTTTTTTCGATTCTCCATTTTTGATGATCAACTGGTTGCTTTATGTGTTTGGTGAAGAAAAAAACATGTATCCGCCATGTACGTCTCCGAGAAATCGCCCTTAAGCGGGGGTAAAAATCGAAAAAAAATCGTATCTCCCGACGTACAGGTATCACACATTTTCTTTTTCGATATTCGCATTAGGGAGCTCTAGAAAGTAGCCTGGAAAAAGTTTGGGTGATTTTCGAGAACCGGACGCCACCCTTAAGCGAGGTTGAAAAATCGAAAAAAATCGAAAAAAAATCGTATCTCCCGACGGACAGGTATCACACATTTTCTTTTTCGATATTCGCATTAGGGAGCTCTAGAAAGTAGCCTGGAAAAAGTTTGGATGATTTTCGAGAACCGTACGCCACCCTTAAGCGAGGTTGAAAAATCGAAAAAAATCGAAAAAATAATCGTATCTACCGACGGACAGGTATCACACATTTTCTTTTTCGATATTCGCATTAGGGAGCTCTAGAAAGTAGCCTGGAAAAAGTTTGGATGATTTTCGAGAACCGTACGCCACCCTTAAACGAGGTTGAAAAATCGAAAAAAATCGAAAAAAATCGTATCTACCGACGGACAGGTATCACACATTTTCTTTTTCGATATTCGCATTAGGGAGCTCTAGAAAGTAGCCTGGAAAAAGTTTGGGTGATTTGCGAGAACCGGACGCCACCCTTAAGCGAGGTTGAAAAATCGAAAAAAATCGAAAAAAAATCGTATCTTCCGACGGACAGGTATCACACATTTTCTTTTTCGATATTCGTATTAGGGAGCTCTAGAAAGTAGCCTGGAAAAAGTTTGGGTGATTTCCGAGAACCGGACGCCACCCTTAAGCGAGGTTGAAAAATCGAAAAAAATCGAAAAAAATCGTATCTCCCGACGTACAGGTATCACACATTTTCTTTTTCGATATTCGCATTAGGGAGCTCTAGAAAGTAGCCTGGAAAAAGTTTGGGTGATTTTCGAGGACCGGACGCCACCCTTAAGCGAGTTTGAAAAATTGAAAAAAATCATATCTCCCGACGGACAGGTATCACACATTTCTAGAGCTCCCTACACACTTTCTAGAGTTCCCTAATGCGAATATCGAAAAAGAAAATGTGTGATACCTGTCCGTCGGGAGATACGATTTTTTTCGATTTTTCAACCTCGCTTAAGGGTGGCGTCCGGTTCTCGGAAATCACCCAAACTTTTTCCAGGCTACTTTCTAGAGCTCCCTAATGCGAATATCGAAAAAGAAAATGTGTGATACCTGTCCGTCGGAAGATACGATTTTTTTCGATTTTTCAACCTCGCTTAAGGGTGGCGTCCGGTTCTCGAAAATCACCCAAACTTTTTCCAGGCTACTTTCTAGAGCTCCCTAATGCGAATATCGAAAAAGAAAATGTGTGATACCTGACCGTCGGGAGATACGATTTTTTTTCAGTTTTTCAAACTCGCTTAAGGGTGGCGTCCGGTTCTCGAAAATCACCCAAACTTTTTCCAGGCTACTTTCTAGAGCTTCCTAATGCGAATATCGAAAAAGAAAATGTGTGATACCTGTACGTCGGGAGATACGATTTTTTTTCAATTTTTCAAACTCGCTTAAGGGTGGCGTCCGGTTCTCGAAAATCACCCAAACTTTTTCCAGGCTACTTTCTAGAGCATCCTAATGCGAATATCGAAAAAGAAAATGTGTGATACCTGTACGTCGGGAGATACGATTGTTTTTCGATTTTTCAACCTCGCTTAAGGGTGGCGTCAGGTTCTCGAAAATCACCCAAACTTTTTCCAGGCTACTTTCTAGAGCTCCCTATTGCGAATATCGAAAAAGAAAATGTGTGATACCTGTACGTCGGGAGACACGATTTTTTTTCAATTTGTTTTCGATTTTTCAACCTCGCTTAAGGGTGGCGTCCGGTTCTCGAAATTCACCCAAACTTTTTCCAGGCTACTTTCTAGAGCTCCCTAATGCGAATATCGAAAAAGAAAATGTGTGATACCTGTCCGTCGGGAGATACGATTTTTTTTCAATTTTTCAAACTCGCTTAAGGGTGGCGTCCGGTTCTCGAAAATCACCCAAACTTTTTCCAGCCTACTTTCTAGAGCTTCCTAATGCGAATATCGAAAAAGAAAATCTGTGATACCTGTACGTCGGGAGATACGATTTTTTTTCGATTTTTTTCGATTTTTCAACCTCGCTTAAGGGTGGCGTCCGGTTCTCGGAAATCACCCAAACTTTTTCCAGGCTACTTTCTAGAGCTCCCTAATGCGAATATTGAAAAAGAAAACGTGTGATACCTGTCCGTCGGGAGATACGATTTTCTTACGATTTTTTTCGATTTTTCAACCTCGCTTAAGTGTGGCGTCCGGTTCTCGAAAATCACCCAAACTTTTTCCAGGCTACTTTCTAGAGCTTCCTAATGCGAATATCGAAAAAGAAAATGTGTGATACCTGTCCGTCGGGAGATACGATTTTTTTTCGATTTTTTTCGATTTTTCAACCTCGCTTAAGGGTGGCGTCCGGTTCTCGAAAATCACCCAAACTTTTTCCAGGCTACTTTCTAGAGCTCCCTAATGCGAATATCGAAAAAGAAAATGTGTGATACCTGTCCGTCGGGAGACACGATTTTTTTTCAATTTTTCAAACTCGCTTAAGGGTGGCGTCTGGTTCTCGAAAATCACCCAAACTTTTTGCAGGCTACTTTCTAGAGCTCCCTAATGCGAATATCGCAAAAGAAAATGTGTGATACCTGTCCGTCGGGAGATATGATTTTTTTTCATATTTTCAAACTCGCTTAAGGGTGGCGTCCGGTTTTCGAAAATCACCCAAACTTTTTTCAGGCTACTTTCTAGAGCTCCCTAATGCGAATATCGAAAAAGAAAATGTGTGATACCTGTCCGGCGGGAGATACGATTTTTTTTCGATTTTTTTCGATTTTTCAACCTCGCTTAAGGGTGGCGTCCGGTTCTCGAAAATCACCCAAACTTTTTCCAGGCTACTTTCTAGAGCTTCCTAATGCGAATATCGAAAAAGAAAATGTGTGATACCTGTACGTCGGGAGATACGATTTTTTTTCGATTTTTCAACCTCGCTTAAGGGTGGCGTCCGGTTCTCGGAAATCACCCAAACTTTTTCCAGGCTACTTTCTAGAGCTCCCTAATGCGAATATCGAAAAAGAAAATGTGTGATACCTGTCCGTCGGGAGATACGATTTTTTTTCGATTTTTTTCGATTTTTCAACCTCGCTTAAGGGTGGCGTCCGGTTCTCGAAAATCACCCAAACTTTTTCCAGGCTACTTTCTAGAGCTCCCTAATGCGAATATCGAAAAAGATAATGTGTGATACCTGTCCGTCGGGAGATACGATTTTTTTTCGATTTTTCAAACTCGCTTAAGGGTGGCGTCCGGTTCTCGAATATCACCCAAACTTTTTCCAGGCTACTTTCTAGAGCTTCCTAATGCGAATATCGAAAAAGAAAATGTGTGATACCTGTACGTCGGGAGATACGATTTTTGTTCGATTTTTCAACCTCGCTTAAGGGTGGCGTCCGGTTCTCGAAAATCACCCAAACTTTTTCCAGGCTACTTTCTAGAGCTTCCTAATGCGAATATCGAAAAAGAAAATGTGTGATACCTGTACGTCGGGAGACACGATTTTTTTTCGATTTTTTTCGATTTTTCAACCTCGCTTAAGGGTGGCGTCCGGTTCTCGAAATTCACCCAAACTTTTTCCAGGCTACTTTCTAGAGCTCCCTAATGCGAATATCGAAAAAGAAAATGTGTGATACCTGTCCGTCGGGAGATACGATTTTTTTTCGATTTTTTTCGAGTTTTCAACCTCGCTTAAGGGTGGCGTCCGGTTCTCGAAAATCACCCAAACTTTTTCCAGGCTACTTTCTAGAGCTTCCTAATGCGAATATCGAAAAAGAAAATGTGTGATACCTGTACGTCGGGAGATACGATTTTTTTTCGATTTTTCAACCTCGCTTAAGGGTGGCGTCCGCTTCTCGGAAATCACCCAAACTTTTTCCAGGCTACTTTCTAGAGCTCCCTAATGCGAATATCGAAAAAGAAAATGTGTGATACCTGTCCGTCGGGAGACACGATTTTTTTTCAATTTTTCAAACTCGCTTAAGGGTGGCGTCTAGTTCTCGAAAATCACCCAAACTTTTTGCAGGCTACTTTCTAGAGCTCCCTAATGCGAATATCGCAAAAGAAAATGTGTGATACCTGTCCGTCGGGAGATATGTTTTTTTTTCATATTTTCAAACTCGCTTAAGGGTGGCGTCCGGTTCTCGAAAATCACCCAAACTTTTTTCAGGCTACTTTCTAGAGCTCCCTAATGCGAATATTGAAAAAGAAAACGTGTGATACCTGTCCGTCGGGAGATACGATTTTCTTACGATTTTTTTCGATTTTTCAACCTCGCTTAAGTGTGGCGTCCGGTTCTCGAAAATCACCCAAACTTTTTCCAGGCTACTTTCTAGAGCTTCCTAATGCGAATATCGAAAAAGAAAATGTGTGATACCTGTCCGCCGGGAGATACGATTTTTTTTCGATTTTTTTCGATTTTTCAACCTCGCTTAAGGGTGGCGTCCGGTTCTCGAAAATCACCCAAACTTTTTCCAGGCTACTTTCTAGAGCTCCCTAATGCGAATATCGAAAAAGAAAATGTGTGATACCTGTCCGTCGGGAGATACGATTTTTTTTCAATTTTTCAAACTCGCTTAAGGGTGGCGTCTGGTTCTCGAAAATCACCCAAACTTTTTGCAGGCTACTTTCTAGAGCTCCCTAATGCGAATATCGCAAAAGAAAATGTGTGATACCTGTCCGTCGGGAGATATGATTTTTTTTCATATTTTCAAACTCGCTTAAGGGTGGCGTCCGGTTTTCGAAAATCACCCAAACTTTTTTCAGGCTACTTTCTAGAGCTCCCTAATGCGAATATCGAAAAAGAAAATGTGTGATACCTGTCCGGCGGGAGATACGATTTTTTTTCGATTTTTTTCGATTTTTCAACCTCGCTTAAGGGTGGCGTCCGGTTCTCGAAAATCACCCAAACTTTTTCCAGGCTACTTTCTAGAGCTTCCTAATGCGAATATCGAAAAAGAAAATGTGTGATACCTGTACGTCGGGAGATACGATTTTTTTTCGATTTTTCAACCTCGCTTAAGGGTGGCGTCCGGTTCTCGGAAATCACCCAAACTTTTTCCAGGCTACTTTCTAGAGCTCCCTAATGCGAATATCGAAAAAGAAAATGTGTGATACCTGTCCGTCGGGAGATACGATTTTTTTTCGATTTTTTTCGATTTTTCAACCTCGCTTAAGGGTGGCGTCCGGTTCTCGAAAATCACCCAAACTTTTTCCAGGCTACTTTCTAGAGCTCCCTAATGCGAATATCGAAAAAGAAAATGTGTGATACCTGTCCGTCGGGAGATACGATTTTTTTTCAATTTTTCAAACTCGCTTAAGGGTGGCGTCCGGTTCTCGAAAATCACCCAAACTTTTTCCAGGCTACTTTCTAGAGCTCCCTAATGCGAATATTGAAAAAGAAAACGTGTGATACCTGTCCGTCGGGAGATACGATTTTCTTACGATTTTTTTCGATTTTTCAACCTCGCTTAAGTGTGGCGTCCGGTTCTCGAAAATCACCCAAACTTTTTCCAGGCTACTTTCTAGAGCTTCCTAATGCGAATATCGAAAAAGAAAATGTGTGATACCTGTCCGCCGGGAGATACGATTTTTTTTCGATTTTTTTCGATTTTTCAACCTCGCTTAAGGGTGGCGTCCGGTTCTCGAAAATCACCCAAACTTTTTCCAGGCTACTTTCTAGAGCTCCCTAATGCGAATATCGAAAAAGAAAATGTGTGATACCTGTCCGTCGGGAGATACGATTTTTTTTCAATTTTTCAAACTCGCTTAAGGGTGGCGTCTGGTTCTCGAAAATCACCCAAACTTTTTGCAGGCTACTTTCTAGAGCTCCCTAATGCGAATATCGCAAAAGAAAATGTGTGATACCTGTCCGTCGGGAGATATGATTTTTTTTCATATTTTCAAACTCGCTTAAGGGTGGCGTCCGGTTTTCGAAAATCACCCAAACTTTTTTCAGGCTACTTTCTAGAGCTCCCTAATGCGAATATCGAAAAAGAAAATGTGTGATACCTGTCCGGCGGGAGATACGATTTTTTTTCGATTTTTTTCGATTTTTCAACCTCGCTTAAGGGTGGCGTCCGGTTCTCGAAAATCACCCAAACTTTTTCCAGGCTACTTTCTAGAGCTTCCTAATGCGAATATCGAAAAAGAAAATGTGTGATACCTGTACGTCGGGAGATACGATTTTTTTTCGATTTTTCAACCTCGCTTAAGGGTGGCGTCCGGTTCTCGGAAATCACCCAAACTTTTTCCAGGCTACTTTCTAGAGCTCCCTAATGCGAATATCGAAAAAGAAAATGTGTGATACCTGTCCGTCGGGAGATACGATTTTTTTTCGATTTTTTTCGATTTTTCAACCTCGCTTAAGGGTGGCGTCCGGTTCTCGAAAATCACCCAAACTTTTTCCAGGCTACTTTCTAGAGCTCCCTAATGCGAATATCGAAAAAGAAAATGTGTGATACCTGTCCGTCGGGAGATACGATTTTTTTTCGATTTTTCAAACTCGCTTAAGGGTGGCGTCCGGTTCTCGAATATCACCCAAACTTTTTCCAGGCTACTTTCTAGAGCTTCCTAATGCGAATATCGAAAAAGAAAATGTGTGATACCTGTACGTCGGGAGATACGATTTTTGTTCGATTTTTCAACCTCGCTTAAGGGTGGCGTCCGGTTCTCGAAAATCACCCAAACTTTTTCCAGGCTACTTTCTAGAGCTTCCTAATGCGAATATCGAAAAAGAAAATGTGTGATACCTGTACGTCGGGAGACACGATTTTTTTTCGATTTTTTTCGATTTTTCAACCTCGCTTAAGGGTGGCGTCCGGTTCTCGAAATTCACCCAAACTTTTTCCAGGCTACTTTCTAGAGCTCCCTAATGCGAATATCGAAAAAGAAAATGTGTGATACCTGTCCGTCGGGAGATACGATTTTTTTTCGATTTTTTTCGAGTTTTCAACCTCGCTTAAGGGTGGCGTCCGGTTCTCGAAAATCACCCAAACTTTTTCCAGGCTACTTTCTAGAGCTTCCTAATGCGAATATCGAAAAAGAAAATGTGTGATACCTGTACGTCGGGAGATACGATTTTTTTTCGATTTTTCAACCTCGCTTAAGGGTGGCGTCCGCTTCTCGGAAATCACCCAAACTTTTTCCAGGCTACTTTCTAGAGCTCCCTAATGCGAATATCGAAAAAGAAAATGTGTGATACCTGTCCGTCGGGAGATACGATTTTTTTTCGATTTTTTTCGATTTTTCAACCTCGCTTAAGGGTGGCGTCCGGTTCTCGAAAATCACCCAAACTTTTTCCAGGCTACTTTCTAGAGCTCTCTAATGCGAATATCGAAAAAGAAAATGTGATACCTGTCCGTCGGGAGATACGATTTTTTTTCAATTTTTCAAACTCGCTTAAGGGTGGCGTCCGGTTCTCGAAAATCACCCAAACTTTTTCCAGGCTACTTTCTAGAGCTTCCTAATGCGAATATCGAAAAAGAAAATGTGTGATACCTGTACGTCGGGAGATACGATTTTTATTCGATTTTTCAACCTCGCTTAAGGGTGGCGTCAGGTTCTCGAAAATCACCCAAACTTTTTCCAGGCTACTTTCTAGAGCTCCCTAATGCGAATATCGAAAAAGAAAATGTGTGATACCTGTACGTCGGGAGACACGATTTTTTTTCGATTTTTTTTCGATTTTTCAACCTCGCTTAAGGGTGGCGTCCGGTTCTCGAAATTCACCCAAACTTTTTCCAGGCTACTTTCTAGAGCTCCCTAATGCGAATATCGAAAAAGAAAATGTGTGATACCTGACCGTCGGGAGATACGATTTTTTTTCAATTTTTCAAACTCGTTTAAGGGTGGCGTCCGGTTCGCGAAAATCACCCAAACTTTTTCCAGCCTACTTTCTAGAGCTTCCTAATGCGAATATCGAAAAAGAAAATCTGTGATACCTGTACGTCGGGAGATACGATTTTTTTTCGATTTTTTTCGATTTTTCAACCTCGCTTAAGGGTGGCGTCCGGTTCTCGGAAATGACCCAAACTTTTTCCAGGCTACTTTCTAGAGCTCCCTAATGCGAATATTGAAAAAGAAAACGTGTGATACCTGTCCGTCGGGAGATACGATTTTCTTACGATTTTTTTTCGATTTTTCAACCTCGCTTAAGTGTGGCGTCCGGTTCTCGAAAATCACCCAAACTTTTTCCAGGCTACTTTCTAGAGCTCCCTAATGCGAATATCGAAAAAGAAAATGTGTGATACCTGTCCGTCGGGAGATACGATTTTTTTTTCGATTTTTTTCGATTTTTCAACCTCGCTTAAGGGTGGCGTCCGGTTCTCGAAAATCACCCAAACTTTTTCCAGGCTACTTTCTAGAGCTCCCTAATGCGAATATCGAAAAAGAAAATGTGTGATACCTGTCCGTCGGGAGATACGATTTTTTTTCAATTTTTCAAACTCGCTTAAGGGTGGCGTCTGGTTCTCGAAAATCACCCAAACTTTTTGCAGGCTACTTTCTAGAGCTCCCTAATGCGAATATCGCAAAAGAAAATGTGTGATACCTGTCCGTCGGGAGATATGATTTTTTTTCATATTTTCAAACTCGCTTAAGGGTGGCGTCCGGTTCTCGAAAATCACCCAAACTTTTTTCAGGCTACTTTCTAGAGCTCCCTAATGCGAATATCGAAAAAGAAAATGTGTGATACCTGTCCGTCGGGAGATACGATTTTTTTTCGATTTTTTTCGATTTTTCAACCTCGCTTAAGGGTGGCGTCCGGTTCTCGAAAATCACCCAAACTTTTTCCAGGCTACTTTCTAGAGCTTCCTAATGCGAATATCGAAAAAGAAAATGTGTGATACCTGTACGTCGGGAGATACGATTTTTTTTCGATTTTTCAACCTCGCTTAAGGGTGGCGTCCGGTTCTCGGAAATCACCCAAACTTTTTCCAGGCTACTTTCTAGAGCTCCCTAATGCGAATATCGAAAAAGAAAATGTGTGATACCTGTCCGTCGGAAGATACGATTTTTTTTCGATTTTTTTCGATTTTTCAACCTCGCTTAAGGGTGGCGTCCGGTTCTCGAAAATCACCCAAACTTTTTCCAGGCTACTTTCTAGAGCTCCCTAATGCGAATATCGAAAAAGAAAATGTGTGATACCTGTCCGTCGGGAGATACGATTTTTTTTCAATTTTTCAAACTCGCTTAAGGGTGGCGTCCGGTTCTCGAAAATCACCCAAACTTTTTCCAGGCTACTTTCTAGAGCTTCCTAATGCGAATATCGAAAAAGAAAATGTGTGATACCTGTACGTCGGGAGATACGATTTTTTTTCAATTTTTCAAACTCGCTTAAGGGTGGCGTCCGGTTCTCGAAAATCAACCAAACTTTTTCCAGGCTACTTTCTAGAGCTTCCTAATGCGAATATCGAAAAAGAAAATGTGTGATACCTGTACGTCGGGAGATACGATTTTTTTTCGATTTTTCAACCTCGCTTAAGGGTGGCGTCAGGTTCTCGAAAATCACCCAAACTTTTTCCAGGCTACTTTCTAGAGCTCCCTAATGCGAATATCGAAAAAGAAAATGTGTGATACCTGTACGTCGGGAGACACGATTTTTTTTCGATTTTTTTTCGATTTTTCAACCTCGCTTAAGGGTGGCGTCCGGTTCTCGAAATTCACCCAAACTTTTTCCAGGCTACTTTCTAGAGCTCCCTAATGCGAATATCGAAAAAGAAAATGTGTGATACCTGACCGTCGGGAGATACGATTTTTTTTCAATTTTTCAAACTCGCTTAAGGGTGGCGTCCGGTTCTCGAAAATCACCCAAACTTTTTCCAGCCTACTTTCTAGAGCTTCCTAATGCGAATATCGAAAAAGAAAATCTGTGATACCTGTACGTCGGGAGATACGATTTTTTTTCGATTTTTTTCGATTTTTCAACCTCGCTTAAGGGTGGCGTCCGGTTCTCGGAAATCACCCAAACTTTTTCCAGGCTACTTTCTAGAGCTCCCTAATGCGAATATTGAAATAGAAAACGTGTGATACCTGTCCGTCGGGAGATACGATTTTCTTACGATTTTTTTCGATTTTTCAACCTCGCTTAAGTGTGGCGTCCGGTTCTCGAAAATCACCCAAACTTTTTCCAGGCTACTTTCTAGAACTCCCTAATGCGAATATCGAAAAAGAAAATGTGTGATACCTGTCCGTCGGGAGATACGATTTTTTTTCGATTTTTTTCGATTTTTCAACCTCGCTTAAGGGTGGCGTCCGGTTCTCGAAAATCACCCAAACTTTTTCCAGGCTACTTTCTAGAGCTCCCTAATGCGAATATCGAAAAAGAAAATGTGTGATACCTGTCCGTCGGGAGATACGATTTTTTTTCAATTTTTCAAACTCGCTTGAGGGTGGCGTCTGGTTCTCGAAAATCACCCAAACTTTTTGCAGGCTACTTTCTAGAGCTCCCTAATGCGAATATCGCAAAAGAAAATGTGTGATACCTGTCCGTCGGGAGATATGATTTTTTTTCATATTTTCAAACTCGCTTAAGGGTGGCGTCCGGTTCTCGAAAATCACCCAAACTTTTTTCAGGCTACTTTCTAGAGCTTCCTAATGCGAATATCGAAAAAGAAAATGTGTGATACCTGTCCGTCGGGAGATACGATTTTTTTTCGATTTTTTTCGATTTTTCAACCTCGCTTAAGGGTGGCGTCCGGTTCTCGGAAATCACCCAAACTTTTTCCAGGCTACTTTCTAGAGCTCCCTAATGCGAATATCGAAAAAGAAAATGTGTGATACCTGTCCGTCGGGAGATACGATTTTTTTCGATTTTTTTCGATTTTTCAACCTCGCTTAAGGGTGGCGTCCGGTTCTCGAAAATCACCCAAACTTTTTCCAGGCTACTTTCTAGAGCTCCCTAATGCGAATATCGAAAAAGAAAATGTGTGATACCTGTCCGTCGGGAGATACGATTTTTTTTGAATTTTTCAAACTCGCTTAAGGGTGGCGTCCGATTCTCGAAAATCACCCAAACTTCTTCCAGGCTACTTTCTAGAGCTTCCTAATGCGAATATCGAAAAAGAAAATGTGTGATACCTGTACGTCAGGAGATACGATTGTTTTTCGATTTTTCAACCTCGCTTAAGGGTGGCGTCAGGTTCTCGAAAATCACCCAAACTTTTTCCAGGCTACTTTCTAGAGCTCCCTAATGCGAATATCGAAAAAGAAAATGTGTGATACCTGTACGTCGGGAGACACGATTTTTTTTCGATTTTTTTTCGATTTTTCAACCTCGCTTAAGGGTGGCGTCCGGTTCTCGAAATTCACCCAAACTTTTTCCAGGCTACTTTCTAGAGCTCCCTAATGCGAATATCGAAAAAGAAAATGTGTGATACCTGACCGTCGGGAGATACGATTTTTTTTCAATTTTTCAAACTCGCTTAAGGGTGGCGTCCGGTTCTCGAAAATCACCCAAACTTTTTCCAGCCTACTTTCTAGAGCTTCCTAATGCGAATATCGAAAAAGAAAATCTGTGATACCTGTACGTCGGGAGATACGATTTTTTTTCGATTTTTTTCGATTTTTCAACCTCGCTTAAGGGTGGCGTCCGGTTCTGGGAAATCACCCAAACTTTTTCCAGGCTACTTTCTAGAGCTCCCTAATGCGAATATTGAAAAAGAAAACGTGTGATACCTGTCCGTCGGGCGATACGATTTTCTTACGATTTTTTTCGATTTTTCAACCTCGCTTAAGTGTGGCGTCCGGTTCTCGAAAATCACCCAAACTTTTTCCAGGCTACTTTCTAGAGCTCCCTAATGCGAATATCGAAAAAGAAAATGTGTGATACCTGTCCGTCGGGAGATACGATTTTTTTTCGATTTTTTTCGAGTTTTCAAACTCGCTTAAGGGTGGCGTCCGGTTCTCGAAAATCACCCAAACTTTTTTCAGGCTACTTTCTAGAGCTCCCTAATGCGAATATCGAAAAAGAAAATGTGTGATACCTGTCCGTCGGGAGATACGATTTTTTTTTCGATTTTTTTCGATTTTTCAACCTCGCTTAAGGGTGGCGTCCGGTTCTCGAAAATCACCCAAACTTTTTCCAGGCTACTTTCTAGAGCTCCCTAATGCGAATATCGAAAAAGAAAATGTGTGATACCTGTCCGTCGGGAGACACGATTTTTTTTCAATTTTTCAAACTCGCTTAAGGGTGGCGTCTAGTTCTCGAAAATCACCCAAACTTTTTGCAGGCTACTTTCTAGAGCTCCCTAATGCGAATATCGCAAAAGAAAATGTGTGATACCCGTCCGTCGGGAGATATGATTTTTTTTCATATTTTCAAACTCGCTTAAGGGTGGCGTCCGGTTCTCGAAAATCACCCAAACTTTTTTCAGGCTACTTTCTCGAGCTCCCTAATGCGAATATCGAAAAAGAAAATGTGTGATACCTGTCCGTCGGGAGATACGATTTTTTTTCGATTTTTTTCGATTTTTCAACCTCGCTTAAGGGTGGCGTCCGGTTCTCGAAAATCACCCAAACTTTTTTCAGGCTACTTTCTAGAGCTCCCTAATGCGAATATCGAAAAAGAAAATGGGTGATACCTGTCCGTCGGGAGATACGATTTTTTTTCGATTTTTTTCGATTTTTCAACCTCGCTTAAGGGTGGCGTCCGGTTCTCGGAAATCACCCAAACTTTTTCCAGGCTACTTTCTAGAGCTCCCTAATGCGAATATCGAAAAAGAAAATGTGTGATACCTGTCCGTCGGGAGATACGATTTTTTTCGATTTTTTTCGATTTTTCAACCTCGCTTAAGGGTGGCGTCCGGTTCTCGAAAATCACCCAAACTTTTTCCAGGCTACTTTCTAGAGCTCCCTAATGCGAATATCGAAAAAGAAAATGTGTGATACCTGTCCGTCGGGAGATACGATTTTTTTTGAATTTTTCAAACTCGCTTAAGGGTGGCGTCCGGTTCTCGAAAATCACCCAAACTTCTTCCAGGCTACTTTCTAGAGCTTCCTAATGCGAATATCGAAAAAGAAAATGTGTGATACCTGTACGTCAGGAGATACGATTGTTTTTCGATTTTTCAACCTCGCTTAAGGGTGGCGTCAGGTTCTCGAAAATCACCCAAACTTTTTCCAGGCTACTTTCTAGAGCTCCCTAATGCGAATATCGAAAAAGAAAATGTGTGATACCTGTACGTCGGGAGACACGATTTTTTTTCGATTTTTTTCGAGTTTTCAAACTCGCTTAAGGGTGGCGTCCGGTTCTCGAAAATCACCCAAACTTTTTTCAGGCTACTTTCTAGAGCTCCCTAATGCGAATATCGAAAAAGAAAATGTGTGATACCTGTCCGTCGGGAGATACGATTTTTTTTTCGATTTTTTTCGATTTTTCAACCTCGCTTAAGGGTGGCGTCCGGTTCTCGAAAATCACCCAAACTTTTTCCAGGCTACTTTCTAGAGCTCCCTAATGCGAATATCGAAAAAGAAAATGTGTGATACCTGTCCGTCGGGAGACACGATTTTTTTTCAATTTTTCAAACTCGCTTAAGGGTGGCGTCTAGTTCTCGAAAATCACCCAAACTTTTTGCAGGCTACTTTCTAGAGCTCCCTAATGCGAATATCGCAAAAGAAAATGTGTGATACCCGTCCGTCGGGAGATATGATTTTTTTTCATATTTTCAAACTCGCTTAAGGGTGGCGTCCGGTTCTCGAAAATCACCCAAACTTTTTTCAGGCTACTTTCTAGAGCTCCCTAATGCGAATATCGAAAAAGAAAATGTGTGATACCTGTCCGTCGGGAGATACGATTTTTTTTCGATTTTTTTCGATTTTTCAACCTCGCTTAAGGGTGGCGTCCGGTTCTCGAAAATCACCCAAACTTTTTTCAGGCTACTTTCTAGAGCTCCCTAATGCGAATATCGAAAAAGAAAATGTGTGATACCTGTCCGTCGGGAGATACGATTTTTTTTCGATTTTTTTCGATTTTTCAACCTCGCTTAAGGGTGGCGTCCGGTTCTCGGAAATCACCCAAACTTTTTCCAGGCTACTTTCTAAAGCTCCCTAATGCGAATATCGAAAAAGAAATTGTGTGATACCTGTCCGTCGGGAGATACGATTTTTTTCGATTTTTTTCGATTTTTCAACCTCGCTTAAGGGTGGCGTCCGGTTCTCGAAAATCACCCAAACTTTTTCCAGGCTACTTTCTAGAGCTCCCTAATGCGAATATCGAAAAAGAAAATGTGTGATACCTGTCCGTCGGGAGATACGATTTTTTTTGAATTTTTCAAACTCGCTTAAGGGTGGCGTCCGGTTCTCGAAAATCACCCAAACTTCTTCCAGGCTACTTTCTAGAGCTTCCTAATGCGAATATCGAAAAAGAAAATGTGTGATACCTGTACGTCAGGAGATACGATTGTTTTTCGATTTTTCAACCTCGCTTAAGGGTGGCGTCAGGTTCTCGAAAATCACCCAAACTTTTTCCAGGCTACTTTCTAGAGCTCCCTAATGCGAATATCGAAAAAGAAAATGTGTGATACCTGTACGTCGGGAGACACGATTTTTTTTCGATTTTTTTTCGATTTTTCAACCTCGCTTAAGGGTGGCGTCCGGTTCTCGAAATTCACCCAAACTTTTTCCAGGCTACTTTCTAGAGCTCCCTAATGCGAATATCGAAAAAGAAAATGTGTGATACCTGACCTTCGGGAGATACGATTTTTTTTCAATTTTTCAAACTCGCTTAAGGGTGGCGTCCGGTTCTCGAAAATCACCCAAACTTTTTCCAGCCTACTTTCTAGAGCTTCCTAATGCGAATATCGAAAAAGAAAATCGGTGATACCTGTACGTCGGGAGATACGATTTTTTTTCGATTTTTTTCGATTTTTCAACCTCGCTTAAGGGTGGCGTCCGGTTCTCGGAAATCACCCAAACTTTTTCCAGGCTACTTTCTAGAGCTCCCTAATGCGAATATTGAAAAAGAAAACGTGTGATACCTGTCCGTCGGGCGATACGATTTTCTTACGATTTTTTTCGATTTTTCAACCTCGCTTAAGTGTGGCGTCCGGTTCTCGAAAATCACCCAAACTTTTTCCAGGCTACTTTCTAGAGCTCCCTAATGCGAATATCGAAAAAGAAAATGTGTGATACCTGTCCGTCGGGAGATACGATTTTTTTTCGATTTTTTTCGATTTTTCAAACTCGCTTAAGGGTGGCGTCCGGTTCTCGAAAATCACCCAAACTTTTTTCAGGCTACTTTCTAGAGCTCCCTAATGCGAATATCGAAAAAGAAAATGTGTGATACCTGTCCGTCGGGAGATACGATTTTTTTTCGATTTTTTTCGATTTTTCAACCTCGCTTAAGGGTGGCGTCCGGTTCTCGAAAATCACCCAAACTTTTTCCAGGCTACTTTCTAGAGCTCCCTAATGCGAATATCGAAAAAGAAAATGTGTGATACCTGTCCGTCGGGAGACACGATTTTTTTTCAATTTTTCAAACTCGCTTAAGGGTGGCGTCTAGTTCTCGAAAATCACCCAAACTTTTTGCAGGCTACTTTCTAGAGCTCCCTAATGCGAATATCGCAAAAGAAAATGTGTGATACCTGTCCGTCGGGAGATATGATTTTTTTTCATATTTTCAAACTCGCTTAAGGGTGGCGTCCGGTTCTCGAAAATCACCCAAACTTTTTTCAGGCTACTTTCTAGAGCTCCCTAATGCGAATATCGAAAAAGAAAATGTGTGATACCTGTCCGTCGGGAGATACGATTTTTTTTCGATTTTTTTCGATTTTTCAACCTCGCTTAAGGGTGGCGTCCGGTTCTCGAAAATCACCCAAACTTTTTCCAGGCTACTTTCTAGAGCTTCCTAATGCGAATATCGAAAAAGAAAATGTGTGATACCTGTACGTCGGGAGATACGATTTTTTTTCGATTTTTCAACCTCGCTTAAGGGTGGCGTCCGGTTCTCGAAAATCACCCAAACTTTTTCCAGGCTACTTTCTAGAGCTCCCTAATGCGAATATCGAAAAAGAAAATGTGTGATACCTGTCCGTCGGGAGATACGATTTTTTTTCGATTTTTTTCGATTTTTCAACCTCGCTTAAGGGTGGCGTCCGGTTCTCGAAAATCACCCAAACTTTTTCCAGGCTACTTTCTAGAGCTCCCTAATGCGAATATCGAAAAAGAAAATGTGTGATACCTGTCCGTCGGGAGATACGATTTTTTTTCAATTTTTCAAACTCGCTTAAGGGTGGCGTCCGGTTCTCGAAAATCACCCAAACTTTTTCCAGGCTACTTTCTAGAGCTTCCTAATGCGAATATCGAAAAAGAAAATGTGTGATACCTGTACGTCGGGAGATACGATTTTTGTTCGATTTTTCAACCTCGCTTAAGGGTGGCGTCCGGTTCTCGAAAATCACCGAAACTTTTTCCAGGCTACTTTCTAGAGCTCCCTAATGCGAATATCGAAAAAGAAAATGTGTGATACCTGTCCGTCGGGAGATACGATTTTTTTCGATTTTTTTTCGATTTTTCAACCTCGCTTAAGGGTGGCGTCCGGTTCTCGAAAATCACCCAAACTTTTTCCAGGCTACTTTCTAGAGCTCCCTAATGCGAATATCGAAAAAGAAAATGTGTGATACCTGTCCGTCGGGAGATACGATTTTTTTTCAATTTTTCAAACTCGCTTAAGGGTGGCGCCCGGTTCTCGAAAATCACCCAAACTTTTTCCAGGCTACTTTCTAGAGCTTCCTAATGCGAATATCGAAAAAGAAAATGTGTGATACCTGTACGTCGGGAGATACGATTTTTGTTCGATTTTTCAACCTCGCTTAAGGGTGGCGTCCGGTTCTCGAAAATCACCCAAACTTTTTCCAGGCTACTTTCTAGAGCTCCCTAATGCGAATATCGAAAAAGAAAATGTGTGATACCTGTACGTCGGGAGACACGATTTTTTTTCGATTTTTCAACCTCGCTTAAGGGTGGCGTCCGGTTCTCGAAATTCACCCAAACTTTTTCCAGGCTACTTTCTAGAGCTCCCTAATGCGAATATCGAAAAAGAAAATGTGTGATACCTGTCCGTCGGGAGATACGATTTTTTTTCGATTTTTTTCGATTTTTCAACCTCGCTTAAGGGTGGCGTCCGGTTCTCGAAAATCACCCAAACTTTTTCCAGGCTACTTTCTAGAGCTTCCTAATGCGAATATCGAAAAAGAAAATGTGTGATACCTGTACGTCGGGAGATACGATTTTTTTTCGATTTTTCAACCTCGCTTAAGGGTGGCGTCCGGTTCTCGAAAATCACCCAAACTTTTTCCAGGCTACTTTCTAGAGCTCCCTAATGCGAATATCGAAAAAGAAAATGTGTGATACCTGTCCGTCGGGAGATACGATTTTTTTCGATTTTTTTCGATTTTTCAACCTCGCTTAAGGGTGGCGTCCGGTTCTCGAAAATCACCCAAACTTTTTCCAGGCTACTTTCTAGAGCTCCCTAATGCGAATATCGAAAAAGAAAATGTGTGATACCTGTCCGTCGGGAGATACGATTTTTTTTCAATTTTTCAAACTCGCTTAAGGGTGGCCTCGCTTAAGGGTGGCCCGGTTCTCGAAAATCACCCAAACTTTTTCCAGGCTACTTTCTAGAGCTTCCTAATGCGAATATCGAAAAAGAAAATGTGTGATACCTGTACGTCGGGAGATACGATTTTTGTTCGATTTTTCAACCTCGCTTAAGGGTGGCGTCCGGTTCTCGAAAATCACCCAAACTTTTTCCAGGCTACTTTCTAGAGCTCCCTAATGCGAATATCGAAAAAGAAAATGTGTGATACCTGTACGTCGGGAGACACGATTTTTTTTCGATTTTTCAACCTCGCTTAAGGGTGGCGTCCGGTTCTCGAAAATCACCCAACTTTTTCCAGCCTACTTTCTAGAGCTTCCTAATGCGAATATCGAAAAAGAAAATCTGTGATACCTGTACGTCGGGAGATACGATTTTCGTACGATTTTTTTCGATTTTTCAACCTCGCTTAAGTGTGGCGTCCGGTTCTCGAAAATCACCCAAACTTTTTCCAGGCTACTTTCTAGAGCTCCCTAATGCGAATATCGAAAAAGAAAATGTGTGATACCTGTCCGTCGGGAGATACGATTTTTTTTCGATTTTTTTCGATTTTTCAACCTCGCTTGAAAGTGGCGTCCGGTTCTCGAAAATCACCCAAACTTTTTCCAGGCTACTTTCTAGAGCTCCCTAATGCGAATATCGAAAAAGAAAATGTGTGATACCTGTACGTCGGGAGATACGATTTTTTTTCGATTTTCACCCCCGCTTAAGGGCGATTTCTCGGAGACGTACATGGCGGATACATGTTTTTTCTTCACCAAACACATATAGCAACCAGTTGATTATCAAAAATGGAGAATCAAAAAAAAAAAATTTCGTTGCGTTTGCAACGATGCAAACTTCAGTATCATTATTTTAGAAGATCCATGGGAAACCATAATTTGTAGGTATTTGTTTACGATTTCGAGAAAATATCGGCCGACATTTTGCGACATTTAGTTCCGGCGAATCCCAGCGCGGAGCACATCTCGAACTTTCTGCGGCGTACGTATGTACATAGTAAATACTCACACCGGAGCCCGTCGGGGCTTGCCGAACACTAGCGACAATTTAGCCTGGCGCTACATAGCTGTAGCTTGCGCTAAGTTTGTTTTACCGACGTGACCCGAGGCTGCGTTGAAGTTTCGTCGCGGGTGCGGCAAAAGGGAACGGTACCCCTCCCCCAAAAAGAAGTACACTGTCTATTTTTTATTAGTATTTATTATATATTTTATATTTATATAATATATGAATATACAATATATTTATATATAATATATAAATATAAAATATATTTATATCTAATATATAAATATAAAATATATTTATATATAATATATAAATATAAAATATATTTATATCTAATATATGAATATAAAATATATTTATATATAATATATAAATATAAAAGAAATTTATATATTATTTTTATTTTTTATTTGTGTAGATGTTGGATGAGTCGTCGGATTTTCTTTAATGCTGGCGAAGGGCCGGATGGAGGAAAACCTGTGAACTAAAGAAAAATCTGGTTCTAATCTATTCCTAGAGATTGAGAGAATGTAGAGAGGGAGCTGTACAGAATAATTCCTTAACAAATTTTCTAAATGATTTGAAATTGCAGATACATTTAACAGCTATAAAAGATGTTTGTATTTACCTCTTCTGCATCGACCCTTATCCTATCTTTTGGACAGGTTTCTCTGGCTATTTTTTTTCCCCCGTTAGCTGACTCTGTGTGGCTAAAAGTGCAAAGAACAATAACGTTTTAAAATGTTTAATTATGTTAAAATAGTAAATGGCAGCTCAAAAATATTCATAAATGAGTACCGTAGCAGGATGACAGTTTCGCTGCGGTCTAAAATAAATCGTCGCATTGCTCGGCCAACTTCTTCGAAACTGTGACTGAAAAAACGTTACCAATCACTACTTTTTATTTATATACTTGAGTAAAATTGTAAAACATGTTTTGTATTAAAATAAGTCGATACATTGGTTTGTTACACATCAGTTTCATGGACTCAAAATGGGTTTGAAGGAATATTTATATGTCAATAAGCTGAGAATCGGTTTGGGACAGAAATGTCACACGACGCTACAGAGGATTAAACATGTTATCGTAAATTTACTTACAATTTAGATGATTCCGAAACTTCTCTATGGATCGCGTGCATTTTGACGAATTTGGCAATCGCTAAACGATGTCGGTCGATGAAATTTCGAATATAATTGCGACGGTTCGGGCTGGGTAACACGACGAATACCTCCGAACAAATTTTCCTCAATGTTGCGGCCGAAATTCCTGTCCCATCACTTCCTTCCTCTTTACTAATATTCACGATAATCCTCCCCAACATTTCATCGTTCCAAAAAATGTTTTTATGAAATTTAGTCGGTTTGGTCGCGATATACGTCGTAGCGTCCGAAGCCATAATTGACAGTGACACATGTGTATCGGTAAAACGTTTTTCGCTTGTTAACGTCTCCAACATGAAATGAGCTTAAGACGCAGCTTCTGCTCGCATCGGTAAAACAAAATTAGTGCAACCTACAGCTATCTACCGCGAGGCAACATTATCGCTAGCGTCCGGCAATCCTCGACGGGCTTCGTGTGTGCGTAGGTATACGTACATACGTACACACCGAAAATTTCGAGATGTGCGCCGTTCCCGACCTACCCCGGAACTAAATGTCACAAATGTTGGAAGATATTTTCTCGAAATGGTAAACAAATACCTGAAAATTGTAGATTCCCACGGATTTCCTGAAATATGAGATGAAATCAAGTGATTGAGGTATCAAAATGTATGTTTAGAATGTGGCTACGCGGCTCTGCTCCTCTCCAAGACACGATATGAGCCAAACTTTGTATTTTACAGCATATCAATCTCGACGCTTGCGTGGTAATACAATCTCCTTTTTTTAAATTCAATTCGCGGGATTTTAGGGGCAGACAGCCGTTCGTCTAATCGACGATCGGTCGTATTGAGTCATTAATTGCGACAACATGATTCTCTTGACGAATTATTGAAATATTTGCTAACGGCTGGCAACAAGTTGAAAACATCTCCTATTAACATCATCGGAAAGGCGCCGAAATCTTGATTTCGTCCCGTCGAGTATGTCCTTGGACATACTCGACGGGACGGAGAAAAGAACTCGGTGCCATCATATCAGCAATGTCCAATCGGGTCCCGAAGAATCATCACAATCATTGCTTTTACGTTTGTTTATTAACAAATGCGCCTGTAATCATCCCCACATCCTCGTCATTGTATTTGAAGCGATACGACAGAAATTAAGGTGAAAGCAGAGAAGAACTCGATGCCGTCATATCAAGCATGTCCAATTGGGTTTCCCAAAATCGACACAATCATTGCTTTTACGTTTGTTTATTAAGAAATGCGCCTGTAGACATCCTTAAATCGTCGTCATTGTATTTGATGCAATATGAAAGAAATAAAGGTAAAAGCAGAGAAGAACTCGATGCCGTCATATTAGCAATGCCCAGTCGGGTCCCCTAGATTCATCACAATTATTGCTTTTACCTTTTTTTATTAACAAATGCGCCTGAAATCATCCTCAAATTGTCGTCAATGTATTTGAAGCAATATGACAGAAACAAAGGTAAAAGCAGAGAAGAACTCGATGCCGTCATATTAGTAATAGTCATTCGGGTTCCCCAGATTCATCAGAGTCATTGCTTTTACCTTTTTTTATTAACAAATGCGCCTGGAATCATCCTCAAATCGTCGTCATTGTATTTGAAGCAATATGACAGAAATAAAGGTAAAAGCTGAGAAGAACTCGATGCCGTCATGTTAGTAATGTCCATTCGGGTCCCTCAGAATGAGCACAATTATTGCTTTTATCTTTTTTTTATTAACAAATGCGCCTGTAATCGTTTTCAAATCGTCGTCAGTGTATTTGATGCGATATGACAGAAAGAAAGGTAAAAGCAGAGAAGAACTCGATGCTGTCATGTTAGTAATGTCCATTCGGGTCCCCCAGAATGAGCACAATTATTGCTTTTATCTTTTTTTATTAACAAATGCGCCTGTAATCGTCTTCAAATCGTCGTCAGTGTATTTGATGCGATATGACAGAAAGAAAGGTAAAAGCAGAGAAGAACTCAATGCCGTCACGTTAGCAATGTCCATTCGGGTCCCCCAGAATGAGCACAATTATTGCTTTTATCTTTTTTATTAACAAATGCGCCTGTAATCATCCTCAAATCGTCGTCATTGTATTTGATGCGATACGACAGAAATAAAGGCAAAATCAGAGAAGAACTTGACGCCGTCATATTAGCAATGTCCATTCGGGTCCCACAGAATGAGCACAATTATTGCTTTTATCTTTTTTTATGAACAAATGCGCCTGTATTCATCCTCAAATCCTCGACGTTGTATTTGATGCGATACGACAGAAATAAAGGTAAAAGCAGAGAAGAACTCGATGCCGTCATATTAGCAATGTCCATTCGGGTCTTCCAGAATTTGCACAATCATTGCTTTTATCTTTGTTTGTTAAGAAATGTGCCTGTAATCATCCTTAAATCGTCGTCATTTTATTTGATCCAATATGGAAGAAATAAAGGTAAAAGCAGAGAAGAACTCGATGCCGTTATATTAGCAATGCCCAGTCCGGTCCCCTAGATTCATCACAATTATTGCTTTTACCTTTTTTTATTAACAAAGGCGCCTGAAATCATACTCAAATTGTCGTCAATGTATTTGAAGCAATATGACAGAAACAAAGGTAAAAGCAGAGAAGAATTCGATGCCGTCATATTAGTAATAGTCATTCGGGTTCCCCAGATTCATCAGAGTCATTGCTTTTACCTTTTTTTATTAACAAATGCGCCTGGAATCATCCTCAAATCGTCGTCATTGTATTTGAAGCAATATGACAGAAATAAAGGTAAAAGCTGAGAAGAACTCGATGCCGTCATGTTATTAATGTCCATTCGGGTCCCCCAGAATGAGCACAATTATTGCTTTTATCTTTTTTTATTAACAAATGCGCCTGTAATCGTTTTCAAATCGTCGTCAGTGTATTTGATGCGATATGACAGAAAGAAAGGTAAAAGCAGAGAAGAATTCGGTGCCGTCATATCAGGCCTGTCCAATTGGGTCCCCCAGAATCGACACAACCATTGCTTTTACCTTTTTTTTTATTAACAAATGCGCCTGAAATCATCCTCAAATCGTCGTCATTGTATTTGAAGCAATATGACAGAAATAAAGGTAAAAGCAGAGAAGAACTCGATGCCGTCATGTTAGTAATGTCCAATCGGGTCCCCCAGAATGAGGACAATTAATGCTTTTATCTTTTTTTATTAACAAATGCGCCTGTAATCGTCTTCAAATCGTCGTCAGTGTATTTGATGCGATATGCCAGAAAGAAAGGTAAAAGCAGAGAAGAACTCGATGCCGTCATATCAGGCCTGTCCAATTGGGTCCCCCAGAATCGACACAACCATTGCTTTTACCTTTGTTTATTAACAAATGCGCCTGTTATCATCCCCAAATCTTCGTCATTTTATTCGATGCGATATGATAGAAATAAAGGTAAAAGCAGAGAAGAACTCGATGCCGTCATATTAGCAATGCCCAGTCGGGTCCCCTAGATTCATCACAATTATTGCTTTCACCTTTTTTTATTAACAAATGCGCCTGAAATCATCATCAAATCGTCGTCATTGTATTTGAAGCAATATGACAGAAACAAAGGTAAAAGCAGAGAAGAACTCGATGCCGTCATATTAGTAATAGTCATTCGGGTTCCCCAGATTCATCAGAGTCATTGCTTTTACCTTTTTTTATTAACAAAGGCGCCTGGAATCATCCTCAAATCGTCGTCATTGTATTTGAAGCAATATGACAGAAATAAAGGTAAAAGCTGAGAAGAACTCGATGCCGTCATGTTAGTAATGTCCATTCGGGTCCCCCAGAATGAGCACAATTATTGCTTTTATTTTTTTTTTATTAACAAATGCGCCTGTAATCGTCTTCAAATCGTCGTCAGTGTATTTGATGCGATATGACAGAAAGAAAGGTAAAAGCAGAGAAGAACTCGATGCCGTCATATTAGTAATAGTCATTCGGGTTCCCCAGATTCATCAGAGTCATTGCTTTTACCTTTTTTTATTAACAAATGCGCCTGGAATCATCCTCAAATCGTCGTCATTGTATTTGAAGCAATATGACAGAAATAAAGGTAAAAGCTGAGAAGAACTCGATGCCGTCATGTTAGTAATGTCCATTCGGGTCCCTCAGAATGAGCACAATTATTGCTTTTATCTTTTTTTTATTAACAAATGCGCCTGTAATCGTTTTCAAATCGTCGTCAGTGTATTTGATGCGATATGACAGAAAGAAAGGTAAAAGCAGAGAAGAACTCGATGCCGTCATGTTAGTAATGTCCATTCGGGTCCCCCAGAATGAGCACAATTATTGCTTTTATCTTTTTTTATTAACAAATGCGCCTGTAATCGTCTTCAAATCGTCGTCAGTGTATTTGATGCGATATGACAGAAAGAAAGGTAAAAGCAGAGAAGAACTCAATGCCGTCACGTTAGCAATGTCCATTCGGGTCCCCCAGAATGAGCACAATTATTGCTTTTATCTTTTTTATTAACAAATGCGCCTGTAATCATCCTCAAATCGTCGTCATTGTATTTGATGCGATACGACAGAAATAAAGGCAAAATCAGAGAAGAACTTGACGCCGTCATATTAGCAATGTCCATTCGGGTCCCACAGAATGAGCACAATTATTGCTTTTATCTTTTTTTATGAACAAATGCGCCTGTATTCATCCTCAAATCCTCGACGTTGTATTTGATGCGATACGACAGAAATAAAGGTAAAAGCAGAGAAGAACTCGATGCCGTCATATTAGCAATGTCCATTCGGGTCTTCCAGAATTTGCACAATCATTGCTTTTATCTTTGTTTGTTAAGAAATGTGCCTGTAATCATCCTTAAATCGTCGTCATTTTATTTGATCCAATATGGAAGAAATAAAGGTAAAAGCAGAGAAGAACTCGATGCCGTTATATTAGCAATGCCCAGTCCGGTCCCCTAGATTCATCACAATTATTGCTTTTACCTTTTTTTATTAACAAAGGCGCCTGAAATCATACTCAAATTGTCGTCAATGTATTTGAAGCAATATGACAGAAACAAAGGTAAAAGCAGAGAAGAATTCGATGCCGTCATATTAGTAATAGTCATTCGGGTTCCCCAGATTCATCAGAGTCATTGCTTTTACCTTTTTTTATTAACAAATGCGCCTGGAATCATCCTCAAATCGTCGTCATTGTATTTGAAGCAATATGACAGAAATAAAGGTAAAAGCTGAGAAGAACTCGATGCCGTCATGTTATTAATGTCCATTCGGGTCCCCCAGAATGAGCACAATTATTGCTTTTATCTTTTTTTATTAACAAATGCGCCTGTAATCGTTTTCAAATCGTCGTCAGTGTATTTGATGCGATATGACAGAAAGAAAGGTAAAAGCAGAGAAGAATTCGGTGCCGTCATATCAGGCCTGTCCAATTGGGTCCCCCAGAATCGACACAACCATTGCTTTTACCTTTTTTTTTATTAACAAATGCGCCTGAAATCATCCTCAAATCGTCGTCATTGTATTTGAAGCAATATGACAGAAATAAAGGTAAAAGCAGAGAAGAACTCGATGCCGTCATGTTAGTAATGTCCAATCGGGTCCCCCAGAATGAGGACAATTAATGCTTTTATCTTTTTTTATTAACAAATGCGCCTGTAATCGTCTTCAAATCGTCGTCAGTGTATTTGATGCGATATGCCAGAAAGAAAGGTAAAAGCAGAGAAGAACTCGATGCCGTCATATCAGGCCTGTCCAATTGGGTCCCCCAGAATCGACACAACCATTGCTTTTACCTTTGTTTATTAACAAATGCGCCTGTTATCATCCCCAAATCTTCGTCATTTTATTCGATGCGATATGATAGAAATAAAGGTAAAAGCAGAGAAGAACTCGATGCCGTCATATTAGCAATGCCCAGTCGGGTCCCCTAGATTCATCACAATTATTGCTTTCACCTTTTTTTATTAACAAATGCGCCTGAAATCATCATCAAATCGTCGTCATTGTATTTGAAGCAATATGACAGAAACAAAGGTAAAAGCAGAGAAGAACTCGATGCCGTCATATTAGTAATAGTCATTCGGGTTCCCCAGATTCATCAGAGTCATTGCTTTTACCTTTTTTTATTAACAAAGGCGCCTGGAATCATCCTCAAATCGTCGTCATTGTATTTGAAGCAATATGACAGAAATAAAGGTAAAAGCTGAGAAGAACTCGATGCCGTCATGTTAGTAATGTCCATTCGGGTCCCCCAGAATGAGCACAATTATTGCTTTTATTTTTTTTTTATTAACAAATGCGCCTGTAATCGTCTTCAAATCGTCGTCAGTGTATTTGATGCGATATGACAGAAAGAAAGGTAAAAGCAGAGAAGAACTCGATGCCGTCATGTTAGTAATGTCCATTCGGATCCCCCAGAATGAGCACAATTATTGCTTTTATCTTTTTTTATTAACAAATGCGCCTGTAATCGTCTTCAAATCGTCGTCAGTGTATTTGATGCGATATGACAGAAAGAAAGGTAAAAGCAGAGAAGAACTCGATGCCGTCACGTTAGCAATGTCCATTCGGGTCCCCCAGAATGAGCACAATTATTGCTTTTATCTTTTTTATTAACAAATGCGCCTGTAATCATCCTCAAATCGTCGTCATTGTATTTGATGCGATACGACAGAAATAAAGGCAAAATCAGAGAAGAACTTGATGCCGTCATATTAGCAATGTCCATTCGGGTCCCACAGAATGAGCACAATTATTGCTTTTATCTTTTTTTATGAACAAATGCGCCTGTATTCATCCTCAAATCCTCGACGTTGTATTTGATGCGATACGACAGAAATAAAGGTAAAAGCAGAGAAGAACTCGATGCCGTCATATTAGCAATGTCCATTCGGGTCTTCCAGAATTTGCACAATCATTGCTTTTATCTTTGTTTGTTAAGAAATGCGCCTGTAATCATCCTTATATCGTCGTCATTTTATTTGATCCAATATGGAAGAAATAAAGGTAAAAGCAGAGAAGAACTCGATGCCGTTATATTAGCAATGCCCAGTCCGGTCCCCTAGATTCATCACAATTATTGCTTTTACCTTTTTTTTATTAACAAAGGCGCCTGAAATCATACTCAAATTGTCGTCAATGTATTTGAAGCAATATGACAGAAACAAAGGTAAAAGCAGAGAAGAATTCGATGCCGTCATATTAGTAATAGTCATTCGGGTTCCCCAGATTCATCAGAGTCATTGCTTTTACCTTTTTTTATTAACAAATGCGCCTGGAATCATCCTCAAATCGTCGTCATTGTATTTGAAGCAATATGACAGAAATAAAGGTAAAAGCTGAGAAGAACTCGATGCCGTCATGTTAGTAATGTCCATTCGGGTCCCCCAGAATGAGCACAATTATTGCTTTTATCTTTTTTTATTAACAAATTCGCCTGTAATCGTTTTCAAATCGTCGTCAGTGTATTTGATGCGATATGACAGAAAGCAAGGTAGAAGCAGAGAAGAACTCGGTGCCGTCATATCAGGCCTGTCCAATTGGGTCCCCCAGAATCGACACAACCATTGCTTTTACCTTTTTTTTATTAACAAATGCGCCTGAAATCATCCTCAAATCGTCGTCATTGTATTTGAAGCAATATGACAGAAATAAAGGTAAAAGCAGAGAAGAACTCGATGCCGTCATGTTAGTAATGTCCATTCGGGTCCCCCAGAATGAGCACAATTATTGCTTTTATCTTTTTTATTAACAAATGCGCCTGTAATCGTCTTCAAATCGTCGTCAGTGTATTTGATGCGATATGCCAGAAAGAAAGGTAAAAGCAGAGAAGAACTCGATGCCGTCATATCAGGCCTGTCCAATTGGGTCCCCCAGAATCGACACAACCATTGCTTTTACCTTTGTTTATTAACAAATGCGCCTGTTATCATCCCCAAATCTTCGTCATTTTATTCGATGCGATATGATAGAAATAAAGGTAAAAGCAGAGAAGAACTCGATGCCGTCATATTAGCAATGCCCAGTCGGGTCCCCTAGATTCATCACAATTATTGCTTTCACCTTTTTTTATTAACAAATGCGCCTGAAATCATCATCAAATCGTCGTCATTGTATTTGAAGCAATATGACAGAAACAAAGGTAAAAGCAGAGAAGAACTCGATGCCGTCATATTAGTAATATTCATTCGGGTTCCCCAGATTCATCACAGTCATTGCTTTTACCTTTTTTATTAACAAATGCGCCTGAAATCATCCTCAAATCGTCGTCATTGTATTTGAAGCAATATGACAGAAATAAAGGTAAAAGCAGAGAAGAACTCGATGCCGTCATGTTAGTAATGTCCATTCGGGTCCCCCAGAATGAGCACAATTATTGCTTTTATCTTTTTTTATTAAAAAATGCGCCTGTAATCGTCTTTAAATCGTCGTCAGTGTATTTGATGCGATATGACAGAAAGAAAGGTAAAAGCAGAGAAGAACTCGATGCCGTCATATCAGGCCTGTCCAATTGGGTGCCGCAAAATCGGCACAATCATTGCTTTTACCTTTGTTTATTAACAAATGCGCCTGTTATCATCCCCAAATCTTCGTCATTTTATTCGATGCGGTATGACTGAAAGAAAGGTAAAAGCAGAGAAGAACTCGATGCCGTCATATTAGCAATGCCCATTCGGGTCGCCCAGATTCATCACAATCACTGCTTTTACCTTTTTTTATTAACAAATGCGCCTGAATTCATCCTCAAATCGTCGTCATTGTATTTGAAGCAATATGACAGAAATAAAGGTAAAAGCTGAGAAGAACTCGATGCCGTCATGTTAGTAATGTCCATTCGGGTCCCCCAGAATGAGCACAATTATTGCTTTTATCTTTTTTTATTAACAAATGCGCCTGTAATCGTCTTCAAATCGTCGTCAGTGTATTTGATGCGATATGACAGAAAGAAAGGTAAAAGCAGAGAAGAACTCGATGCCGTCATGTTAGTAATGTCCATTCGGGTCCCCCAGAATGAGCACAATTATTGCTTTTATCTTTTTTTATTAACAAATGCGCCTGTAATCGTCTTCAAATCGTCGTCAGTGTATTTGATGCGATATGACAGAAAGAAAGGTAAAAGCAGAGAAGAACTCGATGCCGTCACGTTAGCAATGTCCATTCGGGTCCCCCAGAATGAGCACAATTATTGCTTTTATCTTTTTTTATTAACAAATGCGCCTGCAATCGTCTTCAAATCGTCGTCAGTGTATTTGATGCGATATGACAGAAAGAAAGGTAAAAGCAGAGAAGAACTCGATGCCGTCACGTTAGCAATGTCCATTCGGGTCCCCCAGAATGAACACAATTATTGCTTTTATCTTTTTTATTAACAAATGCGCCTTTAATCATCCTCAAATCGTCGTCATTGTATTTGATGCGATACGACAGAAATAAAGGCAAAATCAGAGAAGAACTTGATGCCGTCATATTAGCAATGTCCATTCGGGTCCCACAGAATGAGCACAATTATTGCTTTTATCTTTTTTATGAACAAATGCGCCTGTATTCATCCTCAAATCCTTGACGTTGTATTTGATGCGATACGACAGAAATAAAGGTAAAAGCAGAGAAGAACTCGATGCCGTCATATTAGCAATGTCCATTCGGGTCTTCCAGAATTTGCACAATCATTGCTTTTATCTTTGTTTGTTAAGAAATGCGCCTGTAATCATCTTTAAATCGTCGTCATTTTATTTGATCCAATATGACAGAAATAAAGGTAAAAGCAGAGAAGAACTTGATGCCGTTATATTAGCACTGCCCAGTCCGGTCCCCTAGATTCATCACAATTATTGCTTTTACCTTTTTTTTATTAACAAAGGCGCCTGAAATCATACTCAAATTGTCGTCAATGTATTTGAAGCAATATGACAGAAACAAACGTAAAAGCAGAGAAGAATTCGATGCCGTCATATTAGTAATAGTCATTCGGATTCCCCAGATTCATCAGAGTCATTGCTCTTACCTTTTTTTATTAACAAATGCGCCTGGAATCATCCTCAAATCGACGTCATTGTATTTGAAGCAATATGACAGAAATAACGGTAAAAGCTGAGAAGAACTCGATGCCGTCATGTTAGTAATGTCCATTCGGGTCCCCCAGAATGAGCACAATTATTGCTTTTATCTTTTTTTATTAACAAATGTGCCTGTAATCGTCTTCAAATCGTCGTCAGTGTATTTGATGCGATATGACAGAAAGAAAGGTAAAAGCAGAGAAGAACTCGATGCCGTCATGTTAGTAATGTCCATTCGGGTCCCCCAGAATGAGCACAATTATTGCTTTTATCTTTTTTATTAACAAATGCGCCTGTAATCATCCTCAAATCGTTGTCATTGTATTTGATGCGATACGACAGAAATAAAGGCAAAATCAGAGAAGAACTTGATGCCGTCATATTAGCAATGTCCATTCGGGTCCCACAGAATGAGCACAATTATTGCTTTTATCTTTTTTTATGAACAAATGCGCCTGTATTCATCCTCAAATCCTCGACGTTGTATTTGATGCGA
Organism: Ophion slaviceki; assembly: GCA_944452715.1. NCBI lineage: Eukaryota > Metazoa > Arthropoda > Insecta > Hymenoptera > Ichneumonidae > Ophion > Ophion slaviceki. The sequence goes on from OX101786.1 coordinate 43,427,560, forward strand.
TACGACAGAAATACAGGTAAAAGCAGAGAAGAACTCGATGCCGTCATATCAGGCATGTTCAATCAGGTACCCCAGAATCATCACAATCATTGCTTTTATTTTTATTAATAAATGCGCTTATAATCGTCGTCCATGTGGCGTATCGAATTCCCCAGAATCACCATCACCATTGCTTTTACCTTTGTCAATCAACAAATGCGCTTGGAACCGTCCACGGAGCGTCTCGATACCCTTTGACGCAAAATAACCGAAAGTAAGGTAAAAGCGAAAATAAGCTCAGGACAGTCATATCGGGGATTTCCGAACCCATCCCCCAGAACCATAATCATCATTATGGAATAACTGGTTTACGCCTTCAGAACCATCGCAGACATGTATTCATTATTTATTGCGTAGATACAAATCGAATCGGCGCTCCAGGTAGAGGCACGGTCAACTTGTCTGAAAAAAATACCAAACTTGTTTTTGTTCCGATGTTCGGTATTTTTCAATTAATCATTAAAAACACCTTTTTCCAGTACGTAGTTGTGTTTTCATTTACGTCTTGTGAACGCACAAAAGACAAAGACACGTACTGTAGATTTTTATTCGATTCGAAGTGTTAAATAACTCTAGAGATAATCGCTCGCCGTCTCGAATCATGATTTTGCACATCCAAAATGGCAAACAATCATGGCCGGCTATATCACGTAATATCAAATCACGCGCCAAACAGTGCATTTCGGCAAACCTTCAACGAGCGTGCTCCCCATTTGCCCAAGATGTCAGAAATTAATAGCAGACGATTGATGAAACGTCAAATCACGCGATAAATTTGGCCTTTCGACGACAGTTCGACGTGTGTGCGCTAAATCTGCATATCCAAGATGGTATCAGCTGACAATATCAGCTGACTAATCCGAAACGTCAAATAACGCGTTTTGACGTTTGACGATGCGTTCGGACCGAACCGCGTAGCGGGCTCTCCGAACCCGAGTTCAGAGCGCGCTCGAAACGTAGCAAATGTCCATATTACGCACACGCGCGTGTGCAATCGTGCATCCTCATGCACGCACACGCTCACACAATGCTCGCAGTAATGAATGTGGGAAAAATAATACGCGTAATAGGAAAAAGTCTGTAAATTTTCCCTAATCTGTGTTAAAGTTTTTTTTTTCAAAATGATTTGTCCAAGAGCTGGAAACGAATTCCAAATTATTCAAAATATTATTTGCAGTACATGGAATTGTCGAACTTTTTCGAAATTGACCATATTTTCTGCAATGGACTCGGATGGGTACAAATTCAGATCCCTTAGCTCATTCGCGGGTCAAGGGATTCTCAACCACCTTCGTGTGACAGCCGAACATTCGGAAGTTGCAGCTGTAACGTACCAAGCTAGGACATCCCATAGCACGATCGCGTCTGACTTAAATCGCTTGTTTCACGCAAATTGCCACTTTACGGCGTACTTTTAACAATTTTTTCCACCATGATGGCGGGCGCAAATCAAGTTTTCCGGAGTGCATTGTATGCGGAATTTAAAAAACTTCAATCTCGTGTGCTCGGAATGTATTTTGCGTTTTTTTTCGCAATGCCTTATTTCTTCTGGCGTACATTTTTCAAGACAAAAATCTGCCGTATTTTTTTTTTGAAGAAGGCTCGAAAAACCATTCAAAATCATATTTTTTTTCAGACCCAAAATCTTCGCGCAAGGCCCTCAAAAAAAGCATGGCCACATTAAAATTGTCACCCTGTATACTCGGGACACCCAAGAGAGTCTCCGGAGTACAAATAATAATATTAATACCTATACTTACATGTATATTTCGGGGACATTCACGAGTCCCCGAACTAGTATCCAACATATATATGTATATTCGTGTTGACCATAATACAATGGTCCTAGAAATAAGAAATATTGTCATATCTATATTATGTATATATTGGGGACGCGAGAGTCCTCGAATAACCCGCGAAACTGTTCCCAAACGGTCAGCGTCATCGCGAATTTTCTCACAGACACCCTCCTAGCTTGGTCACCACGTAGTCAGCACCACCTGCCGATAACGAAAAATATTCATTTCATTGCTCATGTAAAACTCGAGAAAAATAACGTTATCTGTGCTAATATTCGGTTACATGGGGCCCGAGCTCGAGAGCGAGGGTAATGACGCCAAGCCCTTTGTCTCAGAGACAAAGAGGGCGAGGATACATATTGCGCTCCGGGAGCTGGCTGGTCAGTTCCGTCCGGTCTCTCCAACAGCGCGCATCGCAGAGTCGACTCTCTGAAAACCGGTACACTTATTTTATTCTATTTTATATTCTTTTCGAGTTTACCCCGGTCTCTTCGTCAGTGTAACTATAAGTCTCTGTAAAACCGGTATTAATTGTTTAAATCATAATAAAAATAAAAAAAGGAAACATAACACGTCAAACACTGCAACGAATAAATTTACGAAACATATATTATTGCCTTTATTGAATGTAACTACGCTTATTTACGTGTAAAATACACAATCGTTTATATAACATTCGATTTCTTCGCGCTATTAAAATCACGCAAAATACGGCGACCGCGAAAAAGTGTAACATTTTCCGAGCAAATAATTAAAATATATTTTTCTCTCGTACGTGCGTGTAAACACGCAACGAACAAATATTCGAAGTGCATTTCTTTCTCTCTTTCTCTCTTCCTCTCGCTCACGCCATTTTTCCTAACACACGTATTCGTCTCACTCATAAAATCATACTTGTCCAAAATTGGACAAATCTCGAATTGCCCTTTTTTTTATGAGGCTTGGGAAAGCTGACGCACGAACACGCTACATCCGCTGACTCGCCGTAATCTGGCAGGTTAGCGACTGGCACGGTTAATCCGGTGCTTAGTGTTCGGACGTCGATTTCCCTTGACCTTTATATTTGTATTCGCGGCTGGCCGCCAATCGCCGTAACCGGGCGGAGGTGGGCCAGCTGTAGCAAGTCGGCGGTGCCGTAATCTGGCACGCACTAGACTCGCTCAGCGTACCAAATTTTATTTTATACTAATCTGTACCTATGCGTTAGACAAATACGTTTCCCGATCCATTCGCTCAACAAATAAAAAACCCTCATCTGTCCAAAATTGGACGTATATACAAGGTATTTTCCGGGGAATTCGGAAGATTTGCCGTACGAACACGCCACACGCGCCGACCCGCCGTAATTCGGTAGGTCAGCGACTGGCACGGTCACACCGGTGCTTAGTGTTCGGGCGTCGGCTTCCGTTATTCTCAACTTTTGTTCTAGCGGCTGGCCGCCAATCGCCGTAACCGGGCGGAGGTGGAGCCAGACGTAGTGAGTCGACGGTGCCGTAACCTGGCACGTCTTGCACTCACTCAGCGGTTCAAATAATTATAAAATCTATACATGTATATTTAATTTTTGAAGCGAATGTATCCCTCATAAATTAATCCAGTCCCCATAGTCTCCGATTGCTCCCAAAAACATCGGCATCACCGGGCCATCGCATTAGCACAAGCGCCGGGTACCCGTCTGGGCAACGACAGGTCGGATCGAGCTGGAACATCTTTGCGATTCCTGGACAAATTCGGTCACACGGTCGAGTAGTTTTGACCCGCTACGCACCGCCGCTCGTTCTCACCAAGGTAAGCACAATTTCGCGCTACTTTCTTGTTTGCTTACCTGTCGCTCATGCGTCAAATTATACACCAACGACTTTACCAAGCGCCTATCCCAAGTGGACACATTCCCGCTTAAACGTGGCGCTTTATTTCTCCGACGGTAACTTACCGTTATATAAGTCAAATGACTTAATTCATTATAAACCGTACATTCGTGGCACACTTCCCATTCGTAAATTCAAATCCTGAAAGGTAAATTAAAAGACGATTAATTATCGATTACAAATGGGCCCCACGACGTAACATTTGCCGCACGAACACGCCACACGCGCCGACCCGCCGTAATTCGGTAGGTCAGCGACTGGCACGGTCACACCGGTGCTTAGTGTTCGGGCGTCGGCTTCCGTTATTCTCAACATTTGCTCTCGCGGCTGGCCGCCAATCGCCGTAACCGGGCAGAGGTGGAGCCAGACGAAGTGAGTCGACGGTGCCGTAACCTGGCACGTCTTGCACTCACTCAGTGGTTCAAATATTTATAAAATCTATACACGTATATTTATTTTTCGAAGCGAATGTATCCCTCATAAATTAATCCAGTCCTCGTAGTCTCCGACTGCTCCCAAAAACATCGGCATCACCGGGCCATCGCATTCGCACGAGCACCGGGTACCCGTCTGGGCAACGACAGGTCGGATCGATCTGGAACATCTGTTACGTCCTAGCACTCTCGCCCTCCAAATATTCATATGTGGTACGAATTGTAATAATTATTAAGATTTTTTCCTCGCGCTAAACGCGCTTATTTGTGTTTTCTTGGGGTACATGTTAATCAGAACGACCCATATATGGTTGATTTCACTTAGAAACCCCGTTATATAAAATATTCGTAAATATATCTGTAAATTTAGCATGCGTATATCTACCCGTATACTTTAGGGACAAACAGTTCCCATAATAACTTTACCGCCAAGCTTACCTGTAACTTCAGGGACGATCACATGGGTGCTCGGATTAACTTTACAATTAGCCTCATATACACGTACATATCTGTTTGCGTGTACACTTTTGGGACACGCACATGGGTCCCCGGAGTACCATATCATTATGTCTCATATATACATAAATATACACGTACCTGCATGCTTCAGGGACATAAGTCCTCGAAATAACTTTACCGAATATACATATATATACATACTCTAGGACCTCAGAGTCCTCATATACCATTCGTATACTCATATGCATACTTCGAAGGCATTAGTCCTCGCAATAACATTAGTGAATATCTATACATGTATATATATATATATATATATATATATATATACACATACATATACGTACTCCATACGCTTCAGGGACATATAGCCGAGTCCCGGGGCAATATTCTATACATATCTACTTTCATGGATACTTCGGGGACATAAGTCCTCAAAGTGACACTCACCAATATACATATATATATACTCGGGACACCCAAGAGAGTCTCCGGAGTACAAATAATAATATTAATACCTATACTTACATGTATATTTCGGGGACATTCACGAGTCCCCGAACTAGTATCCAACATATATATGTATATTCGTGTTGACCATAATGCAATGGTCCTAGAAATAAGAAATATTGTCATATCTATATTATGTATATATTGGGGACGCGAGAGTCCTCGAATAACCCGCGAAACTGTTCCCAAACGGTCAGCTTCATCGCGAATATTCTCACAGACACCCTCGTAGCTTGGTCACCACATAGTCAGCACCACCTGCCGATAACGAAAAATATTCATTTCATTGCTCATGTAAAACTCGAGAAAAATAACGTTATCAGTGCTAATATTCGGTTACATGGGGCCCGAGCTCGAGAGCGAGGGTAATGACGCCAAGCCCTTTGTCTCAGAGACAAAGAGGGCGAGGATACATATTGCGCTCCGGGAGCTGGCCGGTCAGTTCCGTCCGGTCTCTCCAACAGCGCGCATCGCAGAGTCGACCCTCTGAAAACCGGTACACTTATTTTATTCTATTTTATATTCTTTTCGAGTTTACCCCGGTCTCTTCGTCAGTGTAACTATAAGTCTCGGTAAAACCGGTATTAATTGTTTAAATCATAATAAAAATATAAAAAGGAAACATAACACGTCAAACACTGCAACGAATAAATTTACGAAACATATATTATTGCCTTTATTGAATGTAACTACGCTTATTTACGTGTAAAATTCACAATCGTTTATATAACATTCGATTTCTTCGCGCTATTAAAATCACGCAAAATACGGCGACCGCGAAAAAGTGTAACATTTGCCGAGCAAATAATTAAAATATATTTGTCTCTCGTTCGTGCGTGTAAACACGCAACGAACAAATCTTCGTAGTGCATTTCTTTCTCTCTTTCTCTCTTCCTTTCGCTCACGCCATTTTTCCTAACACACGTATTCGTCTCACTCATAAAATCCTACTTGTCCAAAATTGGACAAATCTCGAAGTGCCCTTTTTTATGAGGCTTGGGAAAGCTGACGCACGAATACGCTACATCCGCTGACTTGCCGTAATCTGGCAGGTTAGCGACTGGCACGGTTAATCCGGTGCTTAGTGTTCGGACGTCGATTTCCCTCGACCTTTATATTTGTATTCGCGGCTGGCCGCCAATCGCCGTAACCGGGCGGAGGTGGGCCAGACGTAGCGAGTCGGCGGTGCCGTAATCTGGCACGCACTAGACTCGCTCAGCGTACCAAATTTTATTGTATACCAATCTGTACCTATGCGTTAGACGAATACGTTTCCCGATACATTCGCTCAACAAATAAAAAATCCTCATCCGTCCAAAACCGGATGTATAAACAGGGTGTTTTCCGACGTATTCGGAATGTTTGCCGCACGAACACGCCACACGCGCCGACCCGCCGTACTTCGGTAGGTCAGCGACTGGCACGGTCACATCGGTGCTTAGTTTTCGGACGTCGGCTTCCGTTATTTTCAACATTTGTTCTCGCGGCTGGCCGCCAATCGCCGTAACCGGGCGGAGGTGGAGCCAGACGTAGTGAGTCGACGGTGCCGTAACCTGGCACGTCTTGCACTCACTCAGCGGTTCAAATAATTATAAAATCTATACATGTATATTTATTTTTCGAAGCGAATGTATCCCTCATAAATTAATCCAGTCCTCGTAGTCTCCGATTGCTCCCAAAAACATCGGCATCACTGGGCCATCGCATTAGCACAAGCCCCGGGTACCCGTCTGGGCAACGACAGGTCGGATCGAGCTGGAACATCTTTGGGATTCCTGGACAAATTCGGTCACACGGTCGAGTAGTTTTGACCCGCTACGCACCGCCGCTCTTTCTCACCAAGGTAAGCACAATTTCTCGCTACTTTCTTATTTGCTTACCTGTCGCTCATGCGTAAAATTATACACCAACGACTTTACCAAGCGCCTATCCCAAGTGGGCACATTCCCGCTTAACCGTGGCGTTTTAATTCTCCGACGGTTACTTACCGTCATATAAGTCATATGACTTAATTCATTATAAACCGTACGTTCGTGGCACACTTCCCATTCGTAAATTCAAATCCTGAAGGATAAATTAAAAGACGATTAATTATCGATTAAAAAATGGGCCCCACGACGTAACACATCTTTGCGATTCCTGGACAAATTCGGTCACACGGTCGAGTAGTTTTGACCCGCTACGCACCGCCGCTCTTTCTCACCAAGGTAAGCACAATTTCAAGCTACTTTCTTATTTGCTTACCTGTCGCTCATGCGTAAAATTATACACCAACGACTTTACCACGCGCCTATACCAAGTGGGCACATTCCCGCTTAAACGTGGCGCTTTATTTCTCCGATGGTAACTTACCGTCATATAAGTCATATGACTTAATTCATTATAAACCCTACGTTCGTGGCACACTTCCCATTCGCAAATTGAAATCCTGAAAGGTAAATTAAAAGACGATTAATTATCGATTACAAATGGGCCCCACGACGTAACATCATCACAATCCGAACCCTCAACATCCGATTAAGCATTGGCAAATTTATACCAACCATTGAACTCCACTCCCCACAGCTTAAGGGAGTTCCCGAATTTTTGGTTGACACTGGTTCTGACGCAAATTTGATTAAATTAAGTGCTCTAAGTCCCGACACAACGTTCGATCCCTATAACATCCTACGACTCCTACGCATCTCTGAGGTACCCGTATATACAATGGAAGCAACAACACTCATGATCCAATATAACGAGGTCAATTTCCATATTGTACCCGATGAATTTCCTATGAAACAAGAGGCCCTGTTCGGGTCTGCTTTTTATAAAGAATGCAAGGCCGTTATCGATTACGGCCGCGAAGAAGTAAGATGGGCAACTCATATTGTCCCTTTCAAAAACAATTTTTTATGAGTACTTCAATTTTTGTCGCGAAACGAATCAGAACCGTTTGCTATGTCCGGATTGCAAACCCGGAAATAAAAGAGGGATATTTGCCATCCCTCCCAATTAAAAAGGGATTTTTTTTGGGCGAAGCAGTAGTATCCGTAAAAAATCGAATCGCCTACATATTAGTGCACAATACAACCGATGAGGATTTAGAATTTCCCGTTCCTACCATGGCCCTTCAGGAATATCAGGCTAAAGAAGACGTCGAAGACGAAAGCGAAAACGAAGAAACCACGCTATTAGCTGAAAGCTATCGCGAGGATAAAATCGAATCAGTAAAAACCCTACTGCGCCTCGATCATTTGAATGAAGAAGAGAAAACAAGCGTTACTAAGATCATTGCCGACAATTCAGATCTTTTCCATATACCTGGTACAAAACTAGGTCACACTGATGCGATCGAGCACAAAATCGCAACAACTGACGATCAACCGGTCTTTACCCGGCAGTATCGCTTCCCGCCCTTGCATAAGGAGGAAATAACTAAGCAAGTTGGCGAACTCATCGAAAACGAAATCATAACACCATCCCTGTCTCCTTACAGTTCACCCTTGTGGATTGTCCCTAAAAAGGTCGATTCGAAGGGAAACCCGAGATGGCGAATGGTGATCGATTATCGAAATCTGAACGAAAAAACCATTGGTGATGCCTACCACCTTCCTCAAATAAATGAAATTTTGGATCAATTAGGCAACGCCAAATACTTCTCAGTATTTGATCTTGCAAGCGGATTTCACCAAATCAAAGTTCACACGGACGATGCACATAAAACCGCGTTTTCAACACCCTTTGGTCACTATGAGTTTAAACGTGTTACGTCGTGGGGCCAATTTTTTAATCGATAATTAATCGTCTTTTAATTTACCATTCAGGATTTGAATTGACGAATGGGAAGTGTGCCACGAACGTACGGTTTATAATGAATTAAGTCATATGACTTATATGACGGTAAGTTACCGTCGGAGAATTAAAGCGCCACGTTTAAGCGGGAATGTGCCCACTTGGGATAGGCGCTTGGTAAAGTCGTTGGTGCATAATTTGACGCATGAGCGACAGGTAAGCAAATAAGAAAGTAGCGTGAAATTGTGCTTACCTTGGTGAGAAAGAGCGGCGGTGCGTAGCGGGTCAAAACTACTCGACCGTGTGACCGAATTTGTCCAGGAATCGCAAAGATGTTCCAGCTCGATCCGACCTGTCGTTGCCTAGACGGGTACCCGGCGCTTGTGCTAATGCGATGGCCCGGTGATGCCGATGTTTTTGGGAACAATCGGAGACTACGAGGACTGGATTAATTTATGAGGGATACATTCGCTTCGAAAAATAAATATACATGTATAGATTTTATAATTATTTGAACCGCTGAGTGAGTGCAAGACGTGCCAGGTTACGGCACCGTCGACTCACTACGTCTGGCTCCACCTCCGCCCGGTTACGGCGATTGGCGGTCAGCCGCGAGAACAAATGTTGAGAATAACGGAAGCCGACGCCCGAACACTACGCACCGGTGTGACCGTGCCAGTCGCTGACCTACCGACGTACGGCGGGTCGGCGCGTGTGGCGTGTTCGTGCGGCAAACCTTCCGAATTCCTCGGAAAATGCCTTGTTTATACGTCCGATTTTGGACGGATGAGGGTTTTTTATTTCTTGAGCGAATGTATCGGGAAACGTATTCGTCTAACGCATAGGTACAGATTGGTATAAAATAAAATTTGGTACGCTGAGCGAGTCTAGTGCGTGCCAGATTACGGCACCGCCGACTCGCTACGTCTGGCCCACCTCCGCCCGGTTACGGCGATTGGCGGCCAGCCGCGAATACAAATATGAAGGTCAAGGGAAATCGACGTCCGAACACTAAGCACCGGATTAACCGTGCCAGTCGCTAACCTGCCAGATGACGGCGAGTCAGCGGATGTAGCGTGTTCGTGCGTCGGCTTTCCCAAGCCTCATAAAAAAGGGCACTTCGAGATTTGTCCAATTTTGGACAAGTATGATTTTATGAGTGAGACGAATACGTGTGTTAGGAAAAATGGCGTGAGCGAGAGGAAGAGAGAAAGAGAGAATGAAATGCACTACGAAGATTTGTTCGTTGCGTGTTTACACGCACGAACGAGAGACAAATATATTTTACTTATTTGCTCGGAAAATGTTACACTTTTTCGCGGTCGCCGTATTTTGCGTGATTTTAATAGCGCGAAGAAGTTATATAAACGATTGTGTATTTTACACGTAAATAAGCGTAGTTACATTCAATAAAGGCAATAATATATGTTTCGTAAATTTATTTGTTGCAGTGTTTGATTTGTTATGTTTCCTTTTATTTTTATTATGATTTAAACAATTAATACCGGTTTACAGAGACTTATAGTTACACTGACGAAGAGACCGGGGTAAACTCGAAAAGAATATAAAATAGGATAAAATAAGTGTACCGGTTTTCAGAGCGTCGACTCTGCGATGCGCGCTGTTGGAGAGACCGGACGGAACTGACTGGCCAGCTCCCGGAGCGCAATATGTATCCTCGCCCTCTTTGTCTCCGAGACAAAGGGCTTGGCGTCATTACCCTCGCTCTCGAGCTCGGGCCCCATGTAACCGAATATTAGCACTGATAACGTTATTTTTCTCGAGTTGTACATGAGCAATGAAATGAATATTTTTCGTTATCGGCAGGATGTGCCGACTACGTGGTGACCAAGCTACGAGGGGGTCTGTGAGAAAACTCGCGATGAAGCTGACCGTTTGGGAACAGTTTCGCGGGTTATTCGAGGACTCTCGCGTCCCCAATATATACATAATATAGATATGACAATATTTCTTATTTCTAGGACCATTGTATTATGGTCAACACGAATATACATATATATGTTGGATTCGGGGACTCGTGATTCGGTTCGGGGACTCGTGAATGTCCCCGAAATATATATGTAAGTATAGGTATTAAAATTATTATTTGTACTCCGGAGACTCTCTTGGATGTCCCGAGTATATATATATGTATATTGGTGAGTGTCACTTTGAGGACTTATGTCCCCGAAGTATGCATGAAAGTAGATATGTATGGAATATTGCCCCGGGACTCGGCTAAATGTCCCTGAAGCATATGGAGTACGTATATGTATATATATATATATATATATACATGTATAGATATTCACTAAAGTTATTGCGAGGACTAATGCCTTCGAAGTATGCATATGAGTTCACGAATGGTATATGAGGACTCTGAGGTCCTAGTGTATGTATATATATAAATATATATTCGGTAAAGTTATTTCGAGGACTTGTCCCTAAGTATGCATGGAAATAGACATGCGGAATTATCATAGGAGGTACTCCAGGGACTCTCGTATATGTCCCTGAAGCATGCAGGTACGTGTATATTTATGTATATATGAGACATAATGATATGGTACTCCGGGGACCCATGTGCGTGTCCCAGAAGTGTACAGGCAAACAGATATGTATGTGTATATGAGGCTAATTGTAAAGTTAATCCGAGCACCCATGTGCTCGTCCCTGAAGTTACAGGTAAGCTTAGCGGTAAAGTCATTATGGGAACTATTTGTCCCTAAAGCATACGGGTAGATATACGCATGCTAAATTTAAAGTTATATTTACGAATATTTTATATAACGGGGTTTCTAAGTGAAATCGACCATATATGGGTCGTTCTAATTAACATGTACCCCAAGAAAAACAAATGAGCGCGTTTAGCGAGGAAAAAATCTTAATAATTATTACAATTCGTACCAGATATGAATATTTGGAGGGCGAGAGTGCTAGGACGTAACAAACGCATGCCATTCGGACTAAAGAACGCGCCAGCAACTTTTCAAAGACTCATGGACAAGGTACTTATGGGTTCGCAAGGGGTAGAATTATTCGTATACCTCGAAGATATCGTCATTTACGCAAAATCACTAGCCGAGCACGAGGCAAAATTTAACAAACTCGCGATTAAACTCCGAAACGCAAATTTGAAATTACAACCCGATAAGTGTGAGTTCCTCCGAAAGGAAGTAGCGTATTTGGGGCATGTTATCAGTGAAGACGGAGTAAAACCCGACCCAAATAAGCTCGAGGCCTTACGGGAATACCCCAGGCCAACGACACAGAAAAAGATAAAGCAATTTCTGGGTCTAGCCGGTTATTATCGGCGTTTTATTGAAAACTTTTCCGGGATTGCCAAACCATTAACAGCGCTTTTAAAAAAGGGAATTACATTCAAGTGGTCAAGTTCCCAAGAGGAGGCATTTAACAAATTACGTGATGCTCTATGCAAGGAGCCAGTCCTCCAGTACCCCGACTTTACCAAACCATTCATTGTTACAACCGATGCTTCTAACATCGCGATTGGCGGTGTATTAAGTCAGGGGGAAATCGGTAAAGATCGCCCCATTTGTTACGCTTCACGTACACTGGGAATACACGAGCTCAATTACTCAACAATCGAAAAAGAACTTTTGGCCATAGTTTATTCAGTTAACCATTTCAGACCATACATTTACGGAAGAGAATTTACACTTGTAACAGATCCCAAGCCTTTAGTCTGGCTTACCTCAGTTAAAGACCTGGCTAAGTCGCTGGTGCATTGGCGCTTAAGCTTATCAAACTACCAGTACAAAATCGTCTACAAACCTGGCAGAGTAAACAGCAATGCTGACGCCCTGTCAAGAAATCCGCCTGAAAAGGAGAAATCAGTATTATTAATGAAACACAAACCACAACAGCTGCTAAGCTCACCAGAGCCAGATTCTCATAATGAAGAAAGAATGTATAGTCCTCCCAAAAAGGGAATCATAAGGAATACGGAAACTCCAAGAATAGCTCCGTTTAATATTGAAAATGAAGCCCCTGTTTCCGGGAATGCGTTCAATGGGAACGAGTCAGGCGAATCTTCGCAAAACAACGATGATACCAACACAAATCAAACGCCACTCTCATCCCCGCTTCCTGAAACCAGGGATGACGAAATAAACAACGACGATCCTAGCCTACAAGAACACGAATCAGATAGCGAAAGCGTAACGTCAAGCGAAAATAGCGAAATGATAGAAAACCCAACGGTACCATACGAAAACCCTGAAATAGAGGGAATGATAACTGGATCTATAGCCATAATCGAATCTCGCGACAGACTAATCATGCAGAAAAACACTCTTGTTGTTTTTATTTCAACGTCCGGTAGACCTATTGACGAAGGCGCAAAAGACCTACAGTCAATAAACAAGTTACCTCAGTTTGAAAACATCACGATTGCTAAGGTAAAAGTTAAATCAGAAAGGAACCGCCACATAATATCACTACCAATCGGTTGGAATGAGCAACATAACGTAACGCAAGATGTGTTAGACGATTCTTTGGAATCCCTCAGGGACGCAATAAAGGAATTACGTATTTCCTCAATATCGATTGCTAAAACAAATTTAATAGGAGGAGTCACTTGAACCGATATCCAAAATCAACTAATCTCGTCATTGCAGAGCGAGACTCTATGCATAACAATTTGTAAACAATTGGTAAGAATACCATCTGAAAATGAAAGACTCGCAATAATTCAAGAAAAACACGATTCCCTTATTGGCGGCCATAAAGGTATCACCAAAACCTACAAAAGGATCCGTGAAAATTTCTTTTGGGAAAATATGAAGACGCAAGTACAAGCATACATCCAGCATTGTAGAAACTGCCAACTAAAGAAATTAGTTAGGGTAAAAACACGACAACCTATGATCCTTACCGATACACCCGGAGCAGCCTTCGACAAGATTAGCATGGACATTGTGGGACCACTCCCAACCACGGTTCGAGGTCACACCCACATACTCACCATTCAGGATCTCCTAACAAAATACTCCGTGGCCGTTCCTTTGGCCCGCACGACAGCTATAGACGTCGCCGACGCCTTTGCCAACAACTTCGTTCCGCGTTTCGGCGCACCAAAGGCTATATTGACGGACCAGGGGACGAACTTTCGCAATTCACTGATGAAAAACCTCGCAAAAAGATTTCGCATAAAGACGTACCAAACAACGGCGTTTCATCCACAAACGAACGGATCAATTGAAAGATCCCATCATGTGTTGGCAGAATACCTCAAGCAATATGTCGACACTCAACAGGATTGGGACAAATTCATCGAACTCGCAATGTTTTCATATAACACCAGCACCCACGAGGGCACCGGGTACACCTCGCACGAGCTAGTCTTTGGAAAACCGGCCCGTCAACCTTCAGGTCACCAGCAAATCGAGGAACATGCGGATCCAACATATCAGGACTACTTGGAAGAATTGTTTAACAAAATATACACACTGCAAAAACTAGCCTCCGAAAATCTCAACAAGGCTAAATAAAAATCTAAGTATTACTACGACAAGAAAACTAACCCACAAACCTTCGGCGTGGGCGACCATGTCCTTATGCTGAAGGAACCTCACACGGGGAAATTCGCCGACCAATATACGGAACCCTGTGAAATCATAGAAGTCCTCTCTGGAGGAAACGTCAAAATTGTATACAAGGGAAAGAACAAAATCGTCCACACAAACAAACTGAGGGCGACCAAGTTATGAAATTTATTAATTGCAGGACCATGTTGCTGTCTCTCGCCGTCATCCTCCTCCTGAGAGGTCCAAGCCTTGCCAAGGGCCTCATTGGATACGTCTGCGGAGCGCCTACTCTCAATGTCACAACAATATCTCTTAACAACGTAAAGGATTGCAACATTCCACTCATCGAACCACAACCCGCGACAACATACCTTCAGCTCCTCCAGCTATCGGACTTCTCAAGCACGGAAATCATCCAGTGCAAAGTGAAAATCGACGGCATCATCTATTATTGTGGTATGAACTCCCATAATTCCGTCGTACATAATGGTCGACAAGTGTACATCCACGAACTAGATCATCACTCCTGCCAACGAGTCCAAGAAACTGTAATCATCGCGCTGAGCTCCACGGCCGAAATAATCGGTATTAGGAAAAACAGCACGACCTCACGAAGCATCATCTTGGCAGGATCCATTACCAACGAAGGTAAATGCTCCGGAACACAGTACAGTGATCCCTTTGGACCTGGGATAATGTAGTTGTCCAGGCGTCTGTCAAGATCACTACCGCAAATTATGAAGCACCTGTCAACCTGGAGAACGGAAAAATTGTCCTCCGGGCAGGTACTCAATGTCAACTATCTGAGGCAGCATGCTTAGATGTCGAGGGAAATTCGGCATTTTGGAAACCGGAACCAACCGATACATGCATGTTCTCTCGATACGATGTCCTGTTCGAGGGTCAAGCAACAAAAATACGATCCTTGAATGAGGGAACCCAGTCCCCGAACATCTACACACTCACAGCACAGGAAACCACCTTCGCACTCGCCGCAAAATCCGAAACAAACCTATGCGGTTACACCTTGGTTAGAACCGAACACCCAAAACTGTACATTCTCGAAACTCAAAAGGGTCACACTTTCGCAACACCACGAAAAATATCGGTAAACAACCTCGATATTTTTTCCTACATGAACTCAAAATTTGTCTACGTAGAGAGACACATCAAGACACAAATAAAAAACCTCTACAAAGACGCACTCACACAAAGATGCAAATTGGAATACCAAATCCTACAAAATGCCCTCTCAACAGCTAACATCCTCCCTGAAAAATGTGCACGGGTAGTAATGAAAGCATCAGGGTACATGGCAGTGATGGCTGTTGAAGTGGCGCATGTCATTAAATGTGTTCCCGTGGAATGCACTCTCCGAAGAACGACCGAGTGTTTCCACGAATTACCAGTCACACACCGTAACCAATCATTTTTCTTATCTACAGTATCGAGAGTCCTACTGAAAACAGGAACGCAAATCGAGTGTAACCCTCTACTGCCGGCTCAATACCTCATCGATGGCACCTGGTACCGTTTTGCTCCTCATCCAGTTGTGGTACCGCCACCTCAGGTATTGGAACCAACGACGACTCCAATGTGGGGATACAGCCCTATCGGAAACCTGGCTACCAGCGGAATCTACACGACAAAAGAAATTGACGAATTACGAAATCGAATCATGTTCCCAGCAGAGAAACCAGCTCTCCTGAACAATATCGCCCGTGGTTCAGCTGGATATAATGTACCTCGAGGAACCGTCTCCCTGCGAAATCTACTCGATGAAGACACCATTAACCATCTCGCCGAAAGCACTATGAAGAAGTTCTGGTATGGCTTCGAAAATTTGGTTCTGCCAGCGCAGGGGTATTTGCCATTGTCGTTATCATCACACTCATTAAAGCCGTCATCGACTAATGTATTCACGGATACACCTTGCACTCCATCTATGGGTGGAGCTTCGCCTTATTGGGGGCCATCTGGCAGTCAATAACAAATCTCCTGATTACTCGAGCACATCGACACAACAGCACTTCCCGAGACAACAACCTCAACGCCAACACACAGCTTCAGGAATTGGTCACACACGCAACTACATCGGAACCAAGACCAGCTCCACGATTGGCGGATGTCGACCCCGAACTCCTCAGTCGACTAAACGTCGGTCTTTCGACGGAACAAGGTCCGTCTAAAGACTAAAAGGGGGGAGATGTTACGTCCGGGGTCTCCACCCTCTTCAAACCTAAAAATCCCAAGGAAATCAACAAAACATACGTAAAGTTATATTACTTCTTTAATTTTATCAATAACCATCCCATAAAACATGTAAGATTATTTAAAATAGGAACTAATAACTATAAAATATGTCGGACCATTCAGTCAAGGCTCCACTTAAATTAGTCAGACCAAAAACAAATGAGGTTACTAGCCTCTGACTACATTTCTGGTAATACCACTACACCAAGTCCGACCAAAATACAGTCGAACTACTTGACGGGTTGCCTACTTGCAGGGGCAATATACCTCTTGTGCACTCCTGTTCTCCTGATACTCGAGTTTTATTACGCGCCTCGCGAATTCGTTTACCCCAATTTAAAAATGTAATTCACGACCCCGCGAGTGTCCACTCTATTCCCTTACCTGTTACCCACCCGTCAGGTAATTCGCTACCTGTAAAAGCAAAATTATATTAAAGTTATAAGGGAATATACATACATATATAAACGTACATGGATGTCTACCTTCATGAATACTAGCGGTACATACCTTATTCCGAGGACGAACCATATTATATACTTTGAGGACCTAATAAACTAACACACAATATATACATACCGTTTATGCGTACAATATCAAACTTTAAGGACAATATTGATCATATGCATATGCACTTTGGGAACACTACCAACTTGAAGAACAACCTCAATACACATGAGTGTACATTACGGGAACATTCAAACTATAGAGACAGTAATTTTAACCTATAAGGTATATTGGGAGGACGCTCTCGCAATTTCGAGGACAAAGAATATACCTCCACACACATTGCAAAAACGTTCTCGTAACTTTAAGGACAAATATATGTATACTCGCGTATGTTTCGAGAACGTTCTAGAACCATGAAGAGAATTCGAGGACCATCTTGAAAAGAACAAAGGATTGCATCACCAAATGCAATCTCAAGCCAGACAAAAGAAATTCCTAAGGGTCGGATTACACCTCGAGCTCGACCGAAGGAGATACGGAAAGAATGCACACGTGCACCTACTACGCAATACCCAAAGGAATATTACACATAATCTAGAACCTTCTCGAACATTATTATTTGATTAAAAACTCTAGTTAAATATAAACACCTTACTAAATAAACATGGCTATTACGTCACCAATTAACAACACGTATATTGACAACAAGAAACAATATTATGTGAGGCGGAAAAAACGAATAAATTAGGTATAAATAAAAATAAATTGTAAAGGCAATGGTAAATTAATAAAATAGATTAATTTATCAATGCTTCAAATTAACCAAATGTATATTCACAAAGAAAATCAACAGAGAACCGAAAAACAAGAAATTGCGCCATAAGAGGGGAAGACTCTCCGTCATACCCACTCCTGCGGAAGAAATATATAAAGCAGGCCCGAGACAGGGGCCCCTCAGTTCCAGACGGTCTCTCCACGGAGCAACATCGCGTTCAGTCGCTCTGAAAATCGGTTATTCAATATAAAAGATTGTAGCAATATACGTACCAAAAGTAAATTAATTGTGTGTTGAGTTACTCTTACCCAACCCATCATCGTCTCTACGTCGAAACGCGCTAGAGAAAAGGGGTAAAGAAAAATATTTGAAGTCAAGTGTTACTCACAGAAATTGAAAAGAAACGGTGAATCAAATATACGGAATAGATTGAAAAGCTATCCGACCATCACCTGTCAATAATCCCGTTATTTGTGCAGATATCTATGCACGATTACTACCTATAATAACCCCAAGGTATTAGTGCAGACGCCTATGCACGATACTTGTCCACCTTACCTGGGTGTATTCAACCTCTTCCGTATGCCTAGAGGACGGGGAGGTAAACATTACCGTTTCCGTCGACTTATTGCTGAGGCTTTGGGCCAATCTCCTCGTGGCCCCAGGGGAAATAACAAGAGTTCAAGAAAAAACAGAAAAATCCCTGACAAATCATTATCGCCTTTCGACAAAGAAACGGTATCGCAAACAAACAGCATCGCGTTTCCTATAATTGACTTTTATACGGAAAGTTTCCACGTTGAGGAACATTCAAGTGTCGCCAACCATTTCTCTGCATCGATCCCCGAAACATTCGGAAATTCTTATATGAAACCATCAAGACCTACGGAATCCGGCCGAGTTCAACCGAAGGTGATCTCCAATATCCCGGTGAACACTGAAATCCACCTGGTTGACAAGAAGGGGTGCATCCGAGTTATTCGCCCAATTTCCGGACATTCTCCTGAGACGAAACAATCGGAGTCAACTCGATAAGACCCGCTGTTACGTCCTAGCACTCTCGCCCTCCAAATATTCATATCTGGTACGAATTGTAATAATTATTAAGATTTTTTTCCTCGCGCTAAACGCGCTTATTTATGTTTTTCTTGGGGTACATGTTAATCAGAACGACCCATATATGGTCGATTTCACTTAGAAACCCCGTTATATAAAATATTCGTAAATATGTTTTTAAATTTAGCATGCGTATATCTACCCGTATACTTTAGGGACAAACAGTTCCCATAATAACTTTACCGCTAAGCTTACCTGTAACTTCAGGGACGAGCACATGGGTGCTCGGATTAACTTTACAATTAGCCTCATATACACGTACATATCTGTTTGCCTGTACACTTCTGGGACACGCACATGGGTCCCCGGAGTACCATATCATTATGTCTCATACATACATAAATATACACGTACCTGCATGCTTCAAGGACATATACGAGAGTCCCTGGAGTACCTCCTATAATAATTCCGCATGTCTATTTCCATGCGTACTTTAGGGACATAAGTCCTCGAAATAACTTTACCGAATATATATATATATATATATATATATACATTCTCTAGGACCTCAGAGTCCTCATATACCATTCGTATACTCATATGCATACTTCGAGGGCATTAGTCCTCGGAATAACTTTAGTGAATATCTATACATGTATATATATATATATACATATACGTACTCCATACGCTTCAGGGACATATAGCCGAGTCACGGGGCAATATTCCATACATATCTACTTTCATGCATACTTCGGGGACATAAGTCCTCAAAGTGACACTCACCAATATACATATATATATACTCGGGACATCCAAGAGAGTCTCCGGAGTACAAATAATAATATTAATACCTATACTTACATGTATATTTCGGGGACATTCACGAGTCCCCGAACTAGTTTCCAACATATATATGTATATTCGTGTTGACCATAATACAATGGTCCTAGAAATAAGAAATATTGTCATATCTATATTATGTATATATTGGGGACGCGAGAGTCCTCGAATAACCGGCGAAACTGTTCCCAAACGGTCAGCTTTATCGCGAGTTTTCTCACTGACCCCCTCGTAGCTTGGTCACCACGTAGTCCGCACATCCTGCCGATAACGAAAAATATTCATTTCATTGCTCATGTACAACTCGAGAAAAATAACGTTATCAGTGCTAATATTCGGTTACATGGGGCCCGAGCTCGAGAGCGAGGGTAATGACGCCAAGCCCTTTGTCTCGGAGACAAAGAGGGCGAGGATACATATTGCGCTCCGGGAGCTGGCCAGTCAGTTCCGTCCGGTCTCTCCAACAGCGCGCATCGCAGAGTCGACGCTCTGAAAACCGGTAAACTTATTTTATTTTATTTTATATTCTTTTCGAGTTTACCCCGGTCTCTTCGTCAGTGTAACTATAAGTCTTTGTAAAACAGGTATTAATTGTTTAAATCATAATAAAAGTAAAAGGAAACATAACACGTCAAACACTGCAACGAATAAATTTACGAAACATATATTATTGCCTTTATTGAATGTAACTACTCTTATTTACGTGTAGAATACACAATCGTTTATATAACATTCGATTTCTTCGCGCTATTAAAACCACGCAAAATACGGCGACCGACGAAAAAGTGTAACATTTTCCGAGCAAATAATTAAAACATATTTGTCTCTCGTTCGTGCGTGTAAACACGCAACGAACAAATCTTCGTAGTGCATTTCTTTCTCCCTTTCTCTCTTCCTCTCGCCCACGCCATTTTTCCTAACACACGTATTCGTCTCACTCATAAAATCATACTTGTCCAAAATTGGACAAATCTCGAAAGTGCCCTTTTTTATGACGCTTGGGAAAGTGACGCACGAACACGCTACATCCGCTGACTTGCCGTAATCTGGCAGGTTAGCGACTGGCATGGTTAATCCGGTGCTTAATGTTGGGACGTCGATTTCCCTTGACCTTTATATTTGTATTCGCGGCTGGCCGCCAATCGCCGTAACCGGGCGGAGGTGGGCCAGACGTAGCGAGTCGGCGGTGCCGTAATCTGGCACGCACTAGACTTGCTCCGCGTACCAAATTTTATTTTATACTAATCTGTACCTATGCGTTAGACGAATCCGTTTCCCGATACATTCGCTCAACAAATAAAAAAGCCTCATCCGTCCAAAATCGGACGTATATACTGGGTATTTTTCGAGGAATTCGGAAGGTTTGCCGCACGAACACGCCACACGCGCCGACCCGCCGTAATTCGGTAGGTCAGCGACTGGCACGGTCACACCAGTGCTTAGTGTTCGGGCGTCGGCTTCCGTTATTCTCAACATTTGTTCTCGCGGCTGGCCGCCAATCTTCGTAACCGCGCGCAGGTGGAGCCAGACGTAGTGAGTCGACGGTGCCGTTACCTGGCACGTCTTGCACTCACTCAGCGGTTCAAACAATTATAAAGTCTATACATGTATATTTATATTTCGAAGCGAATGTATCCCTCATAAATTAATCCAGACCTCGTAGTCTCCGATTGCTCCCAAAAACATCGGCATCACCGGGCCATCTCATTAGCACAAGCGCCGGGTACCCATCTGGGCAACGACAGGTCGGATCGAGCTGGAACATCTTTGCGATTCCTGGACAAATTCGGTCACACGGTCGAGTAGTTTTGACCCGCTACGCACCGCCGCTCTTTCTCACCAAGGTAAGCAAATTTTCACGCTACTTTCTTATTTGCTTACCTGTCGCTCATGCGTCAAATTATACACCAACGACTTTACCAAGCGTCTATCCCAAGTGGGCACATTCCCGCTTAAACGTGACGCTTTACTTCTCCGACGGTAACTTACCGTCATATAAGTCATATGACTTAAGTCATTATAAACCGTACGTTCGTGGCGCACTTCCCATTCGTAAATTCAAATCCTGAAAGGTAAATTAAAAGACGATTAATTATCGATTAAAAATGGGCCCCACGACGTAACAGGTTGTTATTAAAAATTATAATTGGTGGCAGCGGTGGGATACGCTTAAAGTCTTTGGTGTAAAAATAAAAAATCCAATATAAAAAATTTATGTTACATATCGCAAAGTGTAAAATAAAATACGAGGTTCAAAATGGCTGAGCATTCCCAAAATTCGAAACGTTTAAGTGAAGAGGAACTCCGCGTATTAGCGGATCAATTAGATAAAAAACGCGAAATACTTCGTGAACAAGAACAAGCGTTATTAAGAAGAGAATTAGAGAAGAAACGCACGAAAAATTAAAAGCCCTGAGTGCGCGTGAATGTGAATTTAGTGATCAAGTGAATAATAGAGATGAACCAATCTCAACCACTCATCACGCCCCCGAGGCTATGCAAAATACCCTGTCGACAATGATAAACGAAGTCAGTCGAATTAGTAGGGAAATTGGTTCGATTAAAAATGGTGAGGGTCAACGACAATCCGGTCCAGTCCCTCACGTACAACAAAACGAAATTACAGTTCGCGACGATCGAGAATTACCCGCGAACATTAAATTTAAAGACGCACTTGAATCTGTGCCCATCTTCAATGGGTACAACGTACCGGTTCTCCAGTTTGTTCGTGCTTGTAAAAGGGCAAGGGACATGTTCCGCCCTCATCAAGAGTTGGGCCTCACTCAGCTCCTTCGTAACAAATTAAAAGGTCATGCCGCAACTGCACTGGAACATTATAACTTCCAGAACGTTCACCAATTTGGTGAGCGGTTGAAAACGTTATTTGGTGCCGCGAAAACTTTGAACGAATTTCGTGAACTTGGAAATATTTCAAAAAGCAAAAACGAACATATTATCGACTATATCAGTCGAACCAAATATTTGCATACGGCGATTCTCGAAGCCGAAATTGATAATCACGGAACTCTCCGAAACGGTCAATACGATATTTTCGAAAACGACACGCTGGATTGTTTCGTCAAGGGTCTTCCACCCGACTTTCGAATCCGTCTCAAACTCGAGGGATTCGATAATCTCGAAGATGCCTATTCAAAGGCAATAAAAGTTGAAAAAGATATGGAACGCGATAGGTCACATTTCAAGGACACGCGTTTCGAAAGCCGAACTCAAAATCAGTCGGCCCAAATAAAAGCGGTCTCCCCTTCAGGTGTTACGTCCGGATTTTTATATTGGATAAAAAAAATATATTTTCAAAAGTTAAAACGCGGTTTCGGTTATGAGGATGATTTTACGTTAATTAATTGCAAATTTATTTTATTTTACAGAACGGACGCCAGCCTTGAGATCCTACGTTTAGTCGGGAATGTGCCCAACAGGGATGAGGATCGAGCCACGGTTTGATCGATAACTTTACGAAACACTCGCAGGCATAGGGCAGTCGGTAAAGAAGATAGTGAGTGGTAACGTGAACATGCGACTTACCCTACGAGCGGCGGTGCGTAGCGGGTTTATCGACGGATGATCTGGCACCCGGAGAGAGGTCCTTCCGTCGGTAATGGTGATCTCTAGGTGAACGATGATTTCAATGGTAGACGGCGAGGTAGTAGGTTTCTTATTTTTCGACGAGCATCCGCCCATCGATGTACCGACTCGTTGCAGGTAAGGACGGGTTCCTGTTGGCCGACCGCGGCGGCGAACTCGTGGAGTGGATGAAAACGACGTTGACAACGGGAGTATTAGTCGACGATGATAGTCTCGACTTTCGATGTTGCAACGATGGTAGACGCGTCGGAAGCGTCACTGCCGGTCGATCGAGTCACTGCACGGATGTACCCTCGAGGGTCGATAAGGAAGACTTTTCCATAGAACGGCACGTTCGACACAATTTTCGGTCCAACTTTCACCGCATGTTCTTTTACGGCGTCACGAATAATTTGTTCGAATATAGATGAATTATTTCCACGAGATACCGGCCGTGGCTTTTGCGCGGCTATCGCGATTGCGCGGCGGAGACGAAACTTTCGACCACCTCGTCTTCTTGGCATTTATAAAAATTTGGAAAATTACAGACAAATATTTATTGAGAATTCAAGTGACCGTCGATTGGGAGAACGAGAGAATAGGTAGGATTGTCATGCAAGCGTGGATTCAAGACACGAGCTAATCGACGTGCAGTAGTAAGAGCACAATCAATGGATCGAGTCTTGAAATTAAGCGGGGTAAGAGTTTGTCAACGTGCAGTATGTAGCACAACTGACAACTCTCCGGAAAGTAAGGAATAATTGATGGTAATTTGGTTTTTATAACGGACGATTGATTTTCACACACAATAAGAAAATTTGTGAAGCGAGATGCTTTGAATTAGCGAAATGCCATGAAACGACGACAGATGGTTGTAGATAATGAATGAACAAACGACACACGACACGTTCGAAAAATAATATATTCGACGAGGGATAAAGGGTTGCGAAATGATTATTCACTGACTCTATTGAAATGTACACGTATATGAATATATTGTTACAAACTTGGAAAGAAATATAATTAATTACAAACAACTCTGCGATGTTGAACACGATGAAGTTCAGTAAAAGCTAAACTCGACTTTGAGTTACAATTCGACAAAATAAAAATGTGAAAGTAAAGAAATGTTCCGATTTTCCAGCGTGCGGGTCCGACACGAACGCGGCGAGCGGAGAAGCGCAACTGACTGGTGGAGAGACCGGAGAACTAGCGAGCAGCGGAGGACTCTGCTTTTTATTGGTGCGGCGGTGGAACGGTGTGGTGCGCATGCGCCGCGGAGAGGAGACGCCGACGTCGATGTTCTTTCTCCCTCGCTCTTATATCGTTTAAACGGAACATTCAACGATGAATTAATTACTACTATTTAAATGTTACAACAAATAACTATGCTGGTTTGTCATGGTCGGACTGACGATAAATTAATGTTTTTAATTTATCGTTAGTCTTACAATTTGTTACAATGATGTTTGTTTTTTAAATAAAGAAATATAATTTTATATAAGTTGCAATTGTTGTTGTTGTTTATTCTTTTGCGTGCGTGCGAAACAGATTTGATGTCGTACTATAAGGATAGGTTAGTGTAATTTGCAAAATACGGCGGTTAAATGAGACAATAATAATTACGACGTGAAATATACGAGTTGCATATAATAATTATAAATGTGTAATTCTCAATTAATAAAATAGAGCGTACTATTATTTATGCGAAAGTAATCGTATTTAATATTCGGCTTTAGTCGAGGAATAATACTTTTATTCGTATGTAGGCGAAAAAATATAAATGTTCGTAATGGCTAATTGTTTATTAGCTATGTTAATAGCGCGTGCGATATTGTTATACTGATAATACTGAATTATAACGATTATCGCTTAACTAAATGATTAAAATAACATTTATAATTTATTTGTCGCGTAAAATATTTATTATAATTACTAATAATGTTGTAAGTTGCATTGTGACGGCGTTAATTATTATTTGAATAATTTCTTTATTAATTAGAGCGTGTATGAAATTGTTCTAGAATACTCTGCACGTAGAAATAATAATAATGTTATAGGGTTGGAGACAAAGGAGACAAAGAGGTGATACGTGATATTGGTGTTGGAGCGGATGTTTAGTCTGCAAGGTATGGAGTGATAGCGATTTGTTTATCTCTTAATTAGTTCCTAGGATGCGGCATGATGTGATATTGTTTAAATTATTATTTCGTTGAAGCCTGCGTGCAACACGTGGCTTGCATCATGGCGGCGCGTCGGGAAGAGACGCGACGAGTGCGAGAGAGAAAGAGATATACATGCGCTGGGAGAGTTCGGGAAAATATCTGGTTAATGTCTTCTATTATATACTTGAAAATGGGAAAGCGTACAAAAGGGACTTATACTGTAATAAGAGCACTTGCCCGTGTCAAGGGGCAATAAAGCAATTGGAGTATTTTCTGGAAAATGTCTTGAAGGGAAACGTTCACTCGACTCGAGGGGCAATAATTTGGGAATAAGTCACGTAGCGTCTGTTCACCATAGTAGCCATGAGTAAGAGAGAGAGGATTAGGCCGGGTAAGAGTAAGAAAGAGACCGACTCTATGTACGAGGCGAGTCGCGGGGTCGCGAGTATATCGCGAGTCCGTCGATTACGTAATCTCGTGGTTTTTCGCGAGTACGTGAAATAGGGGGTGAGAGGGTTGATAGTCGTGATTCGTGGGTCGCGAACTATGTCGCGGATCCGCGGAAATCGAGGTTCGCGGTTAAGGAATAAGGTTTTTGTGATGCGGGTTACATAAGTATGAAGGAGGTACGTGGGTAACCCGGAGAGAGATGGATGGAAAGTGTAGAGGATGATGTAGAGCTCGATTGAGCGCGCGAAGTATCAGGCGAGCAGGAGGAGTAAGTTGGTCTCCTAGCGGAGCGCTAGAGAAAGACGGAGCGAGGGCGCGCGGGTGCGCGCGAGGGTTAAGACGGAATGACACCTCATCGCGGTCGGTATGGTAGAGCAATTATAGATTCCCAAAAATCTCTGACATGGCTCTTCAGATCCCGTCGAAACTTTGCCAAACGACGTCAAATAGATAGACGAACAGCTGTCTGCCCCTCAAATTTTCTGAATTTGAGAAAAAAACGTAGATCGGGTTATCATAAGCCAATCTACGGTTTTTTTCTCAAAATCAGAAAATTTGAGGAGCAGACAGCTGTTTGTCTATCGATTTGACGTCGTTTGGCAAAGTTTCGACGGGATCTGAAGAGCCGTTTCAGAGATTTTTGGGTATCTACAATTGCTCTACCATACCGACCGCGATGAGGTGTCGTTCCGTCTTAAGGAGAGACGAGGATAGCGAGTGAGTGCGCGCAGGCGCTGAAGAGGGACAAGGATAGAAAGCCAGTGCGCGCGAGCGTTGAGCTCGGCGCGCTAGCTAGGCGCGTTTAGCGGGAGTAGGTGCATACTAGGGGAGTCGAATGTG
The DNA here is from genome assembly GCA_944452715.1 of Ophion slaviceki. Taxonomy (NCBI): domain Eukaryota; kingdom Metazoa; phylum Arthropoda; class Insecta; order Hymenoptera; family Ichneumonidae; genus Ophion; species Ophion slaviceki. Next base: position 43,454,406 of record OX101786.1, read on the forward strand.
CACAGACAAAAGAAGAAATGATGAAAAATAAATGCGCTCGTCACAATATGAGTTAGAGTTAACGAAAACATATTCTTGTATTGTAGATTATAAATTTGTAGATTATAACTA
>OX101786.1:43454716-43459716 GCA_944452715.1 Ophion slaviceki
AACACTCGCGGGGATAGGGCAGTCGGTAAAGAAGATAGTGAGTGGTAACGTGAACATGGGAATTACCCTACGAGCGGCGGTGCGTAGTGTTACGTCCGGGGTCTCCACCCTCTTCAAACCTAAAAATACCAAGGAAATCAACAAAACATACGTAAAGTTATATTACTTCTTTAATCTTATCAATAACCACCCCATAAAACATGTAAGATTATTTAAAATAGGAACAACTAACTATAAAATATGTCGGACCATTCAGTCAAGGCTCCACTTAAATTAGTCAGACCAAACACAAATAATGTTACTGGCGTCTGACTACATCTCTGGTAATACCACTACACCAAGTCCGACCAAAATACAGTCGAACTACTTGACGGGTTGCCTACTCGCAGGGGCAATATACCTCTTGTGCACTCCTGTTCTCCTGATACTCGAGTTTTATTTCGCGCCTCGCGAATTCGTTTACCCCAATTTTAAAATGTAATTCACGACCCCGCGAGTGTCCAATCTAATCCCTTACCTGTTACCCACCCGTCAGGTAATTCGCTACCTGTAAAACCAAAATTATATTAAAGTTATAAGGGAATATACATACATATATAAACGTACATGGATGTCTACCTTCATGAATACTAGCGGTATATACCTTATTCCGAGGACAAACCATATTATATACTTTGAGGACCTAATAAACTAACACATATATATATATACGTGTACATACCTTTTATACGTACAATATCAAACTTTAAGGACAATATTAATCATATGCATATGCACTTTGGGAACACTACCAACTTAGAGGACAACCTCAATACACATGAGTGTACATTACGGGAACATTCAAACTTTAGAGACAGTAATTTTAACCTCTAAGGTATATTGGGAGGACGCTCTCGCAATTTCGAGGACAAAGAATATACCTCCACGCACATTGCAAAAACGTTCTTGTAACTTTAAGGACAAATATATGTGTACTCACGTATGTTTCGAGAACGTTCTAGAACCATGAAGAGAATTCGAGGACCATCTTGAAAAGAACAAAGGATTGCATCACCAAATGCAATCTCAAGCCAGACAAAAGAAATTCCTAAGGGTCGGATTACACCTCGAGCTCGACCGAAGGAGATAAGGAAAGAATGCACACGTGCACCTACTACGCAATACCCAAAGGAATATTACACATAATCTAGAACCTTCTCGAACATTATAATTTGATTAAAAACTCTAGTTAAATATAAAAACCTTACTAAATAAACATGGGCACGATTACGATATCTCCGGCGCCTTGATTTAACCATGGATAATCAATATTTGGGCCAAAATAAGCACTTTTTGAAGAATAAAAAAATCGCGATTTTGGCTTCGTTTAGTAGATACAGATACAATCCCCTCTCTATAATATATATAGATAAAGAGTCAACCCGAATAAAGAATATCGATGTGTGTGCGGAATCGTTGGGTGGGTCTGAAGCACCTTCGATGTGTGGGCGGAATCGTTGGGTGGGTCTGGAGCACCTTCGATGTGTGGGCGGAATCGTTGGGTGGGTCTGAAGCACCTTCGATGTGTGGGCGGAATCGTTTGGTGGGTCTGAAGCACCTTCGATGTGTGGGCGGAATCGTTGGGTGGGTCTGAAGCACCTTCGATGTGTGGGCGGAATCGTTGGGTGGGTCTGAAGCACCTTCGATGTGTGGGCGGAATCGTTGGGTGGGTCTGGAGCACCTTCGAAGTGTGGGCGGAATCGTTGGCTGGGTCTGAAGCACCTTCGATGTGTGGGCGGAATCGTTGGGTGGGTCTGGAGCACCTTCGATGTGTGGGCGGAATCGTTGGCTGGGTCTGAAGCACCTTCGATGTGTGGGCGGAATCGTTGGGTGGGTCTGGAGCACCTTCGATGTGTGGGCGGAATCGTTGGGTGGGTCTGAAGCACCTTCGATGTGTGGGCGGAATCGTTGGGTGGGTCTGGAGCACCTTCGATGTGTGGGCGGAATCGTTGGGTGGGTCTGAAGCACCTTCGATGTGTGGGCGGAATCGTTGGGTGGGTCTGAAGCAACTTCAGCACCGTTTGTTTGAGTTTGTTTGGGCTTGGTTGGGTTTGGTTAGGCTTGGTTTGTTTGGGTTTGGTTAGGCTTGGTTTGTTTGGGTTTGTTTGGGCTTGGTTTGTTTGGGTTTGGTTGGGCTTGGTTTGTTTGGGTTTGTTTATACCAAAACTTTCCAATACGAATACAATTTCATCCTCGTACGCTCAATAATGGTGATTGCAGTACTGTCGTAATATGCCTCCGATAAAAATTGTAAACCATTCGTACATGCAAAATATATTCTCGCTGACATTGTGAAACGTACAGTACTCACTCTTGTGAACATTTCCTCATCCGAATCATCGGTCTCCTAGATACATTCACACTTCCCTAAATAGTTGCATTCAGACAGTCACTTGCTATTAGCAATATACGAACAGAATAATTGCAACGATGTCAGCCGAACATCCAAACCTTCACCCAAAACTGAAAAAAATTTCTATATTTCACTCTTTTGAGCCTCTCATAGGAAACCCTGCCGCAGCTCAGCTTTTTTTAGAAGAGATGAAGTGTATTCCATCGAGGACTAGCACAATTCCGAAATGCTGCAATGTACATATGCGAGTAGAGGACGTAAAAAGTACAAAGCTTGGTTGGGTATGGCGATGCGCTTCTAATGCTTCTAAAAAGAAATTGAAGAAAGGTCAAACAGCGTGTGTCCATCAAAATGGATTAATCCGAGTATAAACACTTTTTTCGATGGGACAGCATGTCGGATCCCTCTCAACGACACTCTCGCAATAATTATTTGTTTCGTAATGCAAATGAAGGTGACCGACGTTATCAATCATCTTACGAATTGGCGTCAGAGCAAGGATGATGCAAAAGTGAGCAATAGTACGGTTTCCGATTATTTTTGGTATTGCCGCGAGATTGCTGAAGTCATCAGCAGCAATTCCGAGATAAAGCTCGGTGGCGCTGAAAAAACGATACAAATCGACGAACCTTTTCTCACAAAAAGAAAATACCATCGTGGTCGCATTACGGAACAGATGACGATAGTGGTTCTAGGGATTTACTGTAAAGAAGATAAGACAGGTCTGTTCTTCCAGGTCAATGGCAAAAGTAAAGCAGAAATGTGGCCTTTAATTAAGAGCCACGTGGATCCCGATACCACGACGATCTGCACAGATTCGGCAAAACAATACCACGGTATTGAAAAGATGTTCACCGATGGTTGCGTACATTTGAGTACGAATCACAGCAAGGGCGAGTATGTCGACAAGGCGAACCCCCAGAACACGATAAATGACCTAGAAAACCAAAACAAGTTGTTGAAAAAAGCCATTATATGCCGTCGATCGCAAAAACTATTGCACCAATACATGGCTCTATATTTCTACAGGAAAAATATCCTTGAGAAAAAGTATGCTCATGATCTGGGGTCACAGATCATGACCTTCCTCGAAGATATTACCAAAGTATACCCTGGCTATGTAAATGGCGAATTAAACGAAGGTCTATTTCTCAAGGAGATCAAATCTCCTACAACAGAATCCGAGAAAATCGATCATCTCGTACCAGCGAAAAGATCACGCGCAGCAACTATTGAGGAGTTGATCGATAACGCAACCGATGAAGAAAGCGACATAGAGGCCAACAAAGATGAAGATTTCATGTAAAAACGCGTGCGCCCACACACACACACACACACACACACACACACACACACACACACACACACACACACACACACATAGTGGAGAGGGTTTTGAGTCGATACAAATGTGGGAGTGACGCCCCACAGTTCCTAATCTCCACTATCACACACACACACACACACACACACACACACACACACACACACACACACACACACACACACACACACACACACACACACACACACACACACACACACACACACACACACACACACACACACACACACACACACACACACACACACACACACACACACACACACACACACACACACACACACACACACACACACACACACACACACACACACACACACACACACACACACACACACACGCACGCACACGCACACGCACACGCACACGCACACGCACACGCACACGCACGCGCACGCGCACGCGCACGCACACGCACACACACACACACGCGCACGCGCACGCGCACGCGCACGCGCACGCGCACACGCACACGCACACGCACACGCACACGCACACGCACACGCACACGCACACGCACACGCACACGCACACGCACACGCACACGCACACGCACACGCACACGCACACGCACACGCACACGCACACGCACACGCACACGCACACGCACACGCACACGCACACGCACACGCACACGCACACGCACACGCACACGCACACGCACACGCACACGCACACACACACACACACACACACACACACACACACACAAAACAGCCCTTTTCAGGACTAAGGAATACCAATGCAGATAACCTCCACGTGGTGTATTCTGGATAACGCTAATAATCTGCAGCCAATTTACATAAATCACCGACGAAGTACGATGAAACAATGCAAAGCACGCGGAAATTCGATTCACATCGAAAAATCGGGGAAATAAATGTTTTACTCTTCAAAGCGCTGTAACTCCGAAACTAAGGCTCAAAACGAAAAAAGTTATTCTTGTTTTTCGTATTTTTTTCGCCCATATTACATAATCCAATGATAAAATTAAGGCGCCGGAGATATCGTAATCTCCCCTAAACATGGCTACTACGTCACCAATTAACAACACGTATATTGACAACAAGAAACAATATTATGTGAGGCGGAAAAAACGAATAAATTAAGAATAAATTAAAATAAATTGTAAAGGCAATGGTAAATTAATAAAATAGATTAATTTATCAATGCTTCAAATTAACCAAATGTATATTCACAAAGAAAAACAACAGAGAACCGAAAAACAAGAAATTACACCATAAGAGGGGAAGACTCCGTCAT
>OX101786.1:43464716-43469716 GCA_944452715.1 Ophion slaviceki
GATTGCCTTCAAATTTGGACAGAATGCTCAGCTGACATCCTTTTATCGTTTGATGAAGCAAAAAAGCAATGCGTTTAATAGTTTTTTATTAATAACAAAAAATCGATCAATTTTTTTCGAAAAATCGATACTTCAAGTTCAAAACGTCACCAAATCGTCAATTTTGTTTTCCCCTTCATCGAACGATAGCTATATGTGTCTAAAGTAAAATGCTTTTTGGGTTTTTGTTGCAGGATGAACGTGAAGGCTGTAATCGTGCACACCATCAAAAAAGGACCATCGCGCGTCGAGGGGGGTGGGAGGCGGATTTTTTGATGAAATTGTTTAAACATTTTTTTGTATGTAGTAAACAGATCAATAAAACTATATGCCAAGTTTCACAAGTTTTCCGTTGTATACTTTCTTCACAAAAAATTCCCAAAAAGCGGTAAATTTTTCGAAAAAAAAAGACAATCCCCCCTTAAAGAAACACGTTTTTGGGCCTGAAAATGGCACAAACGCTGTTAAAATGGAAAAAAACTATTTTTCATCGATTTTCCTCCAAAGTTTTCTCATGAAATATCGTCCAAATTTGAAAACAAAAAAAAACAAAAAAAAATACCAAAATTTTCAACAGTGTTCCACACGCACGCACGCACGCACACACACACACACACACACACACACACACACGAACACATGGGGAGTCTGAAACCCCTACGTGGCGCGTCCCCAGGCGGCGGATAGGGGGAAGCCCTCGTATATAAATATAGACATAGATGTACAAATATCTATATAGATATAGATATACATATAGAGATATCTATCTGGATATAGATATGGATATTGAAATGTCTATATAGATATACAGGGCAGGAGGCAATTAAAATACCTCCCGTGGACCAACAGACACGGGCAACAAACCTCGATACCAAATGATTATGGGCAGTCCAATAAAGGATATACCGATTAGAGTGCAGGGGCACGGAACCCCAGTACCGGCGCCTTCAGGGAGTGACCAAGCGGGCTCCCGGGCGTCGTCATCGAACAACCGCAGTACCACGGAGGTGGGCCACTTGGCCTCCATGGCGCATAATGTTTCAAGTGAAGAAAAGGAAGAGACAGGTGGAAACCGAAAGGAGATTTTGAAGTTGGTGGAGAGGCATGGAAAGACGCTGGAGAGCCTAGCCTCTTTTATCCAGCAGAAGAAAAACCTCCACAAGGAGATCCAGCGATGGGTTCCTATGCTTACCAGTACTTGGAAAGGTATAGAGGACCTGGTAACGTGGAGTGCAAAGCCACAGGCGGCAACGTTGATCGGAGGAACGCAAACCACGCCGACCATAAGCCAAGCGGAATCGACTCTCCCTAACAAGGAGAAGAACGATGAAGGCATGGACGTAGGCGGTACCTCGACGCAAGTAAGCAAGGCGAAGAGGAAAAAGAGGGTTACACCGACGTCGACCGACGGAAAGGAGCCGAAGGAGAAGCAGCTGGTCGAGCCATTGGCTGATCAATCCGGGGATAAGGGCGAGAGATCGGAGCAGAAGTGGCAGACTGTGCGAAAGAAGAAAAGATCGCACAAGATATCCGAGAAGCAGCCTCAGAAGAAGGCGCAGAAACCTCGCGAACGGCCGACTCTGCCCAACGCTCTCGTCATCCACAAAAAGGGTGACTTGAGCTATGCGGAGATCCTGAGTCGTATAAAGAAGGATCCGACGCTCAAGGATGCAGGTGAATGCGTCCAAAAGGTACGCAGAACGAACGCGGGAGATCTGCTGATCATTCTGAATAAGGAGAGCTCAGCCAAAGCACCGGAATTGCGAAACCAATTCGAAGGTGTTCTTGGTGAATCAGCAACGGTCCAGAGTAAAGTCCAGGAAGTTGATCTGGAGATCAAGGACCTGGAAGAGGACGCAACGAAGGAGGAGATATCGGCGGCCCTGCAGAGAGTCTTGGAACCGGACTATTCCGTCATGGAATACTCTCTTAAGTCTCTGCGTAAAGCATATGGCAGAACTCAGACCGCGGTAATACGACTCATGGTGCCTGCTGCCCGGAAACATCTGGATACAGGAATCATCCGAGTGGGCTGGTGTAGTTGCAGAATCCGAGAGGTGGTGAGACCACTAAAGTGTTTCAAGTGCTGGAAATTTGGACACTTATCACGGAACTGCAAGAGCAACGTCGACCGGGCTAAAGACTGCATCAAGTGCGGTAACACTGGCCACAAAGTTGCCGAATGCACAGCAAGCGCAAAGTGTGTCATATGTGCAGAAGCGGGAGATGGAGCACCCACAGCCCACATCGCAGGTAGCAGCCGGTGTCCAGCGTATACGCGGGCTCTCCAGGGTCTCCAGGCACTCCAAAAACGATGCAAATGAGAGTACTCCAGCTGAACCTCAACCATTGTGAAGCAGCACAGGACCTGCTCATGCAGACTGTGCGCGAGCTGAAGCCTGACTTGGCGATACTCTCGGAACCATATAGACATCTAGACACGCAACCTTGGAAATCTGACGCAAGTGGGAAGGCCGCAATTTGGTCCTGCGGAAAACTTCCATTTCAGGATCTTGCGAGTCGGATGGAAACTGGTTTTGTGAGAATAAAAGCCAAAGGAGTTCATTTCTACAGTTGTTACGCACCGCCTAGTCTAACGACTTATGAGTTTGAGAATTTTCTCGACAACTTAGTCGCAGACGCTAAACAACGCTTCCCGGTAGCCATAGCCGGAAATTACAACGCGTGGGCTGTGGAATGGGGTAGTAAAGTGACGAACAGGAAGGGCCAAGCTCTGCTTGAGGCTATGTCCTTATTGGATGTAGTACTACTTAATGCAGGTACAAAGCCCACTTTTGTTAAAGGTGAAGCCTCCTCTATAGTGGACCTCACTTTTGTGAGTAGTAGCCTGGCAAGAGGAAACCAGTGCCACTGGGTAGTCAGTGATATCTACACTCACAGTGATCATCAAGCGATTCTCTGGGAGATTCGCGGTGACTTCAGCGGAATAGCGAAGGCACCGAAGACAAACGGGAAGGGCTGGAAAGCGAAAATGTTTGACGCGGACTTGTTTCGTGAAACTTTTGACACCAGCCCCCTCGCAGCGGAAAGTGCAACCGAGAAGGTCGAGGTGGTCATGCAGAGGGTCACCGAAGCATGCGATGCCACAATGCCACGGAAACGTAATGTCGACTTCCGACCGGCGGTACACTGGTGGAGCGAACAAATTGCCGGCCTCCGAAGGGAGTGTCATCGAACTCGCCGCCTAGCGCAACGAGCTCGAGGCAAACGCTCGTTCCCCGATTTGGAAGAACAGCACAGGAAGGCGCGCTTGAACCTTAAAAAGGCTATCAAGCAGAGTAAAGCTGAAAGCTGGGGCGAACTGCTCAGCGGGGTGGAAGATGCTCCCTGGGGCAGGCCGTACAAAGTCGTAATGACTCGGCTGAAAAGCCAGCCAATGCCATCGCCTGTGGACGCAGCCCTGCTGGAAAAGATTGTTTCACATCTGTTCCCTGAGCAACCCGAGGAGGACTACCAACTCGAGGAGGACGTCGATGAGGTCATCCCAGCCATTACTGAAGAAAAGCTTCTTACGGCGATTGCCAGGGTGGGCAACAATAAAGCCCCCGGCATGGATGGGATACCCAACATCGCACTCAAGGCAGCGATCAAGTTAGCACCGGCAATATTCCTGGGCATGTACAATGCGTGTCTCAAGGAAGGAATCTTCCCGGACAAGTGGAAGTGGCAGAAGCTAGTGCTTCTCCCGAAAGGGAAGAAGCCACCAGACGAACCTTCATCCTATCGTCCGCTCTGTATGCTGGATACCGCCGGCAAGATCTTCGAGCGCATCATCCACAACAGGATTGAGAAAGTCGTGGACCCTCTACTGGCGGAAGGCCAGTTTGGCTTCAGAAAGGAGCGCTCTACTCTGGATGCCATTAACACAGTGGTGAAGCAGGCGCAGGAGTCGACTGCGGGGAAACGATGGGCAAGAGGGTCCAAGAAGTACTGCGCAGTTGTCGCTCTCGACGTCAAAAACGCTTTCAACTCGGCGATATGGAAGTGTATCATGGATGCCCTAAAAACATTAGGTGTACCATGGTACCTACGGAGAATAGTGGCGAGTTACCTATGTAATAGGTGGCTCATGTACGACACAGAGGATGGACCAAAGACGTATAGGGTGACTGGAGGAGTTCCTCAGAGCTCTGTACTTGGACCGCTTCGTGGATCATCATGTACAATGATCTGCTGCTATTAAAATTGCCGAAAGGAGTATCCATCGTAGCGTTCGCAGATGACGCGGCGCTGATTGTCAACGCCAAATTCCTGGAGCAAATCACCGCACTCTTCGGCGAAGCTTTCGCCAAGATAAAGGAATGGATGTCTTCTGTTGGACTGCATCTTGCAGCCCACAAAACAGAAGTACTCCTCGTATCCAGCAGGAAGGTGATGGAAACGGTGACGCTCAGGATTGGAAACTCCGAAATCACATCCCAACCGTTCATTCGGTACCTGGGTGTGATTCTCGACGCGAGGCTGAACTTCAAAGAGCAAACCGAGCAGATCAGCAGAAAGGCCGCTGGGGTGGCTACCACACTGGCGCGACTCATGCCTAATGTTGGTGGCCCCCGACAGAAGAGGAGGAAACTGCTGTCATCAGTGACGACCTCAGTGCTCACCTATGGCATACCCATATGGGCTGACGCACTGAAAATCCAGGATTACCGCAGGAAGGCTGCAGCAACGTATCGCGTCAGCGCCTTGAGGGTAGCCTGTGCGTTTCGCACTGTCTCCGAGGACGCTATCAACGTTATCGCGGGAATGCTGCCCATTGAGGTGCTTGCCGAGGAGCGTAGATCGATGTACCAGCAGAAGGGAGCTAGAAACCCCAGTTATGCAAGAACAGAAGCGAGAGCAACCAGTCTCAACCAGTGGCAGACGATGTGGGATGCTTCTCCCAAGGGAAGGTGGACACATCGACTAATCCCGAAGGTAGAGATATGGGTGAACCGTCT
>OX101786.1:43474716-43614139 GCA_944452715.1 Ophion slaviceki
CTTACCTGTCGCTCATGCGTCAAATTATACACCAACGACTTTACCAAGCGCCTATCCCAAGTGGGCACATTCCCGCTTAAACGTGGCGCTTTATTTCTCCGACGATAACTTACCGTCATATAAGTCATATGACTTAATTCATTATAAACCGTACGTTCGTGGCACACTTCCCATTCGTAAATTCAAATCCTGAAAGGTAAATTAAAAGACGATTAATTATCGATTAAAAATGGGCCCCACGACGTAACAGGTTGTTATTAAAAATTAAAATTGGTGGCAGCGGTGGGATACGCTTAAAGTCTTTGGTGTAAAATTAAAAAGTCAATATAAAAAAATTCATGTTTACGTATCGCAAAGTGTAAAATAAAATAAGAAGTTCAAAATGGCTGAGCATTCCCAAAATTCGACACGTTTAAGTGAAGAGGAACTCCGCGTATTAGCGGATCAATTAGATAAAAAATGCGAAATACTTCGTGAACAAGAACAAGCGTTATTAAGAAGAGAATTAGAAACGCACGAAAAATTAGAAGCCCTGAGTGCGCGTGAATTTAGTGATCAAGTGAATAATAGAGATGAACCAATCTCAACCACTCATCACGCCCTCGAGGCTATGCAAAATACCCTGTCGACAGTGATAAACGAAGTCAGTCGAATTAGTAAGGAAATTGGTTCGATTAAAAATGGTGAGGGTCAACGACAATCCGGTCCGGTCCCTCACGTACAACAAAACGAAGTTAACGTTCGCGATGATCAAGAATTACCCGCGAACATTAAATTTAAAGACGCACTTGAATCCGTGCCCATCTTCAATGGGGACAACGTACCGGTCCTCCGGTTTGTTCGTGCTTGTAAAAGGGCAAGGGACATGTTCCGCCCTCATCAGGAGTTGGGCCTCACTCAGCTCCTTCGTAACAAATGAAATGGTCATGCCGCAACGGCACTGGAAGATTATAACTTCCAGAACGTTCACCAATTCGGTGAGCGGTTGAAAACGTTATTTTGTGCCGCAAAAACTTTGAACGAATTTCGTGGTGAACTTGGAAATATTTCAAAAAGCAAAAACGAACATATTATCGACTATATCAGTCGAACCAAAGATTTGCATACGGCGATTCTCGAAGCCGAAATTGATAATCACGAAACTCTCCGAAACGGTCAATACGATATTTTCGAAAACGAGACGCTGGATTGTTTCGTCAAGGGTCTTCCACCCGACTTTCGCATCCGTCTCAAACTCGAGGGATTCGATAATCTCGAAGATGCCTATTCAAAGGCAATAAAAGTTGAAAAAGATATGGAACGCGATAGGTCACATTTCAAGGACACGCGTTTCGAAAGCCGAACTCAAAATCAGTCGGCCCAAATAAAAGCGGTCTCCCCTTCAGGAGGACCGACTTGTAAACATTGCAACCGCAATCACGCGTCCGATGATTGCTGGTCAAAGTTTCCGGACAAGAAACCGAGAAATTCAAATAAACAAAGTTCAAACAGTAGAATCACGTGGTCAAAGCCCACGAACGGTCAAGGATCTCGACCCCCGTCGATGTGTAATTATTGCAACAGGGCGGGCCACCTCGAGACATCCTGCTTTAAAAAACAAAACGAAGAAAGGAATAGGGCAACCGAATTGCCAAAAAACGAGAATTCTCGATCAGTGGCACGGGCCTCCCCGCGGGACGAGAAATCGACGGAGCGCCCGGTAAGAATAATAGACGCGTCTCCGTGCGAACCGTCCACGTCTTATTAACGCGTTCAAAACGAATAGCTTCCGTAGACCTCGACTCACCCAACTTATCGGGACTTAACGAATTTTTAATAGACTCAGGCTCGAAAGTGAATCTCATCAAAAATCAAATCGTAAATGCTCATACGTATATAAATAAATACGATATATTAAAATTGGAGGGGATCTCGAGTATCCCCGTAAGAACAAAGGGGTCTATAAGAATAATGATCAATGATACCCCCGCGGAATTTCACGTCGTCGATGATTGGTTCCCAATGGACCAACATGCATTACTTGGTACCGAATTTCTTGCTGAAAATAAAGCTCTCGTAGATTGGAGCCATGAACAATTTACTTGGGGAAATCAAAGGATCACGTTTAAAAGTAAACAAACTATTTCGATTCCAAAACGGTCCAAAAGGGTCTGTTATATCAAAGTAAGTAATCCCAAAATCAAAGAAGGATATATTCCGATGCTCTACTTGGGAGAAGGGATCTTTTTTGGCGAAGCAGTCGTTACGGTCAAAAATGGTATCGCTTATCTTATTGCGCACAATTCAACCGATGATAATTTGTTACTGACTATACCAACGGTAGTAGTCGAAGAATTCAGGTGCAAAGGCATGAAAAAAGGTTCCCTCACTCCGGACGACCAAAAGGCGTTTCAGGAAGAGGATAGGACCGAATGTGAAAATAATTCCCTCACTCCGGACGACCCAATGGCGTTTCAGGAAGAGGATAAAAATCAAAAGGGTTCCCTCACTCCGGACGACCAAAAGGCGTTTCAGGAAGAGGATAGGACCCGATGTGAAAATAATTCCCTCACTCCGGACGACCAAAAGGCGTTTCAGGAAGAGGAGAAAATTTTAATTGTTCCCCATCCGGACGACCAAATGGCGTCTCGGGAAGAGGGTGTATTACGGTTTAAAATTGCGCGCAACAAAAAAGTTTTAAAAGTTGAAAAGAAAGATAAAGTAAAAGAAATTCGCGACTTACTCCGTCTCAACCATCTAAACGATGAAAAACGGTCAAGCGTGGATAAAATTATAAGCGAGAATTCGGACCTATTTCATTTGCCAGGAAAAGTCCTAGGCTTTACAGATAAAATCGAGCATAAGATAACGACGAACGACGATCAACCAGTTTTTACGACGCAGTATAGATTTCCGCCCGTTCATAAAGATGAAATTACAAAACAAGTTAAAGAACTAATTGAAGGGGAAGTAATAAAACCGTCAAACTCCTCGTATAGTTCGCCCCTGTGGATCGTTCCCAAAAAGGCGGACTCACAAGGAAATCCCAAGTGGCGCATGGTCATTGATTATAGAAACTTAAACGAAAAGACAATTGGCGATGCTTATCCATTACCTCAAATAACCGAAATTCTCGACCAATTGGGTAATGCGACATATTTATCAGTATACGACCTGGCCAGCGGTTTCCATCAAATTAAAGTACATCCAGTTGATTCTCACAAGACAGCATTTGCTACACCATTCGGTCACTACGAGTTCGACCGAATGCCGTTTGGTTTAACAAACGCTCCGGCGACATTTCAAAGATTAATGGATCGAGTCTTAACAGGCCTTCAATGCATCGAACTGTTTGTTTATTTGGATGACATCGTCATTTATTCAAAGACACTAGTTGAACACGAGAATAAATTCAACGAACTTGCGAAAAAATTAAGGCAAGCCTACTTAAAATTACAACCGGACAAGTGTGAATTTTTAAGACGAGAAGTGGCATATTTGGGTCACATCATAAGTGAGGACGGGGTTAAACCCGATCCCAAAAAAATGAAGGCTCTACAGGGATACCCTAGGCCTACCACTCCGAAAAAGATAAAACAATTTTTAGGACTTGCAGGTTATTACCGCAGGTTTATCGAAAATTTTTCAGGCATTGCAAAGCCACTCACAAATTTGTTGAAAAAGGGATCGCCCTTCAAATGGACCGAATCTCACCAAAAAGCCTTTGATACGCTTATCGAGGCGTTATGTAAAGAACGAATTCTTCAATATCCGGATTTCACAAAACCATTCATCATAACAACGGACGCATCCGATCACGCCATTGGCGGAATTTTGGACCAAGGCGAAATTGGTAAAGATAGCCTCGTTAGTTACACCTCTCGAACTCTTGGAAAACACGAAGTTAATTACTCAGTGATCGAGAAGGAATTATTGGCTATCATTTATTGTGTAAATCATTTCAGACCTTATGTCTACGGCCGTGAGTTCTTATTGGTAACGGATCACAAGCCGCTCGTATGGCTTCACTCCATAAAAGACCCGGCCAATTGGCTTGTGCATTGGCGTCTTAGCCTTGCTAATTATACCTATAAAATTGTATACAAACCAGGAAGGGTAAACAGCAATGCTGACGCCCTCTCCCGGAACCCGCCAGTAAAAAATCAGACTGTGCTCATGGTGAAGCATACGCCATGTAAAAGAAAATCCGAATCGCTTATCGTTGGCCCAAGTCGGGCAAAAATCGGTAAACCGACTCCTAGTGAAAACGACGATTCGGACTCGGACGAAAGATTGTTCGATCCACCGGCTGGAAGAAACCCAGCTAAAAAACGAAAACCTACCTTAAATCCTGATACGGATACGGAGGAAATCCCCGATCCGTCGGACGGCAACCAAAGGAAAAATCCACCTGAAAAAAGGAAAAAGTTAGCCGACTCCGCGGACGAGGACGATTTCCTCGGTTTCCGAAATTTCCCGACAATTTTGCAAACGTCTTGCAAAACGCCTCGTCGTTGGGAAAAAGGAAAAGAAACTCCGAAAACCCGGAACCTGGAAGAACCGCCTTCCCATCCTCAATCCGTCCAGAACCTGTAAAAGAAACAACCTTGCACACATCTATTCCAGACGCAAGTCCAGACGACGGAAACGCGGAAAATTTTCAAATACCGCAACTTTTAGAAGATCGAGAAATAGCCCCATTTCCTGAGGATTCCGAAACTCCGGAACCGTCAGAACATGGAGAAAACATTGAGAATATCGATGATCTCACCGAAAGCTCAAGCGACTCAGACGACGACTCTGTAAATAGCGACATATTTGATAATGAAAACCCCGAGTATGCATTACCGAGGAAAAACAGTGAAGTCCAAGGTAGACTTACCATACGCGAAACGCGTGATAATTTGTCCATGTTCAAGGACAATCTCGTCGTCTTTGTCACCACTTCCGGGAGATCAATCGATGATGGAGCAAAAAATCTCCAAACTCAAAATTTGTTTCCCAAAATCGAGGAAACCACGTATTTACGACTCAAGGTAATAAACGAAAATTCAAGATGCATATTAGCTATACCGTTATTGGCTAATGTACACGAAAATCTTTTGATCGAGGACCTTGAGGAAGCACTCGACTCCTTGAAAAACTTTGTCCGCGAAACATCTACGAAACTAATTCATGTCGCGAAAACAAACTCAATCGGAAATGTATCATGGAACGAAATTAAAAATCTTTTGATACGGACGCTAGGCAACGACGAAGTTACGTTGACCATTTGTAAACAACTCATTCAATATCCTCCCGAGGAAAATCGTGTCGCAATTATAGAAGAAAACGACGACTCGTTGGTAGGAGGTCATAAGGGAGTAAATAAAACGTACAAACGAATCAGAGAAAATTTCTTTTGGAAAAACATGAAAAGCGAAATTCAAGAGTACATTCAACATTGTAGAGGTTGCCAATTAAAAAAGTTAGTTCGCGTCAAAACTAAGCAACCCATGGTTATCACCGACACCCCAAGGGCGGCCTTCGACAAGGTGGCCATGGACGTGGTCGGACCACTTCCTGTTACGAAGATGGGCAACGAGTACGTGCTGACCATCCAGGATCTTCTTACCAAGTACTCGTTAGCAATTCCGCTGAAAAGGACAACGGCGATCGACATCAGCGAGGCGTTCGTCAAAAACTTCATCGCTCGTTTTGGTGCTCCTCGCGCCCTTCTCACCGAACAGGGGGCGAACTTTCGGAGCAGTCTTATGAAGGCCATCGCGAGGAAATTCAGAATCAAAATGTACCAAACATCAGCCTTCTACCCGCAGTCCAACGGGTCAATCGAAAGGTCTCACCATGTCCTCGCGGAATATCTGAAACAGTACGTCAACGAAAACAACGATTGGGACGAGCTCATCGAGTTGGCGATGTTCTCGTATAATACGAGCCAACACGAGGGTACAGGGTACACCCCTCACGAGCTAGTTTTCGGTAAACTGGCCCGCCATCCGTCGGGTCATCAACAAATCGAGGAGCAACAGGATACGACTTATGCTGCATACCTGGAGGAGCTCTTCTCTCGAATTTACGAACTCCAACAACTTGCCGCCGAAAATCTGAAGAAATCCAAGGAGAAATCGAAAGTGTATTACGATCGGAGGATTAATCCGAAAACCTTCAAGGTCGGCGACAAGGTTCTCATGTTGAAGGAACCAAAAAAGGGAAAATTCGGTGACCAATACACCGAACCATGCGAAATTCTGGAAATTTGACCAGGATGAAAGGTAAAGATCCTCTATAAAAATAAACCTCGGGTAGTCCATCCCAACAAATTAAGAGGCACCCGATTATAAACTCAGCGTGTGTGTGAAATGCACCCTTCGTCGAACGAACACATATCGAGTGCAACCCCATGCTGCCTGCCGAATATTGGATCGACGGTACTTGGTATCGTTTCACATCACATCCAGTCGAGGTACCGCCTCCTGGACAACTACATCCCGCTTCTGTTACGTCGTGGGGCCCATTTTTAATCAATAATTAATCGTCTTTTAATTTACCTTTCAGGATTTGAATTTACGAATGGGAAGTGTGCCACGAACGTACGGTTTATAATGAATTAAGTCATATGACTTATATGACGGTAAGTTACCGTCGGAGAAGTAAAGCGCCACGTTTAAGCGGGAATGTGCCCACTTGGGATAGGCGCTTGGTCAAGTCGTTGGTGTATAATTTGACCCATGAGCGACAGGTAAGCAAATAAGAAAGTACTGATAAGGTAAGTAAATTTTAATTTTGAAATACAGGGTCGCTCAAGGCGATAACAATTCTGATTTATTGATGGTTAGGGATAATGTTGCGAACGCTGCTGGTGAGCGACGCAGGTCCGGTGGGATTCCTCGCCGAGTGGAACCGTTCTCCGGCCTGCACAACGAAATCCGTGGCGTTTAGAACACGGCAGGGGGCATGATATCCCTAACATCACGGTGAACGTGGAGTTATGCTTACCTGAGAAAAAGAGAGCGGCGGTGCGTAGCGGGTTAATCCTAGACGACATTGATGACCTCCGGCCCGTCGGACGGGGCCGAGGAGGTGTCGGATTCGCTCCCGTCGGTCGGCACATAATCGGAGTCGCGGTGCGCGTCCGTTGTCTCCGACTCCGTGTCTATACTCGGCGAAACGGGCGGTTCCCGGATCTCCGGAACAACAGGGATGTCCACACCGATATGCGGTGGCCGCATCACGAAACCTGGGGGCCAACGAACGACGGTGGCGACTCCCACTGGTCGCTCCGGTTGTGGTGGTGGGGCGACGGTCGGAGTCTGGGCCGACGGAAGGTTGAGGGTGTGGCGCCCGCAAAATGGTGTCCCACCCAAAGCTCCGCAAGGCGAACGCCTCGTTCACGCCTATTAGGCCTTTTAAAGATTGGCCTATTCGCCTTAATGGCCGCCTCCTTCCGTTTCTCGCGCCTTTTACCACCCCTATGCCGCGGCGTGATTGGCGATGTTCGGGTTCACGTTCACGAGCCTGCGAAACGAGACGCCGGTGCGCGGGAGGTAGGTTAGGTGCGCTGGAGGCATAATGACCACCAGAATTGAAGGAAAGCGGAGAGAGAGATAAACACCACCATGGTTCGTTCGTCGAGTGTTTGCACGCACGAACGAGACGTAAATATATTTCAATTAGTTACCCGGAGAATGTTACACTTTTTCGTGGTCGCCGTATTTTGCGTGATTTTAATAGCGCGAAGAAATCGAATGTTATATAAACGATTGTGTATTTTACACGTAAATAAGCGTAGTTACATTCAATAACGGCAATAATATTTGTTTCGTAAATTTATTCGTTGCAGTGTTTGACGTGTTATGTTTCCTTTTATTTTTATTATGATTTAAACAATTAATGCCGGTTTTACAGAGACTTATAGTTACACTGACGAAGAGACCGGGGTAAACTCGAAAATAATATAAAATAGAATAAAATAAGTGTACCGGTTTTCAGAGCGTCGACTCTGCGATGCGCGCTGTTGGAGAGACCGGACGGCACTAACTGGCCAGCTCTCGGAGCGCAATATGTATCCTCGCCCTCTTTGTCTCTGAGACGAAGGGCTTGGCGTCATTACCCTCGCTCTCGAGCTCGGGCCCCATGTAACCGAATATTAGCACTGATAACGTTATTTTTCTCGAGTTGTACATGAGCAATGAAATGAATATTTTTCGTTATCGGCAGGATGTGCTGACTACGTGGTGACCAAGCTACGAGGGGGTCAGTGAGAAAACTCGCGATGAAGCTGACCGCTTGGGAACAGTTTCGCGGGTTATTCGAGGACTCTCGCGTCCCCAATATATACATAATATAGATATGACAATATTTCTTATTTCTAGGACCATTGTATTATGGTCAACACGAATATACATATATATGTTAGATACTAGTTCGGGGACTCGTGAATGTCCCCGAAATATACATGTAAGTATAGGTATTAATATTATTATTTGTACTCCGGAGACTCTCTTGGATGTCCCGAGTATACAGGGTGTCCCATTTTAATCTTACACCTGAATTTTTTCGAAAAATATTGCTCGGACGAACTATTGTGTGGAACAAAACTTCTAGGGATTGAAGGGGGACGTTTGAAAAAAATTTATTTGAGGAGCCAAAATTCAAAATGGTGGCGTTACAAAGGCTGACATGTTTTTTTCAAACGTAAACATAACTTTTTTTATTGCCAAAAAATTTGTCAGCTGAAAACTAAAAACTTTTGTTGAAAAAATTTTTTGATAAAGTTCATAGTTTTCAAGTGAGAACATCATTTTCAATTATTTCAGATTTATCCAGGATTTGTGTGTGTGTGTGTGTGTGTGTGTGTGTGTGTGTGTGTGTGTGTGTGTGTGTGTGTGTGTGTGCATGTGCGTGCGTGTGGAACACTCACAAGGATTAGGTCTCTGCGGTTCGTAACTACCGTAGTATTTTTTTACTCCAAACCCTCCGTGTAAGTGTATTGTGATCCCTTTCTAGAGATGTTCAAATATCCCTCCATTCATGTTTAAACACGCCCGTACTCTTCTCGCGATTACGTTTTTTAATATCAACATCTGAAAGGTAAGCGAAATTGAAGAACACATGATTGGTACTACTGACATAGTCTGACTTTGTCTGATTTTGGTTTTTTTTTGTTTTTTTTTGTTTTCAAATTTGGACGATATGTCATGAGAAAATTTTGGAGGAAAATCGATGAAAAATAGTTTTTTTTCCATTTTAATAGCGTTTGTGCCATTTTCAGGCCCAAAAACGTGTTTCTTTAAATCCTCGACGAACTTTGATCACGATGGGTAGAGATACACACACACACACACACACACACACACACACACACACACACACACACACACACACACACACAAACACACACACACACACACACACACACACACACACACACACACACACAAATCCTGGATACATCTGAAATAATTGAAAATGATGTTCTCACTTGAAAACTATGAACTTTATGAAAAAATTTTTTCAACACAAGTTTTTAGTCTTGAGCTGACAAATTTTTTGGCTATAAAAAAAAGTTATGTTTCCGTTTGAAAAAAACATGTCAGCCTTTGTAACGCCGCCATTTTGAATTTTGGCTCCTCAAATAAATTTTTTTCAAACGTCCCCCTTCAATCCCTAGAAGTTTTGTTCCACACAATATTTCGTCCGAGCAATATTTTTAGAGGAAATTCAGGTGTAAGATTAAAATGGGACACCCTGTATATATATATATTTTTTTTATTTAATTTTTTTTTAACTCTTGCTCTCATTGGATTTTTCATTTATATATCTATACGCCATTTTTATATTTTTTAATTTATTATTCGTTTTGTTTCTTTAGAAATCTAGAGCTCTTCCCATTGTTCCTCTTGTAAATTTTATTTAATTTATTTATTCTCTCTTTTCGACTATTTCATTCGCTTATTTTTGTTATAGATTGTTTCATTCATTTGAACGTTATTTTATTTTGTTTTATTCACTTTATCTTTCCATTTCATTTCATATTAGTTCATTTATTTATTTATTCTTTTATTTTTATCACTGTATTTCATTTTCTTCTATTTTATGATATCGTTTTATTTTTATTTCCATTTTTTTTTGTTGAACAGGTGACAGCTCGCCACCCGTACGCGAATCTGTCGCGTGACGTTGGCCGCTCGGCCATTGCTTGGCAACGGCACGAGACGGGGAGGCGTCGATCTACGCCTCGTGGGGCCCCTTGCAGGCCTCAGCGGGCCAGGCGAGTAGTCCCTCCTACTCTACCGGTCAGTGGGTAACGTAGGGTTTAGTCCGGTCTACATGTACTCGGACTGCCTTGCGCCCACGGCCGATTGTGTAGTTCACGTCGGAATCTTTGTTCCGTACTGTGTAAGGCCCTGTCCACTTGGGGGAAAGCTTCGCTGATCGGCCTCGGCGTACAGTAGTGTCGTGGAGGAGGACTCGGTCGCCGGGGCGGTACTCCACCGTACCAGCGGCGATATCATGCCCTTCCTTTACCCTTTCTTTTCCTTTTTCCAATCGTTCTTTGGCCACGTGCCATGTGGCTCGAAGCCGTTCGCGTAACTCGGAGACATAATCGTCGTATGAGTACGCCTTTCGTGGTGCTTCTTTAAGCGCCGTCGGTAAATCGGCTACTTTTCCAAATACCAACTCGTATGGAGTGAAACCTGTCGCTGTGTGCGGGGTGGTATTGTAGATGAACATCTCGTATGGCAACCACTCCTCCCAATCCGTTTGATTCTCTTTAATGAAACATTTCAGGTATTCTGCGAGAGTTCGGTGTGAACGCTCCAATGCTCCGTTTGATTGGGGATGGTATGCCGTCGTTTGAATCTTTTTTATTCGGAATAATTCGCACATCTCCTTGAATGTTTTGCTCAGAAAGTTCGTTCCTTGGTCTGACAATAATTCTTTTGGAGTGCCGTATTTGCAAACAATTCGAATTGCAAATCCTTTGGCTACTTCCTTGGCTTCTTGCGTTTTTAGCGGTATAGCTGCGCTATACTTGGACAATGCGTCTTGAAAAGTCAGGATGTATTTATTCCCGGCTTCGGTCTCGGGTAAGGGACCTACTATATCGACTGCACATTTGACGAATGGTATCTTGGGTGTGTCGGTAATAGTCATGGGAGCATGCTTGCGTCGCGTGATTTTATTTTCTGACATTTGTCGCATGATTTTACGTAGTTTTTTATTTCGTTATTCATTCCCGGCCAGCTATAGTTTATCTTTATTCGTTGTTTCATCCTTTTTTCGCCTGGGTGGCCTCCAAGAGGGGCGTCGTGGTATTCTTGCAGAATCGTACCTCGCTCCTCTTCACTCGGGCACTCTCGATCTCCGATTTCCGTCTCTGTCTCGCTGTCGCTTGTTTTCTCGCTTGCGCTCGAGTCTTTTTCTATTTCCTTCTCTTCTTCGCTCGGGCCTGCTGCCTGGTCCGCCTCCGCTAGTGGGAGTGGCGGTTCGTTCTCGCTCGCGCGGGCCTCTGTCGCCTTGCGTGGGCGTTCCTCTCTAGCAGGCTGCATTGTTGTTCTCGGCCGGCCACGTGCTCGCGGGACCAGCTGACCACGGCCATGCTGGCTCGGGTCTGTTGATGCTGGCGGCGGTGGCGCGGAACGGGGGGCATTCCGCGGCCTTCCTCTACCACGCTTCTCGGCGTCCTTGTGACGTACCTCCGCCTTGGGTTCTTGTCGCGTTAGCATCAATACATACATACGGCTTAAAGAATCCGCATTCGTATTCTTCTTGCCAGCCTTATACTCTATGGTATAGTTGAACTCCTCTATCTTTATTCTCCAGCGCATCAGTCGTGATCCTGGATCTTTTACGTTGAAAAGCCATGTGAGGGGCTTATTATCCGTCACGATGGTGAATTTTGTTCCATATATGTATGGTCGAAATTGCGCTACTGTTGTTGAATAATTCATTTCTGCCTTGTTCAGAGTGCGACTCGCGTAACAGATGGGTAGATCTTCTCCGATTTTTCCTTGCGATAAAATCGCGCCGATTGCCTTGTCAGAGGCATCAGTTGTCACCACGAAGGGTTTTTCGAAATCCGGATACTGCAGGATCGGTGCGGTGCTGACAGTTTCCTTCAATTTTTGGAAAGCTTGTTCGCAGTATTCGTCCCAAATGAATTTGTTTTCTTTTTTGATCAGTTCTGTTAACGGCTTTGAGAGTTTTGAAAAATCCTGTATGAATTTTCGGTAATATCCGGCTAGTCCCAGAAATGATTGAACCTCTTTTACGTTTTTTGGGGCTGGAAATCGTTGTACAGCCTCTATTTTTTCCGGATCGGGTTTTACTCCCACTTCGGTAATAATGTGTCCAAAGTACTGGGTTTCTTTCCGCAGAAATCGACATTTCCTAGGTTGAACCTTTAATTGGGCTTCTCGCAGTCGATCGAATACTTCTGTCAGCCTTTTGTTATGTTCTTCGAACGATGATCCGTATACTACTATATCGTCGAGATATACGTAGCATTTGTCCTTGTAATCCAGCAAGCACAGCGTCCATCAGCCTTTGAAAGGTTGGTGGGGAGTTTTTTCATCCAAATGGCATTCGGTTGTACCCGTAATGTCCAAGAGGAGTGGAGAAGGCGGTTTTCTCCTTGTCTTTTTTGGCCATTGGGATTTGATGAAATCCCGATGCCAAATCGAGAGTCGTGAAGTATTTTGCTCGTCCCAATTGGTCCAATATTTCGGTAATATTAGGCAATGGATACGAGTCTCCTTCCGTTGCTTCGTTTAGTTTTCGGAAGTCTACTACCACTCTCTTGTGTATATTTCCGTCGGCGTCAGGCTTTTTTGAAACGACGAGTAGAGGAGCATTCCATGGGCTCTTGCTCGGTCGAATTATTTCGTTTTTTAGCATCTCTTTTGTCTGCGCCATAACTTGCCATAGCTTGTGGACTTCTGGTAATCGATATGGATGAATTTTTATTGGCGTTGTCCCTGGTCGTACGCTTATGCGGTGCTCCACTATAGCGGTGCACCCAAGCGACTCTTCCTCTAAATGGAAGACGTCAGCGTATGCGTCAGCGAATTCGCGTAGGAATTTTCCTTCTTCTGGGTTTAAGTTCGAATCTCCTTTGATTTCTTCCCATATTTTGTCTTTTCTTTTTAATTTTTCTTCGATCGATACAGCACTTATTTCCTTTTCTTCGGTTGGCTTTTCTGTTTTAATTTCTTCAATTTGCACCGTTGGTCTTTCTATTTCGTTTTCTTCATTGTCTGTGTTTCGCACTACTATGAGGCAGGAATGTCCTTCTGGGTGGACGTAACATCCGCCTATCTTTACTCCTGGTCGCACTTCTTTTGCTGCGACACATCCTATTTTTGCCGTCAATGTTTTTGC
This sequence comes from Ophion slaviceki, assembly GCA_944452715.1. Classification (NCBI taxonomy): domain Eukaryota; kingdom Metazoa; phylum Arthropoda; class Insecta; order Hymenoptera; family Ichneumonidae; genus Ophion; species Ophion slaviceki. The sequence goes on from OX101786.1 coordinate 43,488,079, forward strand.
GTATAGCATTTGTTCTGTTCTGGGAGGTAGTTTAATTTTATTCGTTTCGTCCAGCATGGGGATCAGATGTCCGTATATTTTAATATGTCTTCCGCTTAGGATGTCGACGTTGTGCTCTCTCATGAGGTCCAAACCCATTTTTCCGTCTACTTCCCGTGATACTGCGTCATCTATTACGTAGAATCCGTGTTCTACGTTTACTGCGGGTGTTTCGAGCACGATCATAATTTTACACAGTGCGTAGAATTTTTTTCCTCCGATTCCTTTGAGTTCGATCGTTTCTTCTATTATTTCTGTGTCCTTTTTTAATTCACTGTTTTTTATGAGACTACATTGGGCTCCGGTGTCTCCTTTCAACGTGAGGATTTTGTCTTTAGCCTGGGGAGACGCGATGTGGAAGTCGCTAGAGGCTCCTCCAGAATTGATCGTCGTTATCCAGTACGATTTTATTTTCTTCCTTGTATTTTTTCTTTTGGACGGACCTGTATTCGATGCTTCGATTATTTTTCTGAAGTTGCGTTTTTTGTCTCCGCTCGTTGCCGTTGCCATATTGAGCGAAAATGACCTAATTGTTTTCCTGTTTCCGCTGTCGTTGCAGTTATCTTCTCTTGGCCTATCTACGTTTGTTGCCGTTATCATATCGAGCGAAAATGATCCAATTGTTTTTTTCTTCTCGCTGTCGTTGGGATTTTCTTCCTTCGGTCTGTCTTCTTTTGGCCTATTTTTATTTGCGTTCCAGTGATACTGATTTGGGCGCCCTGTGGGCCCACTCTTGCTGTAGTAGCTGGTTCCTTGGCCCTGGTGAATATTCGTTTGATGATTTTGATGATACCCGGTTCCCGGTGCCTGTCGATATCCGTTTCCTTGTCCTCGTTGCCAATTCCTTTTTCGGCAATCCTAGTACGCGTTGTTACATGGTAATCGGTATAATTTACGACGCTCGTCTTCGTTTGACATTAATGTTTAATTGTTTGGCTTTGGAGGGTGTTTTTTGATAAATTTTCCGTCACTTACAGTACGATGATGCGCCTCATGTTGATCGATGCTTCGTAGTCGGTTGTTCACAAGATGTTGACCTCGTTCTCGTAGTTGTTTGGCAGGAAATTGCCAGTGTTGTTCCCTGTTGTCGTGTTGCTTTGGTTTGCTGTTCTCGTGCGCTGTTGTTCCGTTGTAGAAGGTATTTGGTGAGTCTTCGTCCTTGGGTCGGTCTGGTATCGATGATCCTCGGGATCTGGTTGCTTTTGGACAGCTCTGTACGGTTGACTCGGGCGTTAGCTTACGCCGCACGTTTTCTTTTTATTTGTCCGGTTCGACGGTCGTCGATCGGATCACTCGTTGACCTCCTTTTCAGCACTTGCTGCGTTCAGTTTATTTTGTACGTTGGATAGGATGTTTCCTTCTTTTTTTTTTGAAGTTGTGTAATGCAAAGTTGCGGTATCCCCAATTGCGGGAATCCCACCGCTGCCACCAATGTTGTGCCCCGGCTTCTGACGATGCGCGGAGGGCACGGAATTTCGCTCTCGAGTAAGTTGACACCGTGGGTTGTCGGATGCTCGAGGGCGAGGGTATGTGGGGACTTTTCCCGTTCCGAGTAAATCTCCAACTCGGGATATTGCAACTTCAACAACTTATATTTTATTTAAAATTAGGCAACAATATTACAATTCTTTTATGCCTTGAGACCGACCTCCTCGGCTTCTGGCCGAAGACTGCCTTTCGATTAATTCTTTCGTCTAATTGTTAACTCGGGTTTTCGCAACCAATCCTTCGAGAACGTTCGATTCGTTCGATTGCGATTCAGCGTTTTTCGGCTGAGTCGAGCGGAATATCGGGCTTGTGAAATATCGGGTTCGATATCGTCGCATGGGGTCTTTGAACCTCCTGCGTTAGCAATATGAAAATTCCTGTCTTTTCAGGGCACAACACTTCTATGAGAAGAATTTTTCGGTAGAATCATTTAAAAACAATCACATTAAAAATCAGTTTTTTTTTAATATTCTCTGATGGCCGCGAAAGAACATTCATCTTGAAGATAATGCAAGGGTATAATTCTGGTGATCCAAAGAATCTAGAAAAACAATAAAGACGTGGTGGCTTCCGTTAACACAACTAAGGTACATTTTGATTAGGTTAGGATGAGAAATTTATTTTCCAATATTCAGCCGAAAATTAATTAATTTTTATATTTTTACATGTCTGAAACAAACAGCTATTCGCCACAGCAGGGACGGCGACGATCGTGTCTGCAATATGGAGTCTGAAATCAATAAAAATGTAGACCGTACAATAATTATAAAATTATATGCACTGATATTGAGGTAAAATTGACATTTGCAACGTTGGGATGCAACGTAAATTGTTACTTTCCAATTCCCGATTTTTTTTAACACGAAGGGTTACGGAATCCGCTCCAAAGTTGTTGACTCTCATTTATAAAACGATCCAACATAGAAAAAGGATCTAAAAAAATTGTCGTAATATACTTAAATACACAAATTTGCAGCCCTTAGTTTGCAGCGCTGCAACGCAACGAAATTGCTCTTCCTAGTTTCTTTTCCCCTCTTTTCGAGTATTTTACGAACAATTTTTTGACATTCGAATTATAGTTTTCTAAATGAGAGTCAAAAAATTATAGAGGGGTTTTCGTAACGATTATTGTGAAAAAACGAAAAATCGGATAATAATAGTTTTCGTTCCATTCCAAGGTTAGAAACTTCAATCTCATGTAACTTACATCACGTCCGGATCGTCGATTCGCACGAAGCTTCGCGATATCATTTTTTAATTTTCGGACATAGCGTCGCTCCGCTGCCAGTTTTTGAAAAAAAAAAATTTATTACAATTTTTTGTAAAGAAACATTATGCAACCTTCAATACCGTGCCACTAACACACGGTTTAAGGCACTCCTCTAGTTTCTCGGGTGGAAAAAATCGATTTTTTTTTCATAAATCCCATCTACAACATGTGTAGAAAATGTGTGCCAAAGGATTTTTCGATATTCGAAGTGGTTCTCGAAACACCATTTTTCGAAACGGTGAACACGATATTTCAGAAACTACTGCACCGATCTTGTTCAAATTTATACAGCATCTTTAATATGTTATAAGCCAGCGATTGAACTAGGATTATCATGATTGCTTCGATAGTTTTTTTTTATGCGAGCGAGAAAACTTACGAAAAAATGAGTAAAAAATAGAATGTAATTTTCAAAAGTGTATAAAAAAGTCAATTTTTGTAATTTAGAATTCACTCTAGTTCAATCGCTAGTCTTAAATATGAAGATTAAAATGTCGTTTGGTTTTTTTTATTTCAGATAAGCAGAACAGCCGCAATCTTGGTCACCGTCAAGCACCTCTTTTATTTGATGTCTTCCTGTTGGCCACTATAACGTTTATTCTATTATATATTTTGACTTCAAAAAATTTGTAAAGCTTATTTAAATGTTAATAAAGATTATGCAAAAACAATGAGATTGATTATTCCGATGCTTTGCCCGTAAAAAATTATTGAAAAAGCCGTAAAAAAACAGCCGAGAAACTAGAGGACCGCGTTAAATGTATCTCGAGAGAGTAGATTTTTATACTTACATGTTTCAAACGCTCACACTCGGCTTCGAGAGGGCAGTTGTGCATCGGATATCTGCATAAACAATAAGCACATTTTGAGTTAATTGTATACTCAAAGAACTATGAACTATGCAGCCATTGATAAAAATAAAACTTGTTCATACATCTGCTGCGGCCAAGTCACCACCGGCTGATACCATCTGCAATACAATTTAGGACAACTTTAGAAAGATGAACAAGCAGTACTCTATATACGGGATGTAACACAAGGAGTAGATCTAACGAAGCATTACGATAGCGTACCTCAATACTTATCGATTGAACTCTCATGTAAATATGTTATGCGATGTGCAGTGGTTCAATTTTTTTTGGTTATTGTAAAATGTTTCACCAAATCAAAGACTATTGGAAAGCTAGAGAGTATACGTTTTCAGCAATTAATGTGCCTATCCCAAAAGTGCTCAAATTCAAACCTCCGAATAAATATACTTTTGGAAAAACGATCGACACTGTATTTGTTTTTCGTATACACAAACATTTCTCTTTAAAAACTGCAAAGGACTTTTTTTATATTTTGAAAAAATATTTTCTTTTTTGTCCAAGTACGTGTTTTTCAACACATCTCCCACTTTAAACGAATGTTTGGGCACTTAATTTTTGTTTTTCTTATAAAATAGATTTTGGGTCGTAAAATAAGAATCATTTACGGCAAAAAACGTCTGCACAAAAAATGCATATTTGCCTAAGTACAACGATCTGAAAAACGTCTACGTTATATTGACCCCATATGCAGTCGGAGGTTCGTGGCGGAAGTGTGCAGTCGATGAGTTAACATTATTCTCTGGGCCCAGTCAAATTATATTTGTAGGGTTGATGCTACATAAACATAAGAATTTTTCAAGATAAGTTGGAGAAAAACAACCGTTGTGACTTTTTTACTCTATAGCCTTTTAAAGTTGATCGAAAAATTGTATTTGCAAAAGTATTTATAGACTTCATTTTCTTCATTGAAAACTTTCCGACTTATAGGTAAAAGTTGTATTTCAGGACGTAAGGCCCACTAGGTATAAACAAATAATAATGTTATTAGTTGAATTCATTTACTTCTGCTGCTGTTCGGCTGATGCTGGCCACTGCGGCGGTGGACCATGCCCCTGCGGCATCACAGAATGAAAATGTGCCGGGACGTAAGACGTCCCGAAACACGGCGGCTGCGCCGTCTGCGGGTGCAGCCCTTGCGACTGCACAGCCTGGGGCTGCATAGCCTGGGGTTGCATCGGCGGTGCCTGTATTTCCCCTATTTGCGGCACAAAAGCATTGCATCTTGGACCTTCCATAATATTCCTAAATAAGGAGAAAAATTCGAAAATTTACTATTATTATTATTTTAAAAATAGATTTTATTGCGCCGGGCAACGCATCTACTCAGTTTTCACTGGGAAACATTCACCTACCCCTGGGGGTTAGGCTCGATCTTAATCTAGACCGGAACAATGATGCTGGGCGACACTCGAGAACTCCGACAACACCCCGGCTGCCGCCCAGTTTAAAAAGCGCGAGATAAAATCAAATATGGCTCTCCAATAGCCGTAGAATCTTTGGACAAACAGGAAAGTCTCTTTAAAATATCTCCAGATTCTATGGTATTTTGCGACGGACAAAAATTGTAAAAAAATGTTTTGAAATGTATTTTTTTCTTTGGAATTTATTTCGTCAAAAAATGTTTCCTATAAAAGTTGTATGGCATGGTGTAATCTACAAAATAAGTCCTATATAAAAGCCACGTAGGTTTGTAAATTTAACGGTGAAACGATGAAAAATGGTGTTTCTATTATTTATCGTAACTTGGTCTATTAATGAACGTACTGGTCTTAAGTCATTATTTCTTAAATGCTAAAATCGGTCATTCAGAGTTTATAGCCAATAGGCTGGATCACCATTTTTTATTGTTTATATTTTACAAACGCGGGAATTCCCATATAAAACAGCACTCCCGAATTTACGCCCTTAAGTGTTAATTTTCCGAAAACGTTGAAATGTGAAGTTGATATTTATATGTTGATAGTCAAACTCTTTTCGCCTAGCGAGCCGCCCACGTGGATCTTAAAATTTTCATTAAAATACTTTTCAACCCCTTAAAGAATGATTTTTTGAAGGCTGAAACACGTCGTTCTGAGTTTATGTCCAGTAGGCTGAGCCGCAATTTTTCATGATTTTCACTTTAAAAAGGACGGGAATCCCATACAAAATTACACTCACGATTTTACCCTCTTAAAGATTTATATTCCGAAAACGCTGAAGTATGGAATCTATATCGATAGGTAAGCAAAAAGCTACGTTTTCGCCCGAGCGATTTCGCACGCTTGGATTTCGAAATTTATGTTGAAATACTTTCCAATGCCTTAAGGATCGATTTTTTTTAAGTTGAAATCAGCCTTTCAGAATTTTCTAGCCAATATTCGGAGTCACAATTCTTCATAGTTTTCACGTAAAAAACTATGCGGCTACCATACAAAATAACACATGCGATTTACCCCTTAAGGGTCTATATTCCGATAACGCTGAAGTGTGAATATGAATATATAAATAGACAAGCTATCTTTCCGCCCTAGCAACTTCGACTGCTTGGATCGCGAAATCTTTCTCAAAATACATTCCATCCCATTGAGGGTTTTTTTTGTTTGCGGTTGAAATATGGTATTCAAAATTTATAGCCAGGGGCTGAGTCTCGATTTTTTGGGTCTTAGCCTGTTCCACGTGTTGAACTTTAAAGTATTGAAATTCTTTCTAACCCATTGAGGAATTCTTTTTTTAAAGACCGGAATACGTAATTCTGAATTAATAGTTACGAGGCTGAGTAGAAATTTTAACTGTTTTTTACTCAAAAAACGACGGAACTCACGTTCGAAATTGCATTCCTGATTTTAATACCTCAAGGTTTCATTTTCCAAAAAGGTTTAAATACGTGATTTCTAATTTTGAACCAAAAGTCTATCCGTCGTCTTCGAAGTTATATCCATGAAAATTCGTAATAAGAATTTCAACTTGTAAATTTAACTTGAAAATGAAAAAACAAGCCTTCATTAAATGTACTAAAAAGTAGAAAATCATTTTTTTTCACCAAGTCACCCATATGTGACAATAAATAAGAGCTTGGGGCGCTCTACTTTTTAAATGTTCAATAAATTTGATCATTTCTGATTTATTAACTGTATTTAATTTCGCACAATAGTAATTAGAGAAATTATTATCACACATTTATACTCAGTTTGAGGATTTTTATTTAAGAATTCTAAGGTACTTTTACAGTACATTAAATACAGTTGATGTCAACGAATTTATGTAAATTAAAGATTATATGTCTAAACGTTCAGCGCCCCAAGTTTTTTTTTATCGTCACATATAGGTGACTTGGTAAAAAAAATATTTTCTAATTTTTAATACATTAAATGAAAGCTTGTTTAAAGCAATTTTTTTTTACATATAACATATTTTTTTCTTTTAAGTCTTTAATTGATGTTACTAGAGCTCTGAAATGTTTTCCAAGAGGCATTAATTTAAGGTGAATCATGCATTGTCACCTCTTAGATGCACGTTTGCAACATTTAAGAGCTCTAAGTAGTCGGGAAGTTGGTAAAATATCGATTTTCCGTTCTGCATCTCACAGAAAAGTCATCTCACAAAAGTCAAGTTAAATAAAAGCTTGTAAAAACAACGGATTTTCAAATACACTTAGATCATCGACTTTTCCTCCTTAAGGGAAGTATTTTTCGTAAAAAGAAATTTTACGTAATTAATTTCAACTGTTTCCGCTTGGAGTTAATGGGAAAATAATAACGATAATAATACACCACTCCAAAAAATTAAAGGAACAGAACATATCAAAAACTTTTTTAGAGTTTTTTTTAAGTGCTGTATCGGTTTGAAAAATGGTCGTATCGAGATGAAAAAAAAGCATTTTGAAGCTTCATGTTTCGAGTTGTGAGATCTTTTAACAAACATTTTTTGTGAGCTACGGTGATCGCGCAACCATAAGAAATAACGCGAGACAAACATTTTCCAATTTTTTTTTCAAAGATCCACGGGCTCGGGAGAATTTTTTTCAGATAGATTAATGCATAGATCAATTAGCTTGTTTATTCAGCTTTAATTTGGTGTTTTTTGTCTCTGCACGTCATTTTTTGCTGAGATATCCGACGTTGAATGAAAAAGGATCCTTTTGTCTTTGATCATCGATATCTCAGCAACCAATGATCGCCACACAGGGAGTTGAGGGGCAGCTTTGAAAACTTGAATACATTTTCTACAAAAACCTTTTATAGACTTTGGAGAAAAAAATGTTTTTTACCCTTAACATTGATTTGAAAAACGTATAAAAAATGACTTTTTATGGCTCTTCAGTAAATCTACCACTACTTTACAAATATTAATGAAAAGACAAATGTTGCCAGGTTTTTGTTCAGCTTAATGTACTTTCAATAGCCCTGTAAATGTTCAAATTGATCCATGGAATCGTTTTTCTGGACCGACTGATCAAAGTTTTACAAAACAATTAAAGGATCAAGGGTATTGTTCCTAAACATCGTGTAATCATGATCAAAATGAAAAGACCAATCTTTTTTCGACTTTTTTTCATAATATTCCACTAGTTGCTTGTTATATTGAACTTTCAAAAAATAAAAAAAAAAAGATTTTTTTTTTTTCAAATTTGTAAATAATTTCAGGAAACAATGCTGACTCATATTAGACATGATTCGGCCTTTGCGTATCATAATTTCACTCATCTGTAATTGCACTAGTTAGAAGTTGATACCCCAAGCTTTATTCACTACTCGATCTAAGAACATTTACGCGATTAATTCTCAATATTATCTGCGAAGGTAGGTGCGAAGTAGAGTTACAAAAAAGTTTTTTTTCGAAAACTCATATTTTTTTCGGAATAAAAAAGCAATTAACAATTTTTTCAATACTAATATTTTTATTTGGTAAAAGTTTTCTTAATTTTGGTAAAAACAAATTAATAAAAAGATTTCTAACCGAAATCAAACAAAAGTTTTTTTTCTCAAATTTAACAAGTAACTAGTGCATAGTTGTGAAAAAGTCGAAAAAATTGGTCTTTTCATTTTGATGGTGATTATACGATGTTTAAGAACAATGCACTTGGTCCTTTAATTGTTTTGTAAAACTTTGATCAATCGGTCGAGAAAAACGGCTCGATGGATCCATTTGAAAATTGGCAGGGATATTGGCTGTACATTGAGCTGAAAAAAGTCTGGCAACATTAGTCTTTCCATCAATATTTGAAAAGTAGTGGTAGATTTACTGAAAACCCATAGAAGGTCATTGTTTTTACTTTTTAAAAATTAATGTTATGGGTAAAAAAATTGTTCTAAAAAATCAATGAAAGGGTCTTATAGGAAATGTATTCAAGTTTCAAAGCTGCCCATTAATTCCCTGTGCGATTATTGATTGCTAAGACATCGTTCATCAAAGACAGAAGGATCTTTTTTCATTCAAATTCGGATATCTCAGCAAGAAATTGTCGTAGAGGGACCAAAAAGAAAACAAATTAAAGCTAAATGAACACGCTAACTGATCTATGTATTGATTTGACTGAAAAAATTTCGCGAGCCCGTGGACCCGTCAAAAAAAGAAACAAAAAACTTTTCGAAAAAATGTATTATTAAAATAATAATTCAAAATAATAATGATAATAATGAGAAAGGCTTTAAAATGATAATCAAAATCTACGTATACCTGATAATAATAGTAATAATAAAATAATAAATAATAACAATCATACTTGGATCCCTCCGTTTACTCAGACAACACGATTGTGGACTGCGGTAGCCGCTCATCCTCTGGCTTGAGGGAGCGGCTATCACATAGTGATTTGTTAGACTTTTCGCGCGTTTATAGAATCTAATTATAGAAGAATTATAGAAGAATTTTTCTAATTATAGAAAAATATTTCAAGATACATACCTTCTTGTTGTTTCGAGTTTCACGATCAACTGCGGGCTCTTCTTGGCGTCGTCAAGACTGCGCGTTTTTTCAAACAAATAAACGCCTACAAATATCTGTGGACGACTATGTGTGTCCCATACCCATAGTCCACATATATAGATGGGCGTTCATTTGTTCGCCTTCGTTCGCTGTAGTTGACTTGGTCTGGACACGACATATAGGATATAGCCGTAACATTATAACATATATAGACGTAGCGCGAACTGAGCCTATAGCTACAGATATAGTAGGCGCGCGGTAAACAAAAAAGACTTTCGAAAGATCGAAGGTGAGCTTTTTCGGCACCCCATCTTCTATTCCACCGAAGTGGTGAAAATACGAAAATAAAATGCAAGTTTGTAACGTTGGAATGCAACAAAAAAAATATTTTCTTTATCCATTTTATTCCGTAATCAAGGAAAATTCATTCTCCTCCAACGATGCAAACTTCAACCTGATATTTAGAAAGATTACATTTTTTCGTCATATCACCACTTCGGTGGGTTAGGGCATATGATGCCGAAGAGGCTCACCACCGAATGAGCTGAAGTTTTGCACAGACCGTCCTTTTCTTCGGAAAGACATTTATTTTCCTGTGCTGCTACTATAAGTACAGTTTACAGGGTCAGTTCGGGCTATACCTATAATGTTATCGTGCTCTCCGCTTTTTGTAGATGATCGCCTAAACCGGGCGTCAGCCCACCCTAAAAAAGTGGGCGAACCCCATACTTTCGGGGATGCAATTTTCGCCGTGTTTTAACCCCTACGTGGAGTGGTTTTCTGCACCCCAAAAACGATAAATTGTTTTTTGATTGACCTTGCCGTGCTTCCGGACGTAAACGTAAACTATGTGCAATCCCCATACCTTGAGAGATACCATTTCTTCGTCTTTTTAACCCCTCCGTGGTTTCCGGGGCTCGAAAATCGAGGAAACTTTTTTTGGCTGACCTATTCGTGCTTCCGAACAATTCTTTCGTGTTTTTGAAATCGGGTTTTTGAATGATTTTTGTACTTCAAATATATTGTCATGTGGCAAATTTTTGGAGAGTTCCCGGAGCTGCGTGAAGGCAACCCTCCCGCTCGGCGCTCACCCCGAACGCGGACCCATAGATGTTAGGAGAGCGATATATTTTTATTGTTTCTTTTCTGTTTTTATATGACTTTTATTTCGAGAAAGAATTTCAGCTAGAAGATCTGAGGCGGCGACGACGTGCGAGCCAGCGGAAAAGAAGATCGTATTAGTTTGGGCGCGAGACCGGTCGAACTCCCGCGTGATGTACTCGAAGAGGTCCAGAGCGAGTTACTCGCTTACTCGAGCAATAAGCATTCTCGAATCAAGTTATCGATCAAGCGATTTCGCAAAAATTGCCTAAGATGCATAGGAAGCGTCTCGGAGCGTTGGAGTAGCTCAACATCCCGAGCAACTACAAAATTCTGTTCCTTCAAGGAGAAGGGATGGGATGCTTCGCGTCGATGTCGCTCAATCTCATGAGTAAAACAGGATCGGTCGATTAATTCGTAACTGGCTCGTGGCCGGCCAAGGAGGCAGTAAAATCTGGGAAAGTGAATCTCGCGCAGCCGAAACAGAACAAGTACGTCGATACTCTCGAAGCTCCTACTTGGAAACTCACACCTGATGCATTTTGCGTCTATTATTGTGCCAATGAGACAGTTCATGTTGTCGAATTTCGCGACGTGCCGGAAACGAACGGTGTTCCCTTGGTGGTCGACATATCCTCGAATGTTCTCACTCGTCCGTTCGACATTTCGAAGTTCGCTGCGATATCCGCCGGGACTCAGAAAAATATTGGTCCAGCAGGCGTAACTCTGGTGATAGTGCGCGAGGACGTCCTCGGCAACGCGATGCCTATTTACCCGACGGTCCTGGATTACACGATGATGGCCAGACATTTTGCTTCGCAGTACGTCCCCGACCTTCCAGATATACGTGGTGGGGTTGTTTGCAAATAGACAATAGAACGCGGTGGTGTAGAGGGTATGAAGAAACTCGCGATCAAGAAGGGCGAAGAAATTTACGATGTGATCAATGAGTCGAACTATTCCTATATCTGTCCAGTAATTCCGCGTGCTCGTAGTCGTATGAACACGCCATTCCGTTTTGGAGATGGTGATGAAAAATTCGAGCGTCTCTGTACAACGCTGTTAATGTTAAGGAAGGGGAGAAGGGCGAAGATCCCGCTCGCGGGATAATTAGAGAGAATTATGACTTAGGCACCGAGTGTTGAGCAGGACGGATTGCCCAGAGTTGTCCCTGGTCGCGTTCAAAATCGTAGCCGATGGTTCGCGGGTACCGCGTTGCCTTAAGTAAGCTAATTCTCGGAGAATCGTTTGATGCCCCTATCGTCGATCTCGACGGCGGCCTCCGTCTCACGGAAGCAGTATACATTTTTCGTGTTATTTTAATTGTTTCTTTCGTTACTTTGCATCGATGTTTCGCGTCACGCGTGTATCGATAATCGGGCTGCGGTACGAGGTCAGGGGCTTGTCGCGCGGATCGGTTATCTTGTGCGTCCGTCGTGTAGTCCTGCGTCCGTAAATGTTGACACCGCGGGCAGAATTGTGAGTTAGAGATTGATTTGGATGAGTGAGTGCCGGGGAGTATTAAAAAAATGATCTGTTTTATTGTGTAAAGGGTGTAGGTCCCGGCCGTGCGAATGTTCCTCTCCGCGGTGACGTTTTATTGTTCGATAAGTGTAGTGAGAGAGATAATTCACGAGCGATAATTCACAATTGATGATGGTTTGATTATAATGTTAAAAAGTGTGCAATATCCACACTTTGCGAGATGTCATTTTTTCGTGTTTTCAACCTCTTCGTAGGGTCATTTCCGGGGCTCGAAAGTTTTCGAAACTTTACATGTAATGAAGCAAAATTTTGGAGGAAATATCAGAGGAAAAAATGTTAACGCGTCGATAATCATTATTTGATTTTTCAGGGTACTAATCATGCGCCGTTAGTTATCTTGTAAAGTTAAAACATTTGTGAAAGAAACCGGAGTTATAATTTTCGATTGGCGTTCAACTTACAAAATAAAAGCCTCGTTCCCGTGCAGAGAGCGGTGATAGCGGATTATCGGGTAGTTAAACGAGGGTACAATCTTTGGAGTACCAATGAGTCAGGGCCTTGGTTGAACCTCTGGCATGGCAGTTAGTAAACGTTTTCACTCAAAGGAAGCCAATGTGGAGCACAACAGAACCTCCGGATCCCCGGGTGGGCCTACTTCGAGCGCTCCCGTAGAACCTACTGGCCCCCTATTCGGCCTACAGTAGGCGTACTCTCCGAATCCGACTCTCCGGATCCGCCATTCAACCTACCGAGGTGCAATGTAAACCTTGTTAAAACCGTTTTATTTCAAGTATACCAAGAGATGATGAGATTTATTCCGTAACATATGAAACTCTCTTATATGCGTGAATCCCACAGAATGGATAATATGTCACTTATGCGGGTAGCGGCATTAGAATAAGTAGGTATCGCCATGTCAATCGATCATCACTCATGTATAGGTACGGTCATAAATTCGATGAAATTGCAGTAAGACTGCGTATACCGAGCATTTTTTAATTAATCGCCTATAAAATGATAATAAACCAATATTGAAAAAAATTAATTGGTTTCGCATATTAATGTTGCATAAATAACTTAATAAAGTGACAATATATTTTTGTTAATTGTGTAGTTTTTATTCATCATCTTTCACGTGGTGAAACAGCTGATAATGCAAATTTACTTATACCATTCTTCGGGCGATAATAAGCGATTGAGTGTTGGTGGAGGAGATATCGAATTTAGGCTCAAAGTAAGTTAGGTGGTGTCGAAGCAACGGACTTGAGATCGAAAGAAGCTTAAGGTCTGTATTCTGCACTGAAACTGGGGGTCGGTAGAAGGTTTGGGAGGACTAACAGAGATTTCCATGGACCGAATGGAGGCCTCTTTATCTCACTGAACTCGACAAATGAGGTTCACCGAGGGTTCAATGTTGACGATAAGTTGAACTTGGGTTGTGAACAAGAGAAATGGGTCCTATGAATTTTCAGAGGAGTCTATAAATTTGACTGGGGAAGACCGATAACCCGACCAATTTCAAATTTTGAGGATTAAAAAAAACGGCTGGAAAAACAATTGAAAACATCATTTTTTCCATTATTTCCGAAAGTACGGGTGATTTTCAAACTAGCAACAGTGACTGTTTTTTTCTCAAACCAAAATTATTACGTATTATTATTATTATTATTATAAAACGAATTATTTTTTTAAAACAATAATTAGTTTCTCTAGATAATTTATTGAATTTTTTAAAACCGACCTTCCACTTTCTGTAGCGTTATTAGTTCCTGAGATACCCCACATTAAAGATGAAACGGTAATTTTTCACTCAACCGTCAGAACTCCAATATCAATTCACTCCAATCAAGTCAGAAGAACAATATCTCCAGAATAAATGGTCATACAGAGCTCATCCACAGGCGAAATTTTTTCTAACATTTTACTTTCGGCATATTTATTTTGTCTGCCTCATTGACGAAGCGATACAAATTTGAATGCAAGGGTTGTAAACTAGAGATTTCAAGTGTAAACATGCTTTTTTTCGTTGCAATACGATAATTTGGCTAGGAGTCTTCAGCGTCGCAGAAATGACATAAAAAAATGATTTTTTTTAATTTTCGAAAATTGTTATCGGATATCGTTCCAGCGTGTACTCGTATGTTAAAGAAACCGGGATTTTTTTTCGGTATTTATCATTGCCAATGTCTCGTCATGTTGCAAGACGTCTCCAAAGGCGCACTACGCTTAGCAGGTAGGTAGCAGTAGCTCGAGCCGGTTCTGGCCCACGCGATCGAGCTGAAGCTGCGTCGAAGTTTTGCTCCGTGTGTCATTCCGTCTTCACCGAACTGAATGATTTTTTTTTTATTTGTTAGGGTGTCCTCCCGAGGTCGCCCCATACAAATGTAGTAAGAATCTGATGATGGATTCCAAAGATATTCTACGGAACTTGTTAACGAGAACTCCACGGAAGTTTCTTGAACAAGATGCGTGTTTCGTGGGTCTACCCCATGTTTGCTTATCGACCTAGTCAGTTGCCACTCAAAATGAAAAATTAAGAAAAGAAATAAAAAAACCGACTTCACACTTAACCGACTACTTTACTCAACAATTAAAATCATTCGTTTTTGAAGTAGGTGCCGAGACAATTCGAACATATTTAGTCTTCTGCATGCCGGTGTTTCCGGCTTCACACTTTGGTGTGAAGCCGGACGGGTTCAAAAAGAAAGGATTTAAATTATTCAGCAAAAATTAGATTAAAAAACTAATAAGTAGTCACTCTAATAATTCACTATCAAGGAACTGTTGCTGTCTACTTTATATTTATTTTACTTTTGAGTGTTATTTTTTAGAAGTCGGTTTTTTAAAACTTTCTTTATTATCATATGCCTTGGTATCAATCTTGAGGCAACCGCAAAAAAAGGAGAGAGAAAGAAAACTACCCAAAGTTGAGGCCCCTCGAGAGACCCATATATTGATTTATATTTACCCCTTAAAATTTATTTCAATGGACCCATAGTGCATTTCTGATTATTTTCCTTTAAAACAATTCTCGCGTTTGTTTTACTGGAATCCGTGCAGGTCAAACTGCAAAATTATGCTCCAATGAGTTTCAACAAGTACAACTGTTTTTCCAGTCATACCGTAAGTATAAGCGTATGAACGTTTTTAGTCCTCTTAAATGGACATGAGTTTCATTGAAATCGAAAGCAGGCACCAAAGTCAAGTCCACCTTCAGCAAATACTCTCACTAACTCTAATTACAATCGAACCCTCTTAAATAACGTTTCCATGGTGAAGACCTGGCTTGCGCGGTAACTCGCACACCAAAACAGAAAGTTCGACTCATTTAATCCATTGATTTTCAAAGTTGCGCCCCCCCCCTTGGGGGGGATGTAAAGGGGGGCGCAGGCGAGACGAGCGGTTAGTGAAAGAGGTTTTTTGAAGTTGCGGTTGTGGATTGAACATGTTGGGGTAAATAGATATTAATGAAAATTTTACTAATTGTTATGGTATATTTTCTTAATATACTGGCAAAGGGAGAACGGAGGTTTCCGCACTCGTTTATTAAATATAAAATTTGACCAATGCGACCAATCTTCACTTGATCGCATTGGTTGTATGGGGTAACGTCGTTACCATTTCAGCTTGTCGTATATACCTTCCGCATTTATGAAGAAAGTTACCGAAAAACAATAGACGGGTTACCGATCGAGTTAATAAAAGTGTATGAAAATTCTGCGACCAGTTTAGGAAAAAGTGAGGCTTGTTGAGAAGTATGTATTAAAATGTGCCAACGTCGGAACTATGGGAATAGCAGAACCAATCGCAAACCTAGCGCGCCAATTTCAAATACTTTAAAGTCAAATGTGACTAATGGGAACTTATTCCTTTATTTATTATGCTGTATTGCCTTTTTTCTAGCTTCGGTGAGCATAGTACGGTGCTTGTGGGCACGAGCACTGACAGATCATCTTTTCCATCGGAAACCTTGCGGCCCACTAATCTTTTTTCCTGAACTATTTGTTGCATCCTTTTGCTCTCCCATAACCTTTCAAAACGTCGACCGGCTCGAAACGCGCGTAACACAGCTGCCACCTGTGATAGTCACTACAGTGTAAACCTGACAGCCTCCATTACGACAGAACCGTGCGACGTTTTTAAAGCTCGTGTCTATCTTAATAGGATTATTTAACATCTACATTTAATTTTCTGATAATCCCAACTCCATCAAATTAGCATATATGTAAATAATAATTACGATTATTTACTGTACATTTGAACGTTTTCGCAATATTTAGTCGTACACGTAATTAATATTTCGCTACAATAAGTTGGCACTGGTGACGTCACACAATGTATTAGCATTGGAACTTCGGATATCGCTCCACCCTTTAAAAATGCAACAACCTTGAAAGACGGAAACAGGATAATTTGTAAGAACTATAAAATTGCTGCCATGGGGAGGGGGGCGAAAGATTTTCATTTTAAGTACTAGGGGGGCGTAGTAGAAAAAACCTTGGGAACCCCTGATATAATCGAAACCGTCAGGCGCGAATGTATACGAAATGATCACGTGCCGCTCTCTTCTAATTCACCCCATAAGTAAGGCCTAAGGCTTAATAACGAGGCACAATTTAATCTCTTCAGAACGGCCCACCAAATGCGTCATTGCTCTCAATCGCTTATTGCAAAATAAGTGGTTGAGAACGAAGTAATAAGTATTAAATACGTTTGTTTTCTCCCAACTAAACCCCTTAAATTGAGTCTTCGAATATCGCGCCCAGGATTTTTCGACATTCGCTCCGCAAAAAATCCTGATAATTATCAGGATTTTTTTCTATTGGATTATGTCAGAGAGTGTCCCCTAAGTATAAAACCAAGTTTGTGTCGTCCGAAACTGCGAGCGTTAGCCGCCATCTTTAAAAACGCCTTTTTGCAGATATCTCGGAAACGGTGAGTTTTACGTAAAAAATTATAAGAACTTTTTGTGTAGAAAATAAAATTTCCCATCTTTTTTATTTAAAACGTTTTTCTCTATTATTAATATTTGTCGAGATATAATCGATTAAAAAAACCAAATTTTTGTTTTTGGAAAGAATCTGGATAATTTTTGGAAATACGGAAAAAATGTAACAATCAAAGTTGTAGAGCATGAAATTTTCTACAATTTTTGTAAAAAACTTTTTTTTGTAAAATCAATAGTTGCTGGTTTTAGCGCAATGAAAGTTGGCGTCAGGTAAAGAAAAACAGCGAGTAGTGGTAATACGTTACTCTAGCATGCCAAAAAAAGTGTAATCGAAGAATTTTATAATAGAGACGGTAACAATAATATTTATCATGAAAAGGAGGGATATGGGCGATAGGAGGAAAGTTTGCGCAATAAAAACATTTTGACGAACTGTTTGAAAAAGACATGAAAATTTATTCATTTATTCATATTCATTATCATTTCCGCGATTTGAGTCGCAATTCACAAATTAGGATCGCATGATCATCATAATAATAAAAAAATTGTTTTTGTCAAATTTTAAACGTCGATGATAGATTTAAAACAATATTCTTTGTTTGAAACAGGAATGGCGATTTTCGATGGTTTGCGAGTTTTCTTCTTCCATGTTTAAGTCATGAACAGCAAAAGAATCTATGAAAGATTCATTTTGAACATCTTCTTCATCGCTATCGTCCACTGTAGGGATTGCGTTATCGCATGTTTGGCCACTGCAATTTGAACAAATACTGGAACATTTCAAGCCACTCTTTCGGCATCCGCAGGCAGCTCCGCAATTTGTCTTGCATTTGCCAGATATTATTTGTGGCAAACTTTGCGGCGCGGGAGCTTTTTTAGTTTTAATTGGTGATAAGCGATTCGCAGCGCGCTTCCAGCCCCATTCTTCCTGGTCATGGTGAAATCCCAGCCAACTTTGGATTTGATGATATACTCTGAAGGAATAGTAACGGGCTGCATCCTGCGTCGGTGGTAGAATTGTTAAGTTGAGCTTGGTGTTCCGAGCTAACTTGCCAAAGTTCTTGTATCGGAGAGAGTCGATGGACAGTTCGGTTTTATTACCTCCATACAAAGCAATAAAAAAACGCGCGCCAGTTTGAGCAATCATGTTGGGATCGCTCCTCCTATCTTTAAACAACGCCACAGCCGTCAGCAATTCTTCCTGGTTCTTTAATGTCGTCAGAGCTTTGTATTTTCCAGTTTGAAACGGAACTGACGATGTGTCACAACCGCTGAATGCATGTAAAAATGAATGTTTTCTCTTACGTTTTCACCATACTCCGGCTTCAGACAACGTGGGCTGTATAGGGATTCTGGACTGCGTTCTTTTCCGGGCTTGCGGAAATAGATTTATTTTTTCTTGTGCGCTAATGCGGTCAACAATATTAGCAGATCGACGTCTTCGTTTACGACGATGACTGTCTCGTAATGCGAAGGAAAATCCACAGCTGTTTGGATAATCAGCTGTTCAGCATTTTCCACAGCTTGTTCGACACGAATACCAGATTTTTGAAGTTCCTTCGATAACATTGCTATCACTAATCCAATCACTAAACTAATCACTAAAGACGTGCACTAATTACCTCCTGCAATGCTTGCCGCCGAGACATCGCGTCTACTTACACTTTTTGTTTGCATGCTAGAGTAACGTATTACCACTAATCGCTGTTTTTCTTTACCTGACGCCAACTTTCATTGCGCTAGAACTCAGCAACTGTGGATTTTACAAAAAAAGTTTTATACAAAAATTGTAGAAAATTTCATGCTCTACAACTTTATTACATTTTTTTTGTATTTCCAAAAATTATCGAGATATTTTCGAAAAACAAAAATTTGGTTCTTTAATCAACTATATCTCGGCAAATATTAACAATAGACAAAAAAGTTCCAAATAATAAAGATGGAAAATTTTATCCTCTACAAAAAAGGTCCTAACAATTTTTAACGGAAAACTCACCGTTTCCGAGATATTTGCAACATGGCGTTTTTCAAGATAGCGGCTAACGCTCGCGGTTTCGGACGACACAAACTTGGTTTTATACTTAGGGAACACCCTCTGACATAATCCAATCAAAAAATCAATTATCAGGATTTTTTGCGGAGCGAACCCATTTTTGGTTCTAAAATTCCTGGACTACAAGCAAAGTCGCTTTCTCGCGTCCAATATCAGTAAATCCTCCTTCAGATAAGCCTCAAAGGCTCTCTTACGACGAAACGTAAAGCGTAACGTCATCTTACTTCTTCAACCACGTAAATGCAGCTTCCCAAAGTTGATATCTGGCTCAACCGCACCATCCGCAACTTAATAACTGTACATTAGTTTTAAGGCTTTCACGGCTCTTTATGTAATGAGAAGAGTTTGTGGCTTCCGGATGGAGGCCGTGTTGAGGATCAGCGTTGTGCCGACGTTTCGCAAACGTTACAGTCTGCATCATCAGGCCTCAGAGCTCCGATACTGAAGCTCTCGTGTCTCAGGTATTCCTTATATAGTTGCAGTCATCGTTCCAGATCGCTGCACCAGCCAATCAGATGTTTTAATTGATCAGCTGGTCAATTAAAAAACCGGGAGGACGGTGTGCCAAATAGGATTGACGTGATATCCTCCATCTCTATTTAGGTTGTCCGGATGTTTTCGGATTTCCAAGCCTTCTCGGTGTTTCCTGGAAAAATAGCTGTTTGATGGGGCCAGACTTTGGGCTTTGTCGAACTGGATGGCATGACCAGTCTCCATCCAATGTTCGGCCAGCGCTGATTGTGTAATATGGCCATATTTGATACACCGTTGGTGTTCTTTGATCCGTGTACTGATCTTCCTCCCGGTTTCCCCTATGTACACTTTGCCGCATGAGCAGGGTATTTTGTATACTCCTGGTGCACTTAATGGTGGTCTTTGGTCTTTTGCACTCGGAATCACTTGTGCTAGTTTCTTCTGAGGTTTGAAGATGACTCGCACGTTATGTTTTCCAAGGACCCTGCCTATGCGATCGGTTATGCCCTGAAGGTATGGAAGGGAAGTTGTTGCAGTTATTTGTCCTTCATTCTCTCCATCAGGTGCTGTAACCGTTTTCGGATCAGCTATTTTTCTTTTCAGATTTTTGATCGTTCTTTCGATGTTGCCTGGCTTGTAGCCATTGTCTCCTAAAGCTTTTCGTAGGTGTTCTAGTTCAACCTCCAGGGAGTCTGGTTCGGAGATCGCTAGAGCTCTGTAGACCAGAGAGCTTATGACCGACTGTTTTTGGGAAGGGTGGTGATGGGACGTAGCGTGGAGGCATCTATCCGTATGAGTTGGCTTCCGGTAAACTTTATGGCCCAAAGTGCCATCGCTTTTTCGTTGAACCAGTACATCCAGAAAAGGGATTTGATTTTCCTGTTCTATCTCCATGGTGAATTGAATATTGGGGTGTTGGGAGTTGAGGAAGGTTAAGAAATGATTGAGGTTTTCTTTGCCGTGACTCCAAATGACGAAGGTGTCATCGACATATCGGAACCAGGTGGAGGGCTTGAGGGGAGCTTCTTGCAGAATTCTGTTCTCGAAGTTCTCCATAAAGATGTTGGCAATGATAGGGGAAATAGGGGAACCCATGGCTGCGCCTGAAGTTTGTTCATAAAACTGGGATTGAAATTGGAAGTATGTAGAGTTTAGGCAATGTTCTATGAGGGGCAGTAGGTTAGGGGCAACTTTTTTGGAATTTTTAACTATGCTTAGGGTTTCATTAGTTGGTACGTTTGTAAACAGGGATACAACATCGAAACTCACTAAAATATCTTCTGGTTGTATCTTGATAGACTGGATCTTGTTGACAAAATCCCGGGAGTTTTGGATATAGGAGTTGTTGAGACCTACGAGTTCCTGCAAAGGTTTGCAGAGAAAACGTGCCAAGTGATATGTAGGACTGCCTATGTTGCTAACAATGGGCCTTAGTGGGATGTTGTTTTTGTGTATTTTTGGCAGACCGTAAAGCCTGGGTGGTAGGGATTTCTTGGGTGTAAGGGCTTTGGTTAGGTTTTCCGATAGACCAGCCTTCTTTAGAAGTGTTGTTGTTTTCTTTTCTACACTCGATGTGGGGTCACGTGATAATTTCTTGTACGTGTTGGTGTCCTCGAGCAGGTTCATAATTTTACTGCAGTAGTCCGTTTTATCCATGATGACAGTTGCATTCCCTTTGTCAGCTGGTAGTATTAAGATGTCCTTGTTTTTCTTCAAATTGTGAAGAGCAAGGTGTTCTTCCTTCGTGATATTCTGCTGCGGAGGTTTTGCCTTGTGTAGAATATTGCTTATCCGTTTCCTGATGTCGTTGCCAGTATCTAGTGGGAGACGGTAGATGGCAGTTTCCACCTGGCTGATGATTTCTCTGGTCGGAATTTCTATCGGTGTAATGGCGAAATTGTGCCCTTTTGCGAGGACTGATGTTTCAGCTGCGGAGAGTGTGTGGTTACTTAGGTTTTTTACTGTGTGGGTTAGGATGGGCTGCTTCGTCTGTGGACATAGTTTCCTGAATTTTTCTATTTGATTATTGGATCTTAGGTCTGCACAGTGGAGGGCTTGTTCGTGGGTGACACGGTCAAGATCTTCCCACAGCTGTGGTTCCAAAGAGTCAGATAGACGTAGGTGAAGTTTACGGATATATACCTCCACCCTACGTCCCATCAGCACCCTTCCCAAAAACAGTCGGTCATAAGCTCTCTGGTCTACAGAGCTCTAGCGATCTCCGAACCAGACTCCCTGGAGGTTGAACTAGAACACCTACGAAAAGCTTTAGGAGACAATGGCTACAAGCCAGGCAACATCGAAAGAACGATCAAAAATCTGAAAAGAAAAATAGCTGATCCGAAAACGGTTACAGCACCTGATGGAGAGAATGAAGGACAAATAACTGCAACAACTTCCCTTCCATACCTTCAGGGCATAACCGATCGCATAGGCAGGGTCCTTGGAAAACATAACGTGCGAGTCATCTTCAAACCTCAGAAGAAACTAGCACAAGTGATTCCGAGTGCAAAAGACCAAAGACCACCATTAAGTGCACCAGGAGTATACAAAATACCCTGCTCATGCGGCAAAATGTACATAGGTGAAACCGGGAGGAAGATCAGTACACGGATCAAAGAATACCAACGGTGTATCAAATATGGCCATATTACACAATCAGCGCTGGCCGAACATTGGATGGAGACTGGTCATGCCATCCAGTTCGACAAAGCCCAAAGTCTGGCCCCATCAAACAGCTATTTTTCCAGGAAACACCGAGAAGGCTTGGAAATCCGAAAACATCCGGACAACCTAAACAGAGATGGAGGATATCACGTCAATCCTATTTGGCACACCGCCTCCCGGTTTTTTAATTGACCAGCTGATCAATTAAAACATCTGATTGGCTGGTGCAGCGATCTGGAACGATGACTGCAACTATATAAGGAATACCTGAGACACGAGAGCTTCAGTATCGGAGCTCTCAGCCCCGATGATGCAGACTGTAACCTTTGCGAAACGTCGGCACAACGCTGATCCTCAACACGGCCTCCATCCGGAAGCCACAAACTCTTCTCAACTGTACATTAGGCCGAATTCAGAAGATTCATCAAGCTCGCTGCAAGAGCTAATTTGCACCCATTCATCGCCTGATTCAGCCCTCTAAATGAAGTTTCCCATTATTGGGATCAAGCCGTGGAATTGTATCGCAGCTGAAAAGATAATGTTAATTGCACCTCAGCAAAACTGATGGAAGATTTGCAATTGTCTTCGCAAGGGTCGTTCTTTTCGATTCGAACCTCGAAAGCGAGGTTCGGTAGTTGCGGCTGAGCTATTCTGCTCTTTCGCAACCGGAAAGGATGCATTGGAAATCTTCCAGGTCGCCTCAAGAGAAAATTTGCACAAACTCTTTTGGTAACCAATCCCTTTAAACAACGTCTCCCAATAGTGCGATAGCATTGCATTTTTTGTTTGTTGTGGTAGAAGATAGTAAACCTTTTTTTTCTCGACTCCCTCCTGAAATGTTATGTGGACGCAGTTTGCATCGAGTATGACCCCCTTAGGCCATGATTTTCGAAGTCGAAATCTGTGCAGGGTGCATCCCGCACCGATAACCGATAGATGCACCGCATTCAAATTCAATGAAATAAGACAAATTTAGCACACATAGCCCTCCTCAATATGACACCTTAAATGAGGTTCCGGAGTCGAGGCAAACTTAAGTCGCTATTTTACACCTGGAAAGAGCAGATTGTTTATATTACATATTTCCACGAACTCGCTTTCTTAATTTAACCCCTTAAATGCGGTGCCCCAAAGTCGAGTTTTTTTGTTCGTCCAGCGTAATGGCCAAACATTAATTTTTTGCTGATAATTAATTTTTTGCAATTAAAATTCTATAATTCATCAAAACCGATAAAATGAAAATCCCGATCGCTGCGATGTCCGCTCACTTCCCCTTAAACGGGAATATTATCGAGGTAATTGGAGAATTTCTCTCATCACCTGTCTAAAATCGATAAATTCGATCGTGTCCAAGATCGATCACCGCGTGAAAATTCCCGTATCTCAATTTTTGCGAAGTTCAAAGCCTCGGGCCATGTCAAAAGCCTATATGCAGCGGCCTGGTTTTTGGTGGAATGTTCCCATGTACCCTTAGCTTTGAGAAAACGTAAAAATCTTAGAGCTCTGTTCGTCGGTTGCAACTATGTAATAGACAGAAAGTGTAAAAATCGGCATTTTACACGATTTTTAAAATCAATTTCACGGTGTTTCAAAATAATACTTAAATTATTTCAAACCCTATGATTAATAGAATGAATTCAAGCTTTCCAACGATGTCATTATGAATGATGTACGATGATTTGGACTAAAGTTATAACCGTCCAAAATAAACAAATGAATTTTTTTCATTTGGCCGGTGATAACTAGGTGAATGAAAATCGCATAGAGGTTCGAAAAAATAAGATAAGAGAAGATGATATACGCTTTTAAATGGTTGAAACGGATTTTCTTAACAAAAATTTCTGTTCCCCGTGTAACCCGGCAGAGTTAGTGAAATTTTTTGAATTTCCGTTTTTATTGCTTGCCAATAATTTTTTTGGTTGAAAAAAGTTCATAAAAATGTATCAATATAAGCGTTCTGAAGTTCACAACGCTACAAAATGCTTTTTTAATTCATTTTTTCGATTATTCACAACCGCGATACGGCCGTCCGAAAAAGGGGAATTTTTCGACGAAGAAAAAGTTATCCTGTAATTTTTGCGCTTAATGTAATTAAAGGAGCAGAAAATTAGAAAAAGATAGTATTTTTTTGTGACAATAACGATTTTTTGCGAAGCTTGCAGTTTCTAGTTTTGAAACCTTTTGATGAATGTTTTTTAGTAACTTTTATTGCCCAAACAAAAGAAAAATCAGGAGACAAAAATATTCCTTTTGTTTTTTCTCTAAATTTTCCCCTGAGCTCAGAATATTTTTTTCTGACTGAATCAATATCAGGGTCATTGAAACTTATCATTTAGGTGCAGTTGGGTTTTTTTGGCTCGGTACGACAATTAGTGGCTTTAATATCAGCCGCTAAATGAAAAGTCACCCTTTTGTCTTTGATCATGGATATCTCATGAAGTATGACAATTAATCATTGTACAGTAAATCGACCGGTAGCTTCTGAAACTTCAATAAATTCCCTATGAGGCCTGACTATGGTTTTGGCGAAAAATCTTTTCCCATGCTTGCCATTGATTTGAAAAAAGTACAAAAAAATACCTTTTCTTGATTTTTAGAAAACCCCCCCGCTACCTTGCAAATATTCGTATAAGTACTAATGTTAGCGGATTTTTTGTTTAAGTTAATTGTATCCTTAAGAGCCCTGCGAAAATTCAAAGCGTCTCTTTACGGATCGATCAGTTTAAAAATAATTTTAAGAGCACGTTTATTGTTCCTTAAACATAATTTAATGACGATGAGATGAAAAAAAAAACATTATTTTTCTTACAATTTGGCATTTAATACTCATCAAATTGTGAGAAAAAACCACAAACAAAAATTCTTTTTTCCAAATAAAAAAAAATGTACAAATTTTCTAACGCTAGTATTATCAATACCGAAAGCGTACCACGTGGAGGTTTTCAAATAATGAAAATTTTCAAATGGGAATTTTTTTGTCATTTTCTTTACAACTTTGCATCGAATCCTTAACCCTTCCTTGACACACTTACATTTGGCCACGACTTTGACATACTGGGTCAATTTGACCCGGATAGTACTTAACCCACCTGCCCTTAACAACCCATCGGTCGGTTCTTATTGAAACAAATTCGGGATACACTTTAAACATTTCTTAATACGTCTGCATAATTAAAATTCGGAAAATGTAAAATAAAATTGTTGTAAAAAATGATTGAAAACTTTTGTTTTTGGAAAAGTGAGCATTTTATTTCAAATTTGGCCGGGACAACGTTATCCAGCGTGTCAAGGAAGGGTTAACAAATCTCGAGAAAAAAAGATTTTTTTTCCGAGACGAAAAAATTCCGCATTTGAAAACTATTTCTATTTGAAAAGGGTTTCAACAAGTGCAACTGTTTTTCCAGTCATACCGTAAGCGTATGACTGTTTTCAGTGCTCTTCCATGGACATCAGTTTCATTAAAATCGAAAAGAAAACCTGGGATAAACAAAAGTATGCGCAAAGATGAAAGAGAACAAGAGAGAAGATAAATATTCATTAATGAGAGATAGGCGGTAGGAGACGCTCATTAAATCAAAAAGAACGAAAGTGCGACAAATAGGGATTGACGACATCCGAAAAAACAAGTCACGCTCAGTCGCGCGGCTCGGCTCACGCTCTGAACTTGCGTACTCACGATGACAGAAAATAATAGCAGACGATACGCGAAACGTCAAATTGGCCGGGCAAGCAAGACAGATGCCTATCTACCTTGCTCGTCACCTGCTACGTTTCTCGCGCTCAGACCCAGCCCTCGAGTGGCGTCGCTGTCAAGGGCAGACTGCAGCCCTGCAACAATCCTTCGAATGCCAAAATTGGAATCGCTCCCATTCAAAAACTATTTGACGGAGACAAAAAAGCCTTGACAGTTAAACTCGGGGTACCCCGCTGAACCCGCCAGTTCCGGGTGTACAGGTTATTATGAATCACCCTGTATTTAGCTAAGCTGTCGGATTGTGAAAACTTTGCTATCGGCTTTATTTCCTTTCTCGCATGAAATGCATCGGGACTCTGTATGTTTTTCGCCTGACAGCTCTCCGGCTCGCCGGTGCGGACTGGACCAGAAAATAAGTGACAGGCATTCTCGAAATTACGTTGTATATGAATTTGTTAATTATATATATAAATAAAACATTAATGTTCCAAAAAACTTTCTTTAATTTATGATAAGGGATAAAAATTAAGCTAAATATTCACAAGTGGGGCTCCAGCCCTAATCGGCACCAAAAAAAATTTCACGTGTTCAGGGCTATTCTGCAGTATGAAAATATGCTTTTTACGATGGGGGAGGAGTATTTTATTAAGAAAAAAATATTGCCGGAAAATATTCGATTTTTGAAATACGTTTTCTGTATGCTTACTCTAATTTGACTTGTACCAAAATGAACCCAGACAAACCCAAACCCATGTCATTTGACCCACTTGATGTAACCAAACCCGTTTCCTCCATACCTTTAAAAAAGTAAATAAAGCATTTGGGGGTTGAAATAAGGGTTGAAATTGGCTTCCCCGAACTTAAATATTCGAAACAAAGTGCTCTGAAATACATCGACTCGGTACAAAATTTCCAAACTTTTTTTCTAGCTGGAGTCCCGCTTGTAAATATTTACCAAAATTAATATGCATATGAGGCATTCTACGCCATTTCACCTAGCCTGTGACCCCGACCATGTTTGATTTACCTGATTTTTTTTTAAATTGTACCCTATGAAAGTTATATCCACACCAATTTTTATATTTTTATCTCTTCTCTTTTAGATGTTATATTTTTCCAAAAATGTCGTTTTGGAAACGTTTCAACGCTGATAACTGCTGAATTAATTGAAATATCGACAAATGTCGGTATATGTTTTTCTTCATTTTAAATCAGACTTTCGTTAAAAAATATGAAAAATCATCAATTATCAATGTCAAGGTTTTTTGCTTTTAAAGTGATAACTATATTTTTTGTAAAAATGATTGACTTTATTTTTTTTCAAAGTAGTCTCTAAAATATAGTGACCCTCTCTGTGATTTTTAAGACTAGTCTCATCGTGAGCCCACTTTTCCTCCTATTTTTTTTCGAATAGATTATATTTTTTTAGAAGATTTTATAATTTTAATCCTCAATAATGTTATTAATGATCTTGTGATTTTCAATTCGGCTTCGATAGGCCTGAAACGTTTTCTTTTTAATTTGTGCTGAATTAAACGGAAAAAATGTTTTGCTATTCAAAATGATATTGAATAAAAAATCTTTTTTAAGTGATTTTGAATGAAGAATGTTTTTCAAAAATAATTTCGAATGCAAAATATTAAAAAAAATGATTTTGAATAAAAAATCTTCAAACAAATCCAAAAAATTGAGATTTGCGTTCAACTCAGCACAGATGAAAAGTAAACCGTTTCTCGCCTGTCGAAGCCGAATTGGAAATCACAAGATCATTAATAGCAATTGGGGATTAAAATGATAAAAATCTTCTCAAAAAATATAATTTATTCGAAAAAAATAAATGGAAAAATGGGCTCACGATGAGACTACTCTTAAGGGGGGAAATCACAGTAGCACACAAAAAATAGGCATATTTTCGGGAATTAATTTTAACTGAATAAAAGTATCAATCGAAAATCTGTAAAGTAGGTTTTATAGCAATACTAAAAAAGTACAAAATGTAGTTTTTTCAATAAAAATATTTAAAAATGGCGGCTGCGCAGCATATGCCCCAAGGCGCCTATTTTTGAAAGCGTGTCGATGGCCGAAGACGTAGACTCCTTAATTTTTGACCTGGAAGAAAAAACCAAAATTTTTTAGTTTCCATATAACAACAGCTAGCGAGGTACGTAGGATTTTTTCGATATATTGATTTTTCGCAAAATGGTGCATGTTTGAAAATAAAGTTAAATTTTTAACGAAAAAACGCCATAAAATCGTCGATAAAAAAAAATAAGCCATATAAAATAAAAAATCCTACGTAGCTCCGTGGAGAAAGATGTTTCGAAGCTACTCTCAAAATTTCAAGTCGATCGGTAAAGATTTGCTCGAGTTATGTCTTCGGCGAGCTCAAAAAAAGTGGTTTCGAGAAAAACGCGTTTAAAGTTTTAAGTACTGAGAAACCATATGAAAATTTCATATACCTCTAATCTGCAATGCCTGCACCGTACAGTTGACCTTCTAAATCCACCTCCAACTCTTCTTTTTCTTTCCGCATACTTTTCAAGTCGAGTCGGGCCTGTTTTGCGCCATCACTAATAGATTTTTCCGCCTTCTTGATACGCTTTTCGTCGACCTCCACGCATAGGTTGTAGCTGTTCGGGCCGATTTTCATCCCCATGACTTCGATGACGTGTAAAACTGACATCAATCCGTCATTGAAAACGGATGTTGCGATGTTCGTACCGATGTCAATTATTTTTTTTCCAGAATTCAAGCCTTTCGATACCATAGCCCAAACAGTAGCGTTGAAACTTTCATTGTTGTTTTGCGTATATCCCCCGATGCAGCGAGTAAGAAGATCATCCGTAACCAGTTTTTCGTAGACAGGTTTTATCGCTTCGAAAACTTCTTCACGCATTGGTGGTTTATGCGTATAGCCAGCCAGAGCGTTTTCACATTTTGCCCTTTGCCACGAGCACCATGAATTTTTTCCAGTCGGGCAATGGTCGTGTTGCGGATTTTCGTCTGTTGACATTTTATGGAACAGTGTGCCCCATATCGCGTTCTTCATTTTTTCAATCGAATGACAATTTCGACGAATGGCTAATCCAAAGTAAATTGACAGTCACTCACTGTCACTGAAATTGAAATTTCTCATCACTGACGCTACACGTGTTTTGTTCGTATGTCTATTACATATAGTGACCCCTATAGGCATTCTTAAAATTCTAGACTATTCGGAGAGCACTTTGTTCTCTATGGACTGCCGTTATACCTGCACCCATAGTCATAAATTATAGCGCGCGCCAGGATCACAAAAGGCGCTCGGAGCATACCTGAGAGGCGTTACCGCAGAATGGAAAATTTGGGCACTCGGACACTTTTGCCGTATTCCATCATTTGGTATATTATTTTTAAGACCCTAAAGCACCTTTTAAGCGAAAATTTTTTTCTTTTCGAAAAATTGAAAATTTTACTGTGATTTCCCCCCTAAAAAAATAAATGGAAAAATGGGCTCACGATGAGACTACTCTGCAAAATCACAGAGAGGGTCACTCTATTTTAGAGACTTCTTTGAAAAAAATTAAGAAGGTTAATAATTTTTACAACAATAGAGTTTTCACTATAGAAGCAAAAAAACGTTGACATTGATAATTGATGGTTTTCATATTTTTTAACGCAATTATGCTTTAAAACGGAGAAAAATATATACTGACATTTGTTGATATTTCAATTAGTTCAGGAGTCAAACCTAGAACGGTTTATTTTTAATTTGTGCTGGATTGAACTAAAAAAATTATTTTGAAAGAAAAAATAATTTTTTTTTTCGTTAAATACAAATTTTGGAAATGATTTGGAAAAAATATTATTGAAATTCAGCATAAATGAAAAATAAACCTTTTCAGGCCTGTCGAAGCCGAATTGGAAATCACAATACCATTAATAGCATTATTGGAGATTATAATGATAAAAATATTATATCTTTAAAAAATATGATGAATTCGAAAAAGATAAAAGGAAAAATGGGCCTACAATGAGACTAGTCTTAAAAAAACAGAATGGGTCACTCTATTTCGGAGAATTAAAATAAAATAGGTGAAGGCAGTCACCTTTTACGAAAGTAGCTTTCTCTTTAGAAGCAAAAAAAACGTGGACATTGATAATCGATAATTCTTCCATATTTTCTAACAAAAGTATGCTTTAAAATTTAAAGAAAAAAAATTATATTGACATTTGTCAATATCTCATTGAGTTCAGGAGTTATCAACGTTTAAACGTTTTCAAAACTTTCGACATCGACATTTTTTGGAAAATTATAACACCTAAGAGAGAAGCGATAAAAATCCATAAAATGGTGTGGATATTCCTTTCATGGGGTACAATTTTACAACAAAGATAAAATAGGAAAATAAAAAATGGTCGGGGTTAGGGCTCGGTGAAATAGCGTGGAATGCCTCATATACATTGGACTAGACCTGCATTTGAATTGCCGTTGAGCTTGAATAATTTATATGAATTGAATGAATTTCGTACATTTTTATATAATGAACTGAATAATTATGTACACATTAATCAATTCAAATTTGAACAAATTGAAATTTTGCAAACAATTTAAATCCATTGAAACCACTGTTCAAAGACTTAACAAGGGGAGGACAGCAACTGTGGATCACGGATTCATCGCAGGTTTGTCTGGATTAATAGCACCACTAGAGTAGGATAGTCAACGGATACCGAATTATCGCGACATGGAAATATAAGCCGAAAAAATGCAATCGAAGAATATGACGCAACGTCCGTACTACGTCCGTTATATAAAAATTTCGAAGAGTCCCGTAGCTCGGGGACAGAGTGCCCAACTACCACCCGAGCAGCGCATGTTCGATCCTCATCCTCGGCTGTATTTTTATTTTTTAATTAATAGGACTTTCAATCATCATGCACAAAATATAAATTTATTTAGAATATTATAATAGTACAAATCGCTTTGATTGATTAACGCTCTGCTTTGATACGAGATACACCACGCCACGTCACCAAATGACGCCAAAAAAACGCTCCGCTCCAACAAAATGCTCTATTCCCGCTCTTTTTGTTTCAGTGCACGAAATATTAGCAGGTAACGAATTTGTTATTTTCTATGCGCTACCTAACATAACCCCGTCGAAGACACCCGATTGGTCCCGCGGTCTCTCGAGCGGGGTCGCTGGTTGACGCGCCGCGCCGGCGAGAGGGGAAGCCGCTGACGCACCTCTGAGCTGCCGAAAATACTCGATCGAACGTCGGGGACCACCGAACGAAGCGTGGTAGTGGTCGTGCGCGAGAGGGGCGGAAGAACTAGCATGCTCATACCTCTCGATTTCGTCACGTCCGTGTGCCTCGCGCGTTGATAGTATTGGTGTGAATTTGTTTTTCAATTTTACGGCTAAACTATTGAAGATAGAGAAGAAACATCGTATATACCTACGAGGTAAAATCTTCCATTCTACAACTTTTTTCGAAACTTTTTTGCGATTTCCTCCTCGTTCTCCAAATAATGCATATTTTTCGGTTTTTAACCCTTTTCTTCACTGTTAATAGTTAAAATTCCTAGAAATTCGGATTCCGCGGGTCGATTAACATAAGAGTACATGTTTTACTAAGCGGTCGCAAAAATTTTCGACTTTGGCCACTTTTGACTAGACTAAGAAGCCCCATAGTCCTCCACAGCACATTGAAAAAAAAATTTGTTCTTCGAGTACGATTTTTTTTCAAATGGATAATTTAATGTAATATTCAGAACCCATACCTTCATTTCATGTAAAATTTGTTGATGTTTCATCCGTTCCGCGGTCATCAGTCATGGTTGACCACACTTTCAATTTTCTCAATGTTTTTCATTTGTACCATATATTAAACCACTACTGCTTTTGTCCACACAATGCACATAAACTTATAAATAACTAGTAAAATCTTGGAAGTGTAGAGGCACAATGTATATAAAATATATATAAAATTGAGAGACACGGAATGAAATGTTGAATTCGACACGAGCCATGACGACGCAGAATTAACCCACACATAGCTGTGGACTCAAAGATTCAAGGGATCGATCGGCGCGCATGCGCGCAGCTGACCTATACGTACTAATATACGTATACCCGGGTATACTAGGGGTGGTCTCTCTCTCTCTCTCTCTCTCTTGTTCCTCCATTCCTCTTGTCCGACTTAACACACGATTTCCGTAACGCCTCTCCAGAGTCGAATAAGAAGTATTCACTTAAAAAAATAACATAAAGTACTGGAAAAGCGAAAGATATGGATTACATGCATGAAAATTGCAGTATAAAACATTTTCTCAGACTTTCATTTTTAATCTTCAACTAATCTTCTACCCGAGAGGGGTTTGAAAAAGCAAAATTCAAGGGCGGTCCATAGAAACGAAAATATAGAGAACATTATTCTCTACATTTTGTACATTGAAACCATACCCAAAAATTGATTCTTTTTGAGTTATTCAATGCACAATTTTTAAAAAATAATGCAAAATTTTTTTGGCAGCGAAGATATTATCTGAGAGGGATGATCAAATACGCGATGGACGCGTCTTTTCAAGGGCCACAACGTTCCCAATTAAACAAAAATTGAATGATTCTTTTCCTAAAGAGTTATCGAATTAAAACTGATTTTTCAAAACTTCACCTCACTTTTTACCCCCAAAATGAACTTCCACGACTTCGGCGCTGCGAACAAAAGTAAAGCTCGGATTTTCCTGAACACATTGTCGCCCGGCCAATAAATGCTGTGCAGCTCTACGAAGCCTCATGTGTACAGGATGTGAAATTGAACATGTTCTCTTCATCATAAAAAGAAAACTTACTGTCGACAAAACGAAAACAAATAAACTGCATAGCAGATGAAACAAGAGAAAATGTCAAAAACTATAACAAAATGGGGAACATATTATATAAGTCTCTGTTAATAAATGTGTTATGATGTGAATTGAAATGAAATTTCCGCCATCGTTAAACGGTGTGTGTTGTACCTATTGTTCATACATCAGCAGGGGGATATTTTTTGAATTGTAGAATTTTTCTTACCCGTGTGCAATATACAGGGTGTCCCATTTTAATCTTACACCTGAATTTTCTCGAAAAATATTGCTCGGACGAAGTATTGTGTGGAACAAAACTTCTAGGGATTGAAGGGGGACGTTTAAAAAAAATTTATTTGAGGAGCCAAAATTCAAAATGGCGGCGTTACAAAGGCTGACATGTTTTTTTTAAACGGAAACATAACTTTTTTTATTGCCAAAAAATTTGTCAGCTGAAAACTAAAAACTTTTGTTGAAAAAATGTTTGGATAAAGTTCATAGTTTTCAAGTGAGAACATAATTTTCAATTATTTCAGATGTATCCAGGATTTGTGTGTGTGTGTGTGTGTGTGTGTGTGTGTGTGTTTTTCTACCCATCGTGATCAAAGTTCGTCAAGGATTTAAAGAAACACGTTTTTGGGCCTGAAAATGGCGCAAACGCTATTAAAATGGAAAAAAACTATTTTTCATCGATTTTCCTCCAAAATTTCACACACATACACGCACGCGCGCCCACACACACACACACACACACACACACACACACACACACACACGCACACACGCACACACACACACACACAAGGATGCAGGTGAATGCGTCCAAAAGGTACGCAGAACGAACGCGGGAGATCTGCTGATCGTTCTGAATAAGGAGAGCTCAGCCAAAGCACCGGAATTGCGAAACCAATTCGAAGGTGTTCTTGGTGAATCAGCAACGGTCCAGAGTAAAGTCCAGGAAGTTGATCTGGAGATCAAGGACCTGGAAGAGGACGCGACGAAGGAGGAGATATCGGCGGCCCTGCAGAGAGTCTTGGAACCGGACTATTCCGTCACGGAATACTCTCTTAAGTCTCTGCGTAAAGCATATGGCAGAACTCAGACCTCGGTAATACGACTCATGGTGCCTGCTGCCCGGAAACTTCTGGATACAGGAATCATCCGAGTCGGCTGGTATAGTTGCAGAATCCGAGAGGTGGTGAGACCACTAAAGTGTTTCAAGTGCTGGAAATTTGGACACTTATCACGGAACTGCAAGAGCAACGTCGACCGGGCTAAAGACTGCATTAAGTGCGGTAACACTGGCCACAAAGTTGCCGAATGCACAGCAAGCGCAAAGTGTGTCATATGTGCAGAAGCGGGAGATGGGGCACCCACAGCCCACATCGCAGGTAGCAGCCGGTGTCCAGCGTATACGCGGGCTCTCCAGGCTCTCCAGGCACTCCAAAAACGATGCAAATGAGAGTACTCCAGCTGAACCTCAATCATTGTGAAGCAGCACAGGACCTGCTCATGCAGACTGTGCGCGAGCTGAAGCCTGACTTGGCGATACTCTCGGAACCATATAGACATCTAGACACGCAACCTTGGGAATCTGACGCAAGTGGGAAGGCCGCAATTTGGTCCTGCGGAAAACTTCCATTTCAGGATCTTGCGAGTCGGATGGAAACTGGTTTTGTGAGAATAAAAGCCAAAGGAGTTCATTTCTACAGTTGTTACGCACCGCCTAGTCTGACGACTTATGAGTTTGAGAATTTTCTCGACAACTTAGTCGCAGACGCTAAACAACGCTTCCCGGTAGCCATAGCCGGAGATTACAACGCGTGGGCTGTGGAATGGGGTAGTAAGGTGACGAACAGGAAGGGCCAAGCTCTGCTTGAGGCTATGTCCTTATTGGATGTAGTACTACTTAATGCAGGTACAAAGCCCACTTTTGTTAAGGGTGAAGCCTCCTCTATAGTGGACCTCACTTTCGTGAGTAGTAGCCTGGCAAGAGGAAACCAGTGCCACTGGGTAGTCAGTGATATCTACACTCACAGTGATCATCAAGCGATTCTCTGGGAGATTCGCGGTGACTTCAGCGGAACAGCGAAGGCACCGAAGACAAACGGGAAGGGCTGGAAAGCGAAAATGTTTGACGCGGACTTGTTTCGTGAAACTTTTGACACCAGCCCCCTCGCAGCGGAAAGTGCAACCGAGAAGGTCGAGGTGGTCATGCAGAGGGTCACCGAAGCATGCGATGCCACAATGCCACGGAAACGTAATGTCGACTTCCGACCGGCGGTACACTGGTGGAGCGAACAAATTGCCGGCCTCCGAAGGGAGTGTCATCGAACTCGCCGCCTAGCGCAACGACCTCGAGGCAAACGCTCGTTTCCCGATTTGGAAGAACAGCACAGGAAGGCGCGCTTGAACCTTAAAAAGGCTATCAAGCAGAGTAAAGCTGAAAGCTGGGGCGAACTGCTCAGCGAGGTGGAAGATGCTCCCTGGGGCAGGCCGTACAAAGTCGTCATGACTCGGCTGAAAAGCCAGCCAATGCCATCGCCTGTGGACGCAGCCCTGCTGGAAAAGATTGTTTCACATCTGTTCCCTGAGCAACCCGAGGAGGACTACCAACTCGAGGAGGACGTCGATGAGGTCATCCCAGCCATTACTGAAGAAGAGCTTATTACGGCGATTGCCAGGGTGGGCAACAATAAAGCCCCCGGCATGGATGGGATACCCAACATCGCGCTCAAGGCAGCGATCAAGTTGGCACCGGCAATATTCCTGGGCATGTACAATGCGTGTCTCAAGGAAGGAATCTTCCCGGACAAGTGGAAGTGGCAGAAGCTAGTGCTCCTCCCGAAAGGGAAGAAACCACCGGACGAACCTTCATCCTATCGTCCGCTCTGTATGCTGGATACCGCCGGAAAGATCTTCGAGCGCATCATCCATAACAGGATTGAGAAAGTCGTGGACCCTCTACTGGCGGAAGGCCAGTTTGGCTTCAGAAAGGAGCGCTCTACTCTGGATGCCATTAACACAGTGGTGAAGCAGGCGCAGGAGTCGACTGCGGGGAAACGATGGGCAAGAGGGTCCAAGAAGTACTGCGCAGTTGTCGCTCTCGACGTCAAAAACGCTTTCAACTCGGCGATATGGAAGTGTATCATGGATGCCCTAAAAACATTAGGTGTACCATGGTACCTACGGAGAATAGTGGCGAGTTACCTATGTAATAGGTGGCTCATGTACGACACAGAGGATGGACCAAAGACGTATAGGGTGACTGGAGGAGTTCCTCAGGGCTCTGTACTTGGACCGCTTCTGTGGATCATCATGTACAATGATCTGCTGCTATTAAAATTGCCGAAAGGAGTGTCCATCGTAGCGTTCGCAGTTGACGCGGCGCTGATTGTCATCGCCA
This sequence comes from Ophion slaviceki, assembly GCA_944452715.1. Classification (NCBI taxonomy): domain Eukaryota; kingdom Metazoa; phylum Arthropoda; class Insecta; order Hymenoptera; family Ichneumonidae; genus Ophion; species Ophion slaviceki. Next base: position 43,524,312 of record OX101786.1, read on the forward strand.
AATTCCTGGAGCAAATCACCGCACTCTTCGGCGAAGCTTTCGCCAAGATAAAGGAATGGATGTCTTCTGTTGGACTGCATCTTGTAGCCCACAAAACAGAAGTACTCCTCGTATCCAGCAGGAAGGTGATGGAAACGGTGACGCTCAGGGTTGGAAACTCCGAAATCACATCCCAACCGTTCATTCGGTACCTGGGTGTGATTCTCGACGCGAAGCTGAACTTCAAAGAGCAAACCGAGCAGATCAGCAGGAAGGCCGCTGGGGTGGCTACCACACTGGCGCGACTCATGCCTAATGTTGGTGGCCCCAGACAGAAGAGGAGGAAACTGCTGTCATCAGTGACGACCTCAGTGCTCACCTATGGCATACCCATATGGGCTGATGCACTGAAAATCCAGGAGTACCGCAGGAAGGCTGCAGCAACGTATCGCGTCAGCGCCTTGAGGGTAGCCTGTGCGTTTCGCACTGTCTCCGAGGACGCTATCAACGTTATCGCGGGAATGCTGCCCATTGAGGTGCTTGCCGAGGAGCGTAGATCGATGTACCAGCAGAAGGGAGCTAGAAACCCCAGTTATGCAAGAACAGAAGCGAGAGCAACCAGTCTCAACCAGTGGCAGACGATGTGGGATGCTTCTCCCAAGGGAAGGTGGACACATCGACTAATCCCGAAGGTGGAGATATGGGTGAACCGTCTACACGGGGAGCTCAACTATTATCTCACTCAAGTGATCTCAGGACACGGCTGTTTTCGGGCTTATCTCTATAAGTTTAATTATGAAGATTCCCCGGACTGCCCAGCCTGTGTAGCAGTCGAGGAGAACGCTGAACATGCATTGTTCCAATGAGCTACGGCTAAGGCCTCTCCCGCGATGTAATACCTAGCGGTCGTCCCGCGGGAGAATTTGTAAGGCCACAGAGGAATGGGGGTTTTTAGTCGGTGCAAGCCCGACACACGGCAATTATTTGCTACGGTGCGGAGGCATTTTCCCGCTAAACCTCTTAAAAAAAAAAACACACACACACACACACACGCACGCACGCACGCACGCACGCACGCACGCACGCACACACACACACACACACACACACACACACACACACACACACACACACACACACACACACACACACACACACACACACACACACACACACATCCTGGATACATCTGAAATAATTGAAAATTATGTTCTCGCTTGAAAACTATGAACTTTATCAAAAAATTTTTTCAACAAAAGTTTTTAGTTTTCAGCTGACAAATTTTTTGGCAATAAAAAAAGTTATGTTTCCGTTTGAAAAAAACATGTCAGCCTTTGTAACGCCGCCATTTTGAATTTTGGCTCCTCAAATAAATTTTTTTCAAACGTCCCCCTTCAATCCCTAGAAGTTTTGTTCCACACAATAGTTCGTCCGAGCAATATTTTTCGAGAAAATTCAGGTGTAAGATTAAAATGGGACACCCTGTATATTGCTCATATATCAATATTAGAAATAGTTTTGTTTGGGTTGTTAAATAATTTTTTTCCATTGTAAAGATCATGGGAGTAAACGAGTATTCCGTCAAAAATGATAATTAAAAGGACTTAGCTCTCACGAGACGCACTAAAAACAAATAATAATTTTTCACGACGTCCATTTGCTTTCATTAAGTAGTTCATCAAAAAATGAACTTACAATGAAGCTGTGGCCCTACGAATTTCTGTTGCATTGGAATCGAGAATCGTTGCTTAGAAACTTTGTCACTACGAAAATATAAACGGTCGGCAAATTACTGGAATTTTCCTTGCTAAACCCGGTTTCACACATCCTTGTACGAAAATCGCAGCAACGTTAGCCTTTTTATGAGCTTTTTATATGTTTTCGTATCGTGTATTTCGTAATCTCACCAAGTGCCGAATTTGTTTACACTCTCGCGTAAGCCATATAATCTATAATTTTGTACCTTACAACATCATAAAGACTCAAGTGCGAGCGCCAATCTTGTAGCGTTTCGGGTTAGCGGCGACGATTTGAATTTTCGTGGCGCCAAAAACCATGGATTATTATCTTTTGAAGTATAAAAAAAACCCTTCGCCATTCTGTTTGTTTTTTCTTATTATGAAAGCACAATTCCAGAAACATAAATTGAGCCCTTTTATTTTTCAACAACCCAATACTCGTTTTACACGAGGAGTTCGTATGCAGATTATAACGTTGTGATGTCACAGCGCGGTCGGTTAACTTCAGATACGTTCAGCGCGTTTTCGCCTAGCTGAATAAAATCAAAGTTGCAAAGTGCTATATCTTTCTTCATTGTTAGAAAAAAATAAAAACAACCGCATTTCATTATTAAAAGCGCACATGATCCATGAAAACATATAATTTTTAAAAAATCATTTAATAACCTAATTGTCGAATTTTACTTACATTTACAAACTCAAATAATGAATTACGCAACATCTTTCTCAACTGATAACACTTAACTGACACCTCTAGTTTCATTTTATGTAGTTGACATATAACAGTTTGAGAGATTAAACATGCAATATAGGATCATATATGAACACTAAAATAAAGCGATAAATACGCGAGCGATTTAGGGATCGTGTTAGGCAAATGTAAGGGAAACGAAATTTGCCTCATGAAAAAATTGCCTACATTTATTTACTTGTTTTTGAAACAAGCAACACATTCTATAATACCACACGCATTTTATACATTTGAACATCGCTTCACGGTGGTTGCGTGCGGACATAAAGATGTGCGCAAATGACGCCGATAAGGTTAAAATATTCGAAGTAGTGACAAAGAAATAATGGTAGAGGGAGCGCAAAAGAGTTATAAACGACGAAAGGAAATATTTGATTATATAAACTGTATACAACGATTCATAGCGTATGTAACAATAATTATTAAAACAAACATTTATTATGTCGCTTACGACTTTTGTGCTCTGATCGCTCAATTTATCATGTAATTATCGAATAGAAATTTGTCAAAATACGGACAGCACAGAATGGTATCATCAGTTGCACATTTGATTCAATCAAAGATTTCAACTGGTCTTTAAATTTGGTATTTTGATAATTTATCATCCACTTACCTAATTAAATCGTCTCCCATCTCACAAATCAACACTATAGCGCCAAATACCAACGGGAGTTGGATATTCTATGAAACACCTGAAGTGTATGATCAGTATGAGAACCTGAGTGTATAATAACTCAATAGCTTCCGAAGTGATCCTGCTAGAAAGGAAGAATCGGAATGTTGTATTACTTCCAAATACAATTTCTCGACAATTTAGGACATTTTGTATATACTGCCATGACAACCTATTTTTTTATACTGTTTTTCTAATCCCTTAGGAGCATTATTATTGGTTGTTTCCTCGCACGTAGCACAGCAATCTCGTTTTACACAGTCGTATAATGTCACTAATCATTCTTCACTTTTTTAAAAATAGCAAGCCTCATCGAAGTGAAAATGTCGCGCTTCGAAACAAATCTAAACAGGTATTGAAACTTTTGAAACGCTATTCCGTCGTTCTATTCGCCTATTATGAAAGTTGCATATGTCAAATACAATGTCGCTCTATTGAACGAATAAAATATTCTTTCTAATTTTCGAAACACTTGCACCGCGACGCTGCCGCGTTTTGTAATTAATAAAAGTTTTCCACGGGAGAATGGAAAATCGAAGTATTCTCCATATTTCATGGTAGATATCAGATATTAGAATGGAGTAAAAAAATCAACGGTATGTGGACAAAAATATTATCAGAAGTTAAACAATCGGGATTAAAAAGATTTCAACCAACTCGAAGGCTTTCGGAGGTTCGCTGCTCGACCCAGCGCTCATTTTTTACCTGTACGGTCTTCGATTTTAATTCGTCTTTCGTTGTTCACCATGAATGCAACGTACAATTTGTACGAATTGTCCTCTATTTTAAATCATGCTAAGACCCTTCAATGGCTTCGGGACGTAGGGTTGATAACAGCGATGCGGTTTTGATCGAAGCACACATCAGTGTTCCATGCAGAGGTTCCCAGTGCCCATCCGAATTGCACGCCCAGCACAGTGCTATGACATGAAAACACTCTTCAAATAGTTCAGTCAAAAGTGGCCAAAGTCGAAAATTTTTGCGACCGCTTAGTGAAATATATATTCCTACGTTAATCGACCCGGACAATTCGAATTTCTAGGAATTTTGACTATTAACAGTGACGAAAAGGGTTAAAAACCGAAAAATATGCATTATTTCGAGAACGAAGAGGAAATCGCAAAAAAAATTCGAACAAAAGTTGTAGAATGGAGGATTTTAGCTCGTAGGTGTCTACGATTCTTTTCTCTATCTCCAATAGTTAAGCCGTAAATAAAAAAAAAACAATTTCACACCAATACTATAAGCGCGCGCATGACGAAATCGAGGAGATTGAAGACCATTGGTACCTAACCGCCCCTTACTCTCTCGCCGGCGCACTGCACGTGCTTGTATTAGGCCGACAGTCTCTGAAAGTGGAACGGGTATCTTTGGCAGCCTAGTATATATAGCTAAGCTGTCGGATTGTAAAGACTCCGCTACCGGCTATATTTCCTTTCGCACGAAATCCATCGGGACTATGTTTTTCACCTGACAGCTCTTCGGCTCTTCGCCACGGACTGAACCAGAAATTGAGCGATAGGATAGGTTTTTTATTTTCCTGATCTTCAATTAACATTTTAATGAACAATAAATTACATTTATTATCTTATTAATTTTAATAATAATATCATTCTTATTTTTATTTTATACACGTATTATTCTTTCTTTAGGCTTATGAAAAAATGAACTTAAAAACTAATCTATTTTATAAAGTTTTAATATTAACAATATAAATCATTTATTCATAACTTTATTTATCACTTCATTAAATTTATGAATTTTAAAACATTGAATTATTTAACATTTTTAGTTAAAAAAAACTATTAATCTTCAAAATAAAAATGAAAATTTACTTTGAAATCTTAATAATGTTATAGCAAAGAATTAATCTTTTAAATGAATTTACAATTTATTACTTAAATCGGACACATCACTTCAAATTTTATAACTAATATATCTTCAAGTTTGCAATAATTATTTTTAAACTAAAAATTCATTGTAAAATGATTTTTTTCTACTAATCATAATGATATCGGAATTCTTTATTTTATTTTGGGAACATTATCTGGTATAATAGAATCTTCATTAAGTTTATCAATTCGTATAGAATTCGCCAATCCTGGTTACTTAATTAATAATTATCAATTATATAATTCGATCATTACACGTCATGCATACATTATATTTTTTTATATAATTATACCTATTATAATTGGAGGATTTGGCATTTGAATAACTCCCTTAATATTAGAAACCCCAAATATATAATTTCCACGCATAGATTATTTGCGATTTTGACTTTTACCTCTTTCTATTAATTTATTAATTATAAGAAATCTCTTTCATTTAATTTATATCATAAAGGAGTATCATTAGATATAGCAATTTTCTCCCTTAATCTCGCAGGATTATCCTCAATTATAGGAGCAATTAATTTTATTACCACAATCATAAATGTAAAAAATGTTATTTGTTAACTGTTATTTTTGAACAAATTATTGTATTTTCATTATTGATATATGTTTTTCAACAAATTATTGTATTTTCATGATATAGATACATTTTTTTTCAACAAATTATTGTGTTTTCATGATTAATATATATTTTTTCAAGTTTTACTTGGACAGCCTTTTCGGATTTTTACAAGGCCCCACTACTATGTCCACCGCTCTACACTTATTCTTTCTCTCCATGATCCCCCGCCCCCCTGCCCCTTGCGGCCGCAGCCGACTTCCTCGTCCGTATCGTATTCATCATGCATATCTCATGTTTTCGCCAGTCATGGGCATAGGGAAACTGCCGAAAACCTATACCGATACAGTCGGTCCCAAGTTAGCCTCGCAGTCACGGAACTAGTCGCCTTTTGCCGAGAAAATGGCGAAGAAAAACATTGCGTGACGAAAGTACGCGACTGGGATTCGAACCCGCGACCGCCGATCCGCTGGCAACGCTAACCGCCGAACCAACGTATCGGTTTTTTTCATGATTAATATTAATTACAACAATTTTATTATTATGAGCTGTTTCTGTATTAGCTGAGGTGATCACTTTACTTTTAACAGACAGACATTTAAATACAATTTTTAATCCATCAGATGGAGGAGATCCAATTCTATACCAACATTTATTTTGGTTTTGGACATCCTGAAGTTTATATTTTAATTTTACCAGGATTTGGTTTCCCATATAATTTTTAACCAAAATGAAAAACAAAGAAACTTTTTGTTTTATTCGTATAATTTATGCGATTTTAGCTATTCGATTTTTATTTCTAATTGGAGGATTAACTGGAGTAATTCTAGGTAATTCATCAAGTGATATTACCTTACATAATACTTATTATGTAGTAGCTCATTTTCATTATGTATTATCTCTAGGAGCCGTATTTGCTATTATAGGAGGTTTTATTTATCGATATCCATTAACAAACGGCCTAAGATTACATAGAAAATTATAAAAAAATCAATTGTATAGGAATTCTTCGAGTTAATTTAACTTTCTTTCCCCAACGATTTTTGGGTCTAAATGAAATACCTCGACGATATTCTTATTATCCTGATTCATATTTAACTTAAAATGTTTTTTCATTTGTAGGTTCTTTAATTTCAATATTAAAAATTATATATTTTATTTTTCTAATATGAGAACAAATTTCACTTCAACGATCAAATCTTTTTTCAATGTATACAATTTCTTCAATTGAATGATTAAGCATATTTTACCCCCCATTAAATCATAGATTTAATTAAATTCCTTTAATATATCATAATTAATTAACTCTAAATTAATGAAATTTCTACCTAATCAATCATTAATATACAAAATGCTAATACACCATTTATATAAAACTTAAAACAAATTTATGATCATTCATTAATAAAGCTAATTACGATTATAATTATTGATATTATTTTTTCCTCATTAATTAATAATTTGAATAATAAGTTTATTCAACAAAATGAAATATTGAAATTGTTTGAACATTAATCCCGATATTAATTTTAATTTATCTAGCAATTCTTTCATTAAACGTTTTATATTTAACAGATGAAATTTATATATCAACTCTAAGAATTAAATCTATTGGACATCAATGTTACTGATCTTATGAATATGCAGATTTTAATAAAATTAAATTTCATTTATTTATAATTAAAAATAATGATATGAACATCAATACCATCCGTTTATTAGATGTAGATAATTATTATAGATGTATTAGATGTATTAGATGTAATAATTAGATGTAGATAATTATTCCATATAAAAATCAAATTCGTATATTAATTAATTCTTCAGATGTAATTCATGTCTGAACTGTTCCATCATTAGGTGTAAAAATTGATTCTATCCCTGGCCGAAGTAATCAAACTTTAATTAATATAAATCTATCTGGATTATATCATGGACAATGTTCTGAAATGTGTGGTATAATTCAAACATTTATATCTATTGCAATTGAAAGAACTAATTATGAAAATTGTATACAATGAGTTATTTCTTATCCATTTTCATTGGATGACTGAATTTAAAGTTTTGATCTCTAAAATCAATATATAGTAATTGAAATTACCTCTAATTAAAAAAATGAGTTAAAGTATAACATTAAAATGGCATTTTTAAATTATTAAAATTAATATTCGTTATATTCCACAAGTATCACTATACAATTGATTAACTTTAAATATAATTTTATTTAGATTGAAGAAAATATTAATTCGCATAATAATAAAAACTAGAAAAAATGTATCTTAAAATGATAAGAAATTTATTTTCAATTTTTTATTCTAATACCAATTCAATAGTTGATTTAAATTGAATTTCTTCTATTCAAATTTTGTTATTATTCCTATATTATTTCGAATAGTTTATTCTCCATTAATTAATTTTTAAAATTTTATTTGAATGACTTTATTCAAAGAACCGAAAACTGTTTTATTGAATAAATTTATTTGTTTTAATATAATTGAGTTGACCATTTTATTTATATTAATTTTAAGAAATAATTTTATATATTTTTTCACAGGTCCCATATATTTTTACAGGTTCAAGACATTTAATTTATTCAATTGATATTTCCCTCACATTTTGATTTGGATTAATAGTTTTCCTTTGATAAAACAATACAAAATTTGCATTTGCGCATGTAATCCCCCAAAAGACCCCGGTTCTTTTAATACCTTTTATAGTTTTAATTGAAACAACTAGAAATATTGTTTATCCTTTAACTTGATAAATTCGATGAACAGCAAATATATTTGCAGGATATTTACTTTTAACTTTAATAAGAGAATCAGCTATTTCATCAAAAATAATTTTAGGATATGTTATTATTTGAACACAAATTATATTATTAATATTAGAATTTAGAGTTTCTACCATTCAATCTTATGTCTTTACTGTGTTAAGAACTTGATACACAAAGAAAACAAATTATGTTAAAATCATTATTAAACAAAATTTCTCATAACCATGCTTTCGATATAGGCGTTTCCACTAATAGAGCTTGACCTTTAGAAAAGGTACTATTCTGTACGTCGTTTCAACGAAATGCTCAATTCTCGTTCTTTTCTATTTCAGTGTACGAAATATTAGCAGGTAACGGATTTGTTATTTTCCATGTCCTACCTAACCCCCTCGAAGTCATCCGATTGGTCCCGGGGACTCTCAATCCGAGCTGCAGGTTGGCGCGCCGCGCCGGAGAGAGGTGAAGCCGCTGACCTACCTCTGGGCTGCCGAAAATACCCGATCGAACGTAGCGAACCCCCGAACGAAGCGCCGTAACGGCCGTGCGAGAGCGAGAGAGAGAGGAGGTACCAGCGATGCTCATACCCCTCGATTTCATCACGTTCGTGTGCCTCGCGCGTTGTTAGTATTGGTGTGAATTTGTTTTTCAATTTGACGGCTGAACTATTTAAGATAGAGAAAAAACATTATATACACCTACGAGGTAAAATCTTCCGTTCTATAACTTTTGTTCGAAACTTTTTTGCGATTTCCTTTTCGTTCTCGAAATAGTGCATATTTTTCGGGTTATAACTCTTTTCTTCACTGTTAATAGTTAAAATTACTAGTAATTCGGATTGCCCGGGTCAATTAACATAGGAATATATGTTACACAAGTGGTCGCAAAAATTTTCGACTTTGGCCGCTTTCGACTGGACAAGTGCCGACCGGTGTTTCCGACCGTGCATCCAACTGGCGGCCAGCCCCATCAGTCAGCTTCACTCTGAAGCGCAAGGAACGTATTGCTCGATCATAAGTTTTCGCTATTCGGACCGTTCGCCTGTTCGGCCTATCGCATTTTAACTGATGGACTTTTTAGCCCTTCACTTTAATGAATTCGAAATTGGAAATGATCATAATATTGACAATTCGATGATTTGTCGTCTCGAATTGTTTGGTGTATTTATGCCGGCCGGGCGATATTATATCTCTTATTATTTTTTTAACATCTTATATTTATATTCGCTATAAATCACTTTCGAAATATTTGTATTCACACATTGGTATTAACTATAAGGAGTACAACTTTGCAGTGACCGTTTTTTTCAAAAGTTTAAGACTTTATTATAAAAAAGTGGCTACATATTTTTTAATCAAAGTACTCCCCGTCGCTAGCTACGACCTCGGCCCATCTTTCAGGTAGCATTCGAATCCCGCGTCGATAAAAGTCTTGGTCCTTGGAGGCAATCCAGGAATCGACCCAATTTTTGACTTCTTCATAAGTACCGAAGTGCTGGTCAGCCAAATCGTGTGCCATTGACCGGAACAAGTGATAGTCGGAAGGGGCAATGTCTGGAGAGTACGGCGGGTGGGATAAAACCTCACATTTCAGCGTTTCCAAGTACTTTTTCACGACATTTGCAACATGGGGTCGGGCATTGTCATGCTGCAGTATCACCTTGTCATGTCTTTCATTGAATTGTGGCCGTTTCTCTTTGAGTGCCTTACTCAAGCGCATCAACTGACGTCAGTAGAATTCCCCTGTGATGGTTTCGGATGGTTTGAGTAGCTCATTCTGCGTCTTCAAAAACTTTCTGCCTTCCGCCACCATGCTTGTTCTCGACCTCAAAATCTCCACTTTTGAAGCGTTGAAACCACCGCCGATACGTTTTCTCACTAATAGAATCTTCCCCGTAAGCATCTACAAGCAAACGGTGGGCCTCAGCCGCAAATTTCTTGATGTTGAAGAAGTAAATCATAACCTCCCGCAAATGCTGAGAATTCGGTTCGTAGGGTGCCATGTTTGAGTGCCTATAACTTAATAATGCATACACGTATCCGTTAGCTTTTTTAAATTGTTTACATTAGCAGAGCCTCCAGTTTAAAATGCCACTTTTTTACTGAGCTAGGGCCAGTACTTCGGCCCCAATCTTACTATCGTAAGATTGATATATCTATATTGGAACGGTTCGTCAATAATGAATTCGAACTTTCGGCCCTTCGGAATATTGATCGTTCAAACTTTTGACCCCCACATCGGTGCTCGGAATGTTTCCCGTGGCTTCGATCGGACATTACTGCCCCGGATCCATCCCCCATGTTATCTTACTTCCGGTCAGATTGGGTAGAGAAGTCTGACGATGCAGAGAAAACGACGGTACGAAAATTGTTTATTTAACAAAGATAAAAAAGGTGGTCGGAATGGTTCCCGGGGCCTCGATCGGATATTCCCGATAGTACTGCCCCGAGTTCGTCTCCGATTTTATCTTACTTCCGGTCAGATTGGGTCGACAAGTCTAAGGATGCTACGAAAACGACGGTAGGAGCATTGTTTATTTAACAAAGATAAAATCGGTGCTCGGAATGGTTCCCGTGGCCTCGATCGGAAATTCCCGATACTGACGATGCTGCGAGAACGTCGGTCGGAGCTTTGTTTATTTACCAAAGATAAAATCGGTGCTCGGTATATTTCCCGTGGCCTCTATCGGACATTCACGATGTTACTGCCCCGAATCCGTCACCGATTTTATCTTACTTCCGGTCAGATTGGGGAAGGATGTCTGACGATGCTGCGAAAACGGTGGTAGGAGCATTGTTTATTCAACAAATATAAAATCGGCGCTCGGATTGGTTCCCGTGGCCTCGATCGGACATTCCCGATATTACTGCCCCGAATTCGTCTCCGATTTTAACTTACTTCCGGTGAGATTGGGTTAAGAAGTCTAACGATGCTGCAAAAACGACGGTAGGAGCATAGTTTATTTAACAAAGATAAAAAAAGGTGGTCGGAATGGTTCCCGGGGACTCGATTGGACATTCCCGACAGTACTGCCCCGAATTCGTCTCCGATTTTATCTCACTTCCGGTCAGATTGGGGAAGGAAGTCTGACGATGCTGCGAAAACGGTGGTAATAGCATTGTTTATTTAACAAAGATAAAATCGGTGCTTGGAATGGTTCACGTAGCCTCGATCGGACATTCCCGATATTACTGCCCTGAATCCGTCTCCGATTTTATCTTCCTTCCGGTCAGATTGGGGAAGGAATTCTGACGATGCTGCGAGAACGACGGTAGGAGCTTTGTTTATTTAACAAAAATAAAATCAGTGCTCGGAATAGTTCCCGTGGCGTCGATCGGACAGTAATATCGGATTCCCGATATTACTGCCCCGAATTCGTCTCCGATTTTATCTTACTTCCGGTCAGATTGGGGAAGGAAGTCTGACGATACTGCGAAAACGACGGTAGAAGCATAGTTTCTTTAACAAAGATAAAATCAGTGCTCTGAATAGCTCTCGGGGCCTCGATCGGACATGCCTGATTTTACTACCCCGAATCTGTCTCCGATTTTATCTTACTTCCGGTCAGATTGCGTAAGGAAGTCTGACGATGCTGCGAAAACGGTGGTAGGAGAATTGTTTATTTAACAAAGATAAAATCTGTGCTGGGAATATTTCTCGGGGCCTCGATCGGAATTCCCGATATTACTGCCCCGAGTTCGTCTCCGATTTCATCTTACTTCCGGTCAGATTGAGTCGAGAAGTCTGACAATGCTACGAAGACGACGGTAGGAGCTTTGTTTATTTAACAAAAATAAAATCAGTGCTCGGAATAGTTCCCGTGGTCTCGATCGGACATTCCTGATATTACTGCCCAGAATCCGTCTCCGATTATATCTTACTTCCGGTCAGATTAAGTCGAGAAGTCTGACGATTCTGCGATAGCGACGGTAGGAGCATTGTTTATTTAACAAAGACAAAATCGATGCTCGTTATAGTTCCCGTGGCCTCGATCGGACATTCCCGATATTACTGCCGCGAATTCATCTCCGATTTTAGCCTACTTGCGGTCAGATTGGGGAAGGAAGTCTGACGATGCTGCGAAAACGGTGGTAGGAGCATTGTTTATTTAACAAATAGAAAATCGGTGCTCGGAATGGTTCCCGGGGCCTCGATCGGCCATTCTCGATATTACTGCCCCGAATCCGTCTCCAATTTTATCTTACTTCCGGTCAGATTAAGTCTAGAAGTCTGACGATGCTGCGAGAATGACGGTAGGAGCGATGTTTATTTAACAAAGATAAAATCGGAGCTCGGAATGGTTCTCGTGGCCTCGGTCGGACATTCCCGATATTACTGCCCCGAATCCGTCTCCGATTTTATGTTACTTCCGGTCAGATTAAGGCGAGAAGTCTGACGATGCTGCGAGAACGACGGCACGAGCTTTGTTTATTTCACAAAGATGAAATCGGTGGTCGGAATGGATCTCGGAGCTTCGATCGGACACTCCCGATATTACTGCCCCGAATTCGTCTTCGATTTAATCACACTTCCGGTAAGATTGGGTCGAGAAGTCTGACGATTCCGCGAGAACGTCGGTAGGAGCATTGTTGATTTAACAAAGAAAAAATCGGATCTCGGACCCTCGATCGGACATTTCCGATATTACTGGCCTGAATCCGTCTCCGATTTTATTTTACTTCCGGTCAGATTCAGGAAGGAAATCTGACGATGCTGCGAAAACGGTGGTAGAAGCATTGTTTATTTGACAAATATCGAATGGGTGCTCGGAATGGTTCCCGTGGCCTCGATCGGACATTCCCGATATTAATGCCCTGAATCCGTCTCCGATTTTATCTTACTTCCGATCAGATTGGGGAAGGAAGTCTCACGATGCTGCGAAAACGGTGGTAGGAGCATTGTTTACTTAACAAATATAAAATCGGTGCTCGAAATGGTTCCCGTGGTCTCGATCGGACATTCCCGATATTACTGCCCCCAATCCGTCTCCGTTTTTATCTTACTTCCGGTCAGATTAAGTCGAGAAGTCTGACGATTCTGCGATAGCGACGGTAGGAGCTTTGTTTATATGACGAAAATAAAATTGGTGCTCGGCATAGTTCCCGTGGCCAAGTTCGGACATTCCCGATATTACTGTCCCGAATTCTTCTCCGACTTTATCTTACTTCCGGTCAGATTAGGGAAATATATCTGACGATGCTGCGAAAACGGTGGTAGGAGCATCGTTTATTTAACAAAGATAAAATCGGAGCTCGGAATGGTGCCCGTGGGCTCGGTCGGATATTCCCGATATTACTGCCCCGAATCCGTCTCCGATTTTATGTTACTTCCGGTCAGATTGAGGCGAGAAGTCTGACAATCCTGCGAGAAGGACGGTAGGAGCTTTGTTTATTTCACAAAGATGAAATCGGTGCTCGGAATGGATCTCGGAGCTTCGATCGGACATTCCCGATATTACTGCCCCGAATTCGTCCTCGATTTCATCTCGCTTCCGGTAAGATTGGGTCTAGAAGATTGACGATTCCGCAAGAACAACGGTAGGAGCATTGCTTATTTAACAAAGAAAAAATCGGTTCTCGGAGCCTCGATCGGACATTCCTGATTTTACTGCCCTGAATCCGTCTCCGATTTTATCTTATTTCCGGTCAGATTGGGGAAGGAAGTCTGACGATGCTGCGAAAACGGTGGTAGGAGCATTGTTTGTTTAACAAATATCAAATGGGTGCTCGGAATGGTTCCCGTGGCCTCGATCGGAAATTCCCGATATTACTGCCCCGAATTAGTCTCCGATTTTATCTTACTTCCTGTCGGAATGAGTCGAAAAGTCTGACGATGCTGCGAGAAAGACGGTAGGAGCTATGTTTATTTCGCAAAGATAAAATCGGTGTTCGGAATGGTTCTCGGGGCCGCGGTCAGACATTCCCGATATTACTGCCCCGAATTCGTCTCCGACTTTATGTTACTTCCGGTCAGAATGTCTTAAGAAGTCTAACGATGCTGCGAAAACGACGGTAAAAGCATTGTTTATTTAAGAAAAATAAAATCGGTGATCGAAATGGTTCCCGGGGCCTCGATCGGACATTCTCGATATTATTACATCGGAGACGAATTTGTCTCCGATTTTATCTTACTTCCGGTAAGATTGGGTAGAGAAGCCTGACGATGCTGCGAAAACGACGGTAGGAACATAGTTTATTTAACAAAGATAAAATCAGTGCTCGGAATGGCTCTCGGGGCCTCGATCGGACATTCCCGATATTACTGCCCCGAATTCGTCTCCGATTTTATCTTACTTCCCGTCAGATTGGGTAAGGAAGTCTGACCATGCTGCGAAAATGATGGTAGGAGCATTGTTTATTTAACAAAGATGAAGGCGGTCCTCGAAATGGTTCCCGTGGCCTCGATCGGAAATTCCCGATACAACTGCCCCGAATCCGTCTCTGATTTTATCTTACTTCCGGTCAGATTATCTCGAGAAGTCTGACGATGATGCGAGAACGACGGTAGGAACTTTGTTTATTTCACAATGATAAAATCGGTGCTCGGAATGGTTCTCGGGGCCGCGGTCAGACATTCCCGATATTACTGCCCCGAATTCGTCTCCGACTTGATCTTACTTCCGGTCAGATTGTGTTAAGAAGTCTAACGATGCTGCGAAGACGACGGTAAAAGCATTGTTTATTTAAGAAAAATAAAATCGGTGATAGAAATGGTTCCCGGGGCCTCGATCGGACATTCTCGATATTACTACATCGGAGACGTATTTGTTTCCGTTTTTATCTTACTTCCGGTCAGATTGGGTAGAGAAGCCTGACGATGCTGCGAAAACGACGGTAGGAGCATAGTTCATTTAACAACGATAAAATCAGTGCTCGCACTGGCTCTCGGCGCCTCGATCGGACATTCCCGATATTACTGCCCTGAATTCGTCTCCGATTTTATCTCACTTCCCGTCAGATTGGGTAAGGAAGTCTGACCATGCTGCGAAAATGATGGTAGGAGCATTGTTTATTCAACAAAGATAAAATTGGTGCTCGAAATGGTTCCCGTGGCCTCGATCGGAAAATCCCGAAACTACTGCCCCGAATCCATCTCTGATTTTATCTTACTTCCTGTCAGATTAAGACGAGAAGTCTGACGATGCTGCGAGAACGACGGTAGGAGCCTTGTTTATTTAACAGAGATAAAATCCGTGCTCGGTATATTTCCCGTGGCCTCTATCGGACATTTCCGATATTACTGCCCCGAATTCGACTCCGATTTTGTCTCACTTCCGGTCAGATTGGGCAAGGAAGTCTGACGATGCTGCGAAAAAGGTGGAAGGAGCATTGTTTATTTAACAAATATAAAATCTGGGCTCGGATTGGTTCCCGTGGCCTCGATCGGAGATTCCCGATATTACTCCTCCGAATCCGACTCCGATTTTATCTTACTTCGGGTCAGATTAAGTCGAGAAATCTGACGATGCTGTGAAAACGATAGTCGGAGCTTTGTTTATTTAAAAAATTAAATCGCGGCTCGGAATAGTTCCCGTGGCCTCGATCGGACATTCCCGATATTACGGCCCCAAATTCGTCTCCTATTTTATCTAACTTCCGGTGAGATTGGGATGCGAAGTCTAACGATGCTGCGAAAACGACGGTAGAAGCATGGTTTATTTAACAAAGATAAAATCAGTGCTCGGAATGGCTCTCGGGGCCTCGATCGGACTTTCCCGTCTTTACTACCCCGAATCCGTCTCCGATTTTATCTTACTTCCGGTCAGATTGGGTAAGGAAGGCTGACGATGCTGCGAGAACGGTGGTAGGAGCACTGTTTATTGATCAAGGATAAAATCGGTGCTCGGAATAGTTCTCGGGGCCTCGATCGGACTTCCCGATATTACTGCCCGAGTTCGTCTGCGATTTTATCTTACTTCCGGTCAGAATGGGTCGAGAAGTCTGACAATGCGACGAACACGACGGTAGGAGCATTGTTTATTTAACAAAGATAAATTCGGTGCTCGGAATGCTTCCCGTGGCTACTATCGGACATTCCCGATATTACTGCCCCAAATACATCTCCGATTTTAGCCTACTTGCGGTCAGAATGGGGAAGGAAGTCTGACGATGCTGCGAAAACGGTGGTAGGAGCATTGTTTATTTAACAAATATAAAATCGGTGCTCGGATTGGTTCCCGTTGCCTCGATCGGACATTCCCGATATTACTGCTCCGAATCCGTCTCCGATTTTATTTTACTTGCGGTCAGATTAAGTCGAGATGGCTGACGATGCTGCGAGAACGACGGTAGGAGCTTTGTTTATTTAAAAAAATTAAATCGGTGCTCGGAATAGGTCCCGTGGCCTCGATCGGACATTCTCGATATTACTGCGCCGAATTCGTCTCCGATTTTATCTTACTTCCGTTGAGATTGGGATGAGAACTCTAACGATGCTGCGAAAACGACGGTAGGAGCATGGTTTATTTAATAAAGATAAAGTCAGTGCTCGGAAAGGCTCTCGGGGCCTCGATCGGACTTCCCGATATTACTGCCCCGAGTTCGTCTCCGATTTTATCTTACTTCCGTTCAGATTGGGTCGAGAAGTCTGACAATGCTACGAAAACGACGGTAGGAGCATTGTTTATTTAACAAAAATAAAATTGGTGCTCTAAATGGTTCCCGTGTCCTCGATCGGACATTCCCGATATTACTGCCCTGAATCCGTCTCCGATTTTATCTTACTTCCGGTCAGATTAAGTCGAGAAGTCTGACGATTCTGCGATAGCGACGGTAGGAGGTTTGTTTATTTGACAAAAATACAATTGGTGCTCGGCATAGTTCCCGTGGCCTCGCTCGGACATTCCCGATATTACTGACCCGATTGTAGCCTACTTGCTCTCAGATTGGACTCGATCGGACATTCGCGATATTACTGCCTCCGATTGTAGCCTACTTGCGCTCAGATTGGGGAAGGAAGTGTGACGATGCTGCGAAAACGGTGGTAGGAGCATTGTTTATTTAACAAATAGAAAATCGGTGCTCGGAATGGTTCTCGTGGCCTCGATCGGACATTCCCGATATTACTGCCCCGAATCCGTCTCCGACTTTATCTTACTTCCGGTCAGAATGGGTTAAGAAGTCTATCGATGCTGCGGAAAAATCGGTAGGAGCATTGTTTATTTAAGAAAAATAAAATCGGTGATCAAAATCGTTCCCGGGGCCTCGATCGGCCATTCTCGATATTACTGCCCCGAATCCGTCACCAATTTTATCTTACTTCCGGTCAGATTAAGTCGAGAAGTCTGACGATACTGCGAGAATGATGGTCGGAGCGTTCTTTATTTAACAAAAATAAAATCGGTGCTCGGAATAGTTCCCGTGGCCTCGACCGGACATTCCCGATATTACTGCCCCGAATTCGTCTCCGATTTTATCTTACTTCCGGTCAGATTAGGGAAAGATGTCTGACGATGCTGCGAAAACGATGGAAGGAGCATCGTTTATTTAACAAAGTTAAAATCGGAGCTCGGAATGGTTCCCGTGGCCTCTGTCGGACATTCCCGATATGACTGCCCCGAATCCGTCTCCGATTTTATGTTACTTTCGGTCAGATTAAGGCGAGAAGTCTGACAATCCTCCGAGAACGACGGTAGGAGCTTTGTTTGTTTATCAAATATAAAATCGGTGCTCGGAATGGTTCCCGAGGCCTCGATCGGACGTTCCCGATAGTACTGCCCCGAATCCGTCTCCGATTTTATCTTACTTCCGGTCAGATTAAGTCGAGAATTCTGACGATGTTGCGAGAATGACGGTAGGAGCTTTGTTTATTCAACAAAGATAAAATCGGTGCTCGGAATAGTTCCCGTCGCCTCGATTGGACATTCACGATATTGCTGCCCCGAATTCATCTCCGATTTTATCTTACTTCCGGTGAGACTCGGTTGAGAAGTCTAACGATGTTGCGAAAACGACGGTGGGAGCATCGTTCATTTAACAAAGATAAAATCAGTGCTCGGAATGGCTCTGGGGGCCTCGATCGGACATTCCCGATTTTACTACTCCGATTCCGTCTCCGATTTTATCTTACTTCCGGTCGGATTGGGTAAGGAAGTCTGACGGTACTGCGAAAACGGTGGTAGGAGCCTTGTTTATTTAAGAAAGATAAAATCGGTGCTCGGAATAGATCTCGGGGCCCCGATCGGAATTCCCGATATTACTGCCCCGATTTCGTCTCCGATTTTATTTTACTTCCGGTCAGATTGGGTCGAAAAGTCTGACAATTCTACGAAAACGACGGTAGGAGCATTGTTTATTTAACAAAGATAAAATCGGTGCTCGGAATGGTTCCCGTGGCTTCGATCGGACATTCCCGATCTTACTGCCCCGAATTCGTCTCCAATTTTATCTTCCTTCCGGTCAGATTGGGGAAGGAAGTCTGACGATACTGCGAAAACGACGGTAGAAGCATAGTTTCTTCAACAAAGATAAAATCCGTGCTCGGAATGGTTCCCGTGGCCTCGATCGGACATTCCCGATTTTACTGCCCCGAATACGTCTCCGATTTTATCTTACTTCCGGTCAGATTGGGTCGAGAAATCTGACGCTGCTGCGAGAACGACGGTAGGAGCTTTGTTTATTTACCAGAGATAAAATCAGTGCTCGGATTATTTCCCGTGGCCTCCATCGGACATTCCCGACATTACTGCCCCGAATCCGTCTCCGATTTTACCTTACTTCCGGTCAGATTGGGCAAGGAAGTCTGACGATGCTGCGAAAAAGGGGGTAGGAGCATTGTTTATTTAGCAAATATAAAATCGGTGCTCGGATTGGTTCCCGTGGCCTCGATCGGACATTCCCGATATTACTGCTCCGAATCCGTCTCCGATTTTATTTTACTTGCGGTCAGATTAAGTCGAGATGTCTGACGATGCTGCGAGAACGACGGTAGGAGTTTGTTTATTTAAAAAAATTAAATCGGTGCTCGGAATAGGTCCCGTGGCCTCGATCGGACATTCCCGATATTACTGCCCCGAATTCGTCTCCGATTTTATCTTACTTCCGTTGAGATTTGGATGAGAACTCTAACGATGCTGCGAAAACCACGGTAGGAGCATGGTTTATTTAATAAAGATAAAATCGGTGCTCGGAACGGCTCTCGGGGCCTCGATCGGACTTCCCGATATTACTGCCCCGAGGTCGTCTCCAATTTTATCTTTCTTCCGTTCAGATTGGGTCGAGAAGTCTGACAATGCTACGAAAAAGACGGTAGGAGCATTGTTTATTTAACAAAAATAAAATCGGTGATCTAAATGGTTCCCGTGTCCTCGATCGGACATTCCCGATAATACTGCCCTGCATCCGTCTCCGATTTTATCTTACTTCCGGTCAGATTAAGTCGAGAAGTCTGACGATTCTGCGATAACGACGGTAGGAGGTTTGTTTATTTGACAAAAATAAAATTGGTTCTCGGCATAGTTCCCGTGGTCTCGCTCGGACATTCCCGAGATTACTGCCCCGATTGTAGCCTACTTGCGCTCAGATTGAACTCGATCGGACATTCGCGATATTACTGCCTCCGATTGTAGCCTACTTGCGCTCAGATTGGGGAAGGAAGTGTGACGATGCTGCGAAAACGGTGGTAGGAGCATTGTTTATTTAATAAAGATACAGTCAGTGCTCGGAAAGGCTCTTGGGGCCTCGATCGGACTTCCCGATATTACTGCCCCGAGTTCGTCTCCGATTTTATCTTACTTCCGTTCAGATTGGGTCGAGAAGTCTGACAATGCTACGAAAACGACGGTAGGAGCATTGTTTATTTAACAAAAATAAAATTGGTGCTCTAAATGGTTCCCGTGTCCTCGATCGGACATTCCCGATATTACTGCCCTGAATCCGTCCCCGATTTTATCTTACTTCCGGTCAGATTAAGTCGAGAAGTCTGACGATTCTGCGATAGCGACGGTAGGAGGTTTGTTTATTTGACAAAAATACAATTGGTGCTCGGCATAGTTCCCGTGGCCTCGCTCGGACATTCCCGATATTACTGCCCCGATTGTAGCCTACTTGCTCTCAGATTGGACTCGATCGGACATTCGCGATATTACTGCCTCCGATTGTAGCCTACTTGCGCTCAGATTGGGGAAGGAAGTGTGACGATGCTGCGAAAACGGTGGTAGGAGCATTGTTTATTTAACAAATAGAAAATCGGTGCTCGGAATGGTTCTCGTGGCCTCGATCGGACATTCCCGATATTACTGCCCCGAATCCGTCTCCGACTTTATCTTACTTCCGGTCAGAATGGGTTAAGAAGTCTATCGATGCTGCGGAAAAATCGGTAGGAGCATTGTTTATTTATGAAAAATAAAATCGGTGATCAAAATCGTTCCCGGGGCCTCGATCGGCCATTCTCGATATTACTGCCCCGAATCCGTCACCAATTTTATCTTACTTCCGGTCAGATTAAGTCGAGAAGTCTGACGATACTGCGAGAATGATGGTCGGAGCGTTCTTTATTTAACAAAAATAAAATCGGTGCTCGGAATAGTTCCCGTGGCCTCGACCGGACATTCCCGATATTACTGCCCCGAATTCGTCTCCGATTTTATCTTACTTCCGGTCAGATTAGGGAAAGATGTCTGACGATGCTGCGAAAACGATGGAAGGAGCATCGTTTATTTAACAAAGTTAAAATCGGAGCTCGGAATGGTTCCCGTGGCCTCTGTCGGACATTCCCGATATGACTGCCCCGAATCCGTCTCCGATTTTATGTTACTTTCGGTCAGATTAAGGCGAGAAGTCTGACAATCCTCCGAGAACGACGGTAGGAGCTTTGTTTGTTTATCAAATATAAAATCGGTGCTCGGAATGGTTCCCGAGGCCTCGATCGGACGTTCCCGATAGTACTGCCCCGAATCCGTCTCCGATTTTATCTTACTTCCGGTCAGATTAAGTCGAGAATTCTGACGATGTTGCGAGAATGACGGTAGGAGCTTTGTTTATTCAACAAAGATAAAATCGGTGCTCGGAATAGTTCCCGTCGCCTCGATTGGACATTCACGATATTGCTGCCCCGAATTCATCTCCGATTTTATCTTACTTCCGGTGAGACTCGGTTGAGAAGTCTAACGATGTTGCGAAAACGACGGTGGGAGCATCGTTCATTTAACAAAGATAAAATCAGTGCTCGGAATGGCTCTGGGGGCCTCGATCGGACATTCCCGATTTTACTACTCCGATTCCGTCTCCGATTTTATCTTACTTCCGGTCGGATTGGGTAAGGAAGTCTGACGGTACTGCGAAAACGGTGGTAGGAGCCTTGTTTATTTAAGAAAGATAAAATCGGTGCTCGGAATAGATCTCGGGGCCCCGATCGGAATTCCCGATATTACTGCCCCGATTTCGTCTCCGATTTTATTTTACTTCCGGTCAGATTGGGTCGAAAAGTCTGACAATTCTACGAAAACGACGGAAGGAGCATTGTTTATTTAACAAAGATAAAATCGGTGCTCGGAATGGTTCCCGTGGCTTCGATCGGACATTCCCGATCTTACTGCCCCGAATTCGTCTCCAATTTTATCTTCCTTCCGGTCAGATTGGGGAAGGAAGTCTGACGATACTGCGAAAACGACGGTAGAAGCATAGTTTCTTCAACAAAGATAAAATCCGTGCTCGGAATGGTTCCCGTGGCCTCGATCGGACATTCCCGATTTTACTGCCCCGAATACGTCTCCGATTTTATCTTACTTCCGGTCAGATTGGGTCGAGAAATCTGACGCTGCTGCGAGAACGACGGTAGGAGCTTTGTTTATTTACCAGAGATAAAATCAGTGCTCGGATTATTTCCCGTGGCCTCCATCGGACATTCCCGACATTACTGCCCCGAATCCGTCTCCGATTTTACCTTACTTCCGGTCAGATTGGGCAAGGAAGTCTGACGATGCTGCGAAAAAGGGGGTAGGAGTATTGTTTATTTAGCAAATATAAAATCGGTGCTCGGATTGGTTCCCGTGGCCTCGATCGGACATTCCCGATATTACTGCTCCGAATCCGTCTCCGATTTTATTTTACTTGCGGTCAGATTAAGTCGAGATGTCTGACGATGCTGCGAGAACGACGGTAGGAGTTTGTTTATTTAAAAAAATTAAATCGGTGCTCGGAATAGGTCCCGTGGCCTCGATCGGACATTCCCGATATTACTGCCCCGAATTCGTCTCCGATTTTATCTTACTTCCGTTGAGATTTGGATGAGAACTCTAACGATGCTGCGAAAACCACGGTAGGAGCATGGTTTATTTAATAAAGATAAAATCGGTGCTCGGAACGGCTCTCGGGGCCTCGATCGGACTTCCCGATATTACTGCCCCGAGGTCGTCTCCAATTTTATCTTTCTTCCGTTCAGATTGGGTCGAGAAGTCTGACAATGCTACGAAAAAGACGGTAGGAGCATTGTTTATTTAACAAAAATAAAATCGGTGATCTAAATGGTTCCCGTGTCCTCGATCGGACATTCCCGATATTACTGCCCTTCATCCGTCTCCGATTTTATCTTACTTCCGGTCAGATTAAGTCGAGAAGTCTGACGATTCTGCGATAACGACGGTAGGAGGTTTGTTTATTTGACAAAAATAAAATTGGTTCTCGGCATAGTTCCCGTGGTCTCGCTCGGACATTCCCGAGATTACTGCCCCGATTGTAGCCTACTTGCGCTCAGATTGAACTCGATCGGACATTCGCGATATTACTGCCTCCGATTGTAGCCTACTTGCGCTCAGATTGGGGAAGGAAGTGTGACGATGCTGCGAAAACGGTGGTAGGAGCATTGTTTATTTAATAAAGATAAAGTCAGTGCTCGGAAAGGCTCTCGGGGCCTCGATCGGACTTCCCGATATTACTGCCCCGAGTTCGTCTCCGATTTTATCTTACTTCCGGTCAGATTAAGTCGAGAAGTCTGACGATTCTGCGATAGCGACGGTAGGAGGTTTGTTTATTTGACAAAAATACAATTGGTGCTCGGCATAGTTCCCGTGGCCTCGCTCGGACATTCCCGATATTACTGGCCCGATTGTAGCCTACTTGCTCTCAGATTGGACTCGATCGGACATTCGCGATATTACTGCCTCCGATTGTAGCCTACTTGCGCTCAGATTGGGGAAGGAAGTGTGACGATGCTGCGAAAACGGTGGTAGGAGCATTGTTTATTTAACAAATAGAAAATCGGTGCTCGGAATGGTTCTCGTGGCCTCGATCGGACATTCCCGATATTACTGCCCCGAATCCGTCTCCGACTTTATCTTACTTCCGGTCAGAATGGGTTAAGAAGTCTATCGATGCTGCGGAAAAATCGGTAGGAGCATTGTTTATTTATGAAAAATAAAATCGGTGATCAAAATCGTTCCCGGGGCCTCGATCGGCCATTCTCGATATTACTGCCCCGAATCCGTCACCAATTTTATCTTACTTCCGGTCAGATTAAGTCGAGAAGTCTGACGATACTGCGAGAATGATGGTCGGAGCGTTCTTTATTTAACAAAAATAAAATCGGTGCTCGGAATAGTTCCCGTGGCCTCGACCGGACATTCCCGATATTACTGCCCCGAATTCGTCTCCGATTTTATCTTACTTCCGGTCAGATTAGGGAAAGATGTCTGACGATGCTGCGAAAACGATGGAAGGAGCATCGTTTATTTAACAAAGTTAAAATCGGAGCTCGGAATGGTTCCCGTGGCCTCTGTCGGACATTCCCGATATGACTGCCCCGAATCCGTCTCCGATTTTATGTTACTTTCGGTCAGATTAAGGCGAGAAGTCTGACAATCCTCCGAGAACGACGGTAGGAGCTTTGTTTGTTTATCAAATATAAAATCGGTGCTCGGAATGGTTCCCGAGGCCTCGATCGGACGTTCCCGATAGTACTGCCCCGAATCCGTCTCCGATTTTATCTTACTTCCGGTCAGATTAAGTCGAGAATTCTGACGATGTTGCGAGAATGACGGTAGGAGCTTTGTTTATTCAACAAAGATAAAATCGGTGCTCGGAATAGTTCCCGTCGCCTCGATTGGACATTCACGATATTGCTGCCCCGAATTCATCTCCGATTTTATCTTACTTCCGGTGAGAATCGGTTGAGAAGTCTAACGATGTTGCGAAAACGACGGTGGGAGCATCGTTCATTTAACAAAGATAAAATCAGTGCTCGGAATGGCTCTGGGGGCCTCGATCGGACATTCCCGATTTTACTACTCCGATTCTCAACCGTTGCGAAAACGACGGTAGGAGCATAGTTCATTTAACAAAGATAAAATCAGTGCTCGGAATGGCTCTCGGGGCCTCGATCGGACATTCCCGATTTTACTACTCCGATTCCGTCTCCGATTTTATCTCACTTCCGGTCGGATTGGGTAAGGAAGTCTGACGGCACTGCGAAAACGGTGGTGGAAGCATTGTTTATTTAAGAAAGAGAAAATCGGTGCTCGGAATGGTTCCCGTGGCTTCGATCGGACATTCCCGATCTTACTGCCCCGAATTCGTCTCCGATTTTATCTTACTTCCGGTCAGATTGGGGAAGGAAGTCTGACGATACTGCGAAAACGACGGTAGAAGCATAGTTTCTTTAACAAAGATAAAATCCGTGCTCGGAATGGTTCCCGTGGCCTCGATCGGACATTCCCGATTTTACTAACCCGAATCCGTCTCCGATTTTATCTTACTTCCGGTCAGAATGGGTACGGAAGGCTGACGATGCTGCGAAAATGGTGGTAGGAGTACTGTTTATTGAACAAAGATAAAATCGGTGCTCGGAATCGTTCTCGGGGACTCGATCGGACATTCCTGATATTACTGCACCGAATCCGTCTCCGATTTTATCTTACTTCCAGTCAGATTAAGGCGAGAAGGCTGACGATGCTGCAAGAACGACGGTAGGAGCTTTGTTTATTTAACAAAGATAAAATCGGTGCTCGGTATATTTCCCGTGGTCTCGATCGGACATTCCCGATATTACTGCGCCGCATTCGTCTCCGATTTTATCGTACTTCCGGTCAGATTGAGTCAAGAAGTCTGACGATGCTGCGAGAACGACGGTAGGAGCTTTGTTTATTTCACAAAGATGAAATCGGTGCTCGGAATGGTTCTCGGAACTTCGATCGGACATTGCCGATATTACTGCCCCGAATTCGTCTCCTATTTCATCTCACTTCCGATAAGATTGGGTCGATAAGTTTGACGATTCCGCGAGAATGACGGTAGGAGCATTGCTTATTTAGCAAAGATAAAATCGCTTCTCCGAATGGTTCTCGGAGCCTCGATCGAACATTTCCGATATTACTGCCCCGAATTCATCTCCGATTTTATGTTACTACCCGTCAGATTGGGTAAGGAGGTTTAACGATGCTGCGAAAACGGTGGTAGGAGCTTTCTTTATTTAAAAAAGATAAAATCGGTTCTCGGAATAGTTCTCGGGGCCTTGATCGGACATTCCCGATATTACTGCCCCAAGTTCGTCTCCGAATTTATCTTACTTCCGGTCAGATTGGGTCGAGAAGTCTGACGATCCTACGAAAACGACGGTAGGTGCATTTTTTATTTAACCAAGATAAAAAAGGTGCTCGGAATGGTTTCTGTGCCCTCGATGGGACAGTCCCGTTATTGCTGCCGTGAATCCGTCTCCGATTTTATCTTACTTCCGGTCAGATTGAGTCGAGAAGTCTGACGATACTGCGAGAACGACGGTAGGAGATTTGTTAATTTAACAGAGATAAAATCGCTGCTCGGAATAGGTCCCGTGGCCTCGATCGGACATGCCCGATATTACTGCCCGGAATACGTGTCCGATTTTATGTTACTGCCGGTCAGATTGAGTCGAGAAGTCTGACGATGCTGCGAGAACGACGGTAGGAGCTTTGTTTATTCCACAAAGATTACATCGATGCTCGGAATGGTTCTCGGGGCCACGGTCAGACATGCCCGATATTACTGCCCCAAGTTCGTTTCCGATTTTATCTTACTTCCGGTCCGATTGGGTCGAGAAGTCTGACGATGCTACGAGAACGACTGTAGGAGCTTTGTTTATTTACCAAAGATAAAATCAGTGCTCGGAATATTTCCCGTGGCCTCGATCGGTCATTCCCCATATTACTGCCCCGAATCCGTCTCCGATTTGATCTTACTTCCGCTCAGATTGGGGAAGCAAGTCTGACGATGCTGCGAAAGCGGTGGTAGGAGCCTTGTTTATTTAACAAATATAAATTCGGTGCTCGGATTGGTTCCCGTGGCCTCGATCGGACATTCCCGATTTTACTGCCCCGACTCCGTCTCCCATTTTATCTTACTTCGCGTCGGATTAAGTCGAGAAGTCTGACGATGCTGCGAGAACGACGGTAGGAGCTTTGATTATTTAACAAAGATAAAATCGGTGCTCGGAATAGTTCCCGTGACCTTGATCGAACATTCCCGATATTACTGCCCCGAATTCGTCTCCGACCTTATCTTACTTCCGGTGAGATTGGGTCGAGAAATCTAACGATGCTGAGAGAACGACGGTAGGGGCGTAGTTTATTTAACAAATATAAAATCAGTGATCGGAATGGCTCTCGGGGCCTCGATCGGACATTCCCGATTTTACTACCCCGAATCCGTCTCCGATTTTATCTTAGTTCCGTTCAGATTGGGTAAGGAAGTCTGCCGATGCTGCGAAAACGGTGATACGAGCATTGTTTATTTAACGAAGATAAAATCGGTGCTCGGAATAAATCTCGGGGCCCCGATCGGACTTCCCGATATTACTGCCCCGAGTTCGTCTCCGATTTCATCTTACTTCCGGTCAGATTGGGGGAGGAAGCCTGACGATGCTGCGAAAACGGTGGGAGGAGCATTCTTTATTCTACAAATGTAAAATCGGTGCTCGGTATAGTTCCCGTGGCCTCGATCGGACATTCCCGATATTACTGCCCCGATTTCGTCTCCGATTTCAACTTACTTCCGGTCAGATTGAGGAAGGAAGTCTGACGATGCTGCGAAAACGTTGGTAGGAGCCTTGTTTATTTAACAAATATAAAATCGGTGCTCGTAATGGTTCCCATGGCCTCGATCGGACATTCCCGATACTCCTGCCCCGAATCCGTCTCCGATTTTATCGTCGTTCCGGTCAAATTGGGTACGGAAGTCTGACGATACTGCGAAAACGGTGGTATGAGCATTCGTTTATTTAACAAAGATAAAATCCGTGCTCGGAATAGTTCTCGGTCCCTCGATCGGACTTCGCGGTATTACTGCCCCGAGATCGTCTCCGATTTTATCTTACTTCCGGTCAGATTGGGTCGAGGAGTCTGACAATGCTACGAAAACGACGGTAAGAGCTTTGTTTATTTCACAAAGATAAAATCGGTGCTCGGAATAGTTCTCGGGGCTTCGATCGGACATTCCCCATATTACTGCCCCGAGTTCGTCTGCGATGTTATATTATTTACGGTCAGATTTGGTCGAGAAATCTGACAATGCTACAAAAACGACGGTATGAGCATTGTTTTTTTAACAAATATAAAATCGGTGCTCGGAATGGTTCCCGTGGCCTCGAACGGACATTCCCGATATTACTGCCCTGAATCCGCTTCCTATTTTATCTTACTTCCGGTCAGATTGGGGAAGGAAGTCTGACGATGCTGCGAAAACGTTGGTAGGAGCATTGTTTACTTATCAATTATAAAATCGGTTCTCGAAGTGCTTCCCGTGTCCTCGATCGGACATTCCCGATATTACTGCCCCGAATACGTCTCCGAATTTATGTTACTTCCGGTCGGATTGAGTCGAGAAGTCTGACGATGCTGCAAAAACGACGGTAGGAGCTTTGTTTATTTCACAAAGATAAAATCGATGCTCGGAATGGTTTTCGAGGCCGCGGTGAGACATTCCCGATATTACTGCCCCAAGTTCGTCTCCGATTTTATCTTACTTCCGGTCAGATTGGGTCGAGAAGTCTGACGATGCTGCAAGAACGACGGTAGGAGCTTTATTTACTTACCAGAGATACAATCAGCGGTCGAAATATTTCCCGTGCCCTCGATCGGACATTCCCGATAATACTACCCCGAATCCGTCTCCGATTTTATCCTACTTCCGCTCAGATTGGGGATGGAAGTCTGACGATACTGCGAAAGCGGTGGTCGGAGCATTGTTTATTTAACAAATATACAATCGATGCTCCGATTGGATCCCCTGGCCTCCATCGGACGTTCCCGATATTAATGCCCCGAATCCGTCTCCGATTTTATCTTACTTCCGGTCAGATGAAGTCGAGAATCTGACGATGCTGCCAGAACGACGGTAGGAGCGTTGATTATTTAACAAAGATAAAATCGGTGCTCGGAATAGTTTCCGGGGCCTCGATCGGACATTCCCGATATTACTACCCCAAGGTCCTCTCCGATTTTATCTTACTTCCGGTCAGATGCGGTCGAGAAGTCTGACGATCCTACGAAAACGACGGTAGAGGCATTGTATTTTTAACATAGACAAAATCGGTGCTCGGAATGGTTCCCGTGGCCTCGAGCGGACGTTCGCGATATTACTGCCCCAAATCCGTCTCCGATTTTATCTTATTTCCGGTCAGATTAAGTCGAGAAATCAGAAAATGCTGCGAGAACGACAGCAGAAGCTTTGTTTATTTAAAAAAGATAAAATCGGTGCTCGGAATAGTTCCCGTGGCCTCGATCGGACATTCCTGATATTACCGCCCCGAATTCGTCTCCATTTTTATCTTACTTCCGGTGAGATTGGGATGAGAAGTCTAACGATGCTGCTAAAACGACGGTAGGAGTATAGTTTATTTAACAAAGATAAAATCAGTGCTCGGAACGGCTCTCGGGGCCTCGATCGGACATTCCCGATTTTACTACCCCGAATCCGTCTCCGATTTTATATTACTTCCGGTCAGATTGGGTAAGGAAGTCGGACGATGCTGCGAAAACGGTGGTAGGAGCATTGTTTATTGAACAAAGATAAAATCGTCCCCGATTTCTTCTTACTTCCGGTAAGATTGGGTCGAGAAGTCTGACGAATCCGCGAAAACGACGGTAGGAGCATTGTTTATTTAACAAAGATAAAATCGGTGCTCGGAATAATTCTCGGGGCCTCGATCGCACTTCCCGATATTATTGCCCCGAGTACGTCTCGGATTTTATCTTACTTCCGGTCAGATTAAGTCGAGAAATCTGACGATGCTGCGAGAACGACGGTAGGAGCTTTGTTTATTTAACAGAGATAAATTCAATGCTCGGTATATTTCCCGTGCCCTCGATCGGACATCCCCGATATTACTGCCCCGAATCCGTCTCCGATTTTATTTTACTTCCGCTCAGATTGGGGAAGGAAGTCTGACGATGCTGCGAAAGCGGTGGTGGGAGCATTGTTGATTTAACAAATATAAACTCGGTGCTCGTATTGGTTCCCGTTGCCTCGATCGGACATTCCCGATATTACTGCCCCGAATCCGTCTCCGATTTTATATTACTTCCGGTCAGATTAAGTAGAGAACTCAGACGATGCTGCGAGAACGACGGTAGGAGTTTCGTTTATTCAACAAAGATAAATTCGGTACTCGGAACAGATCTTGGGGCCTCGATCGGACATTCCCGATATTCCTGCCCCGAGTTCGTCTCCGATTTTATCTGACTTCCGGTCAGATTGGTTCGAGAAGTCTGACGATGCTACGAAAACGACGGTAGGAGCATTGTTAATTTGACAAAGATAAAATCGGTGCTCGGAATGGTTCCCGTGGCCTCGATCGGAAATTCCCGATACTACTACCCCCAATCCGTCTCCGATTTTATCTTACTTCCGGTCAGATTAAGTCGAGAAGTCTGACGATGCAGCAAGAACGACGGTAGGAGCTTTGTTTATTTAACAGAAATAAAATCGGTGCTCGGTATATATCCCGTGGCCTCGATCGGACATTCCCGATATTACTGCCCCGAATTCGTCTCCGATTTTATCTTAGTTGCCGTCAGATTGAGTCAAGATGTGTGACGATGCTGCGAGAACGACCGTAAGAGCTTTGTTTATTTCGCAAAGATGAAATCGGTGCTCGGAATGGTTCTCGGCGCCTCGATCGGACATTTCCGATATTACTGCCCCGAATTCGTCTCCGATTTTATCTTACTTCCGGTCAGATTGGGTGAGGAAGTCTAACGATGCTGCGAAAACAGTGGTATGAGCATTGTTTCTTTAACAAATATAAAATCGGTGCTCGGAATAGTTTCCGGGTCCTCGATCGGACATTCCCGATATTACTACCCCAAGGTCGTCTCCGATTTTATCATACTTCCGGTCAGATGCGGTCGAGAAGTCTGACGACCCTACGAAAACGACGTTAGAACCATTGTTTATTTAACATAGATAAAATCGGTGCTCGGAATAGTTCCCGTGCCCTCGAGCGGACATACGCTATATTACTGCGTTGAATCCGTCTTCGATTTAATCTTACTTCCGGTCCGATTAAGTCGACAACTCTGACGATGCTGCGAGAACGACGGTAGGAGCTTTGTTTATTTAACAGAGATAAAATCAGTGCTCGGAATATTTCCGGTGGCCTCGATCGGACACTCCCGATATTACTGCCCCGAATCCGTCTCCGATTTTATATTACTTCCGGTCAGATTAAGTAGTGAACTCAGACGATGCTGCGAGAACGACGGTAGGAGCTTCGTTTATTCAACAAAGATAAATTCGGTACTCGGAATAGATCTTGGGGCCTCGATCGGACATTCCCGATATTCCTGCCCCGAGTTCGTCTCCGATTTTATCTTACTTCCGGTCAGATTGGTTCGAGAAGTCTGACGATGCTACGAAAACGACGGTAGGAGCATTGTTAATTTAACAAAGATAAAATCGGTGCTCGGAATGGTTCCCGTGGCCTCGATCGGAAATTCCCGATACTACTACCCCCAATCCGTCTCCGATTTTATCTTACTTCCGGTCAGATTAAGTCGAGAAGTCTGACGATGCAGCAAGAACGACGGTAGGAGCTTTGTTTATTTAACAGAAATAAATCCGGTGCTCGGTATATATCCCGTGGCCTCGATCGGACATTCCCGATATTACTGCCCCGAATTCGTCTCCGATTTTATCTTAGTTGCCGTCAGATTGAGTCAAGATGTGTGACGATGCTGCGAGAACGACCGTAAGAGCTTTGTTTATTTCGCAAAGATGAAATCGGTGCTCGGAATGGTTCTCGGAGCCTCGATCGGAGATTTCCGATATTACTGCCCCGAATTCGTCTCCGATTTTATCTTACTTCCGGTCAGATTGGGTGAGGAAGTCTAATGATGCTGCGAAAACAGTGGTATGAGCATTGTTTCTTTAACAAATATAAAATCGCTGCTCGGAATAGTTTCCGGGTCCTCGATCGGACATTCCCGATATTACTACCCCAAGGTCGTCCCCGATTTTATCATACTTCCGGTCAGATGCGGTCGAGAAGTCTGACGACCCTACGAAAACGACGTTAGAACCATTGTTTATTTAACATAGATAAAATCGGTGCTCGGAATAGTTCCCGTGCCCTCGAGCGGACATCCGCTATATTACTGCGTTGAATCCGTCTTCGATTTAATCTTACTTCCGGTCCGATTAAGTCGACAACTCCGACGATGCTGCGAGAACGACGGTAGGAGCTTTGTTTATTTAACAGAGATAAAATCAGTGCTCGGAATATTTCCGGTGGCCTCGATCGGACACTCCCGATATTACTGCCCCGAATCCGTCTCCGATTTCATCTTACTTCCGCTCAGATTGGGGAAGGAAGTCTGACGATGCTGCGAAAGCGGTGGTAGGAGCATTGTTTATTTAACAAATATAAAATCGGTGCTCGGATTGGTTCCCGTGGCCACGATCGGACTTTCCCGATATTACTGCCCCGAATCCGTCTCCGATTTTATCGTACTTCCTGTCAGATTAAGTAGAGAAGTCTGATTGTGCTGGGAGAACGACGGTAGGATCTTTGTTTATTCAACAAAGATAGATTCGGTACTCGGAATTGATCTCGGGGCCTCGATCGGACTTCCCGATATCACTGCCCTGAGTTCGTCTCCGATTTTATTCAACTTCCGGTCAGATTAAGTCGAGAAGTATGACGATGCTGCAAGAACGACGGTAGGAGGTTTCTTTATTTAACAGAGATAAAATCGGTGCTCGGTATATTTCCCGTGGCCCCCATCGGACTTTCCCGATATTACTGCCCCGAATTCGTACCGATTTTATCTTACGTCCGGTCAGATTGGGCAAGGAAGTCTGACGATGCTGCAAAAAAGGTGGTAGGAGCATTGTTTATTTAAGAAATGTAAAATCGGTGCTCGGAATGGTTCCCGTGTCCTCGATCGGACATCCTCGATATTACTGCCTCGAATCCGTCTCCGATTTTATCTTACTTCCGGTCAGATTAAGTCGAGAAATCTGACGATGCTGCGAGAACGACAGCAGGAGTTTTGTTTATTTAAAAAAGATAAAATCGGTGCTCGGAATAGTTCCCGTGGCCTCGATCGGACATTCCTGATATTACTGCCCCGAATTCGTCTCCGTTTTTATCTTACTTCCGGTGAGATTGGGATGAGAAGTCTAGCGATGCGGCTAAAACGATGGTAGGAGCATAGTTTATTTAACAAAGATAAAATCAGTGCTCGGAACGGCTCTCGCTGCCTCGATCGGACATTCCCGATTTTACTACCCCGAATCCGTCTCCGATTGTATCTTACTTCCGGTCAGATTGGGTAAGGAATTCGGACGATGCTGCGAAAACGGTGGTAGGAGCATTGTTTATTGAACAAAGATAAAATCTTCTCCGATTTCATCTTACTTCCGGTAAGATTGGGTCGAGAAGTCTGACGAATCCGCGAAAAAGACGGTAGGAGCATTGTTTATTTAACAAAGATAAAATCGGTGCACGGAATAATTCTTGGGGCCTCGATCGGACTTCCCGATATTATTGCCCCGAGTACGTCTCCGATTTTATCTTACTTCCGGTCAGATTAAATCGAGAAATCTAACGATGCTGCGAGACCGACGGTAGGAGCGATGTTTATTTAACAAAAATAGAATCGGTGCTCGGAATAGTTCCCGTGGCCTCGATCGGACATTCCCGATATTACTGCCCCGAATTCGTCTGCGATTTTATCTTACTTCCGGTCAGATTGGGGAAGGAAGTCTGTCGATGCTGCGAAACAGGTGGTAGGAGCGTCGTTTATTTAACAAATATAAAATGAGTGCTCGGAATGGTTCCCGTGGCCTCGGTCGGATATTCTTGATATTACTGCCCCGAATCCGTCTCCGATTTTATCTTACTTCCGGTCAGATTAAGGCGAAAAGTCTGACGATGCTGCGAGAACGACCGTAGGAGCATTGTTTATTTAACAAAGATAAAATCGGTGCTCGGAATAGTTCTCGGGGACTCGATCGGACTTCCCGATATTACTGCCCCGAGTTCGTCTCCGATTTTATCTAACTTCCGGTCAGATTAAGTCGAGAAGTCTGACGATCCTACGAACACGACGGTATAAGCATTCTTTATTTAACAAAGATAAAATCGGTGCTCGGCATGGTTCCCGTCGCCTCGATCGGACATTCGCGATATTACTGCTTTGAATCCGTCTCCGATTGTATCTCACTTTCGGTCAGATTGAGTCGAGAAGTCTGACGATGCTGCGAGAACGACCGTAGGAGCTTTGTTTATTTAACAGAGATAAAATCAGTGCTCGGTATATTTCCCGTGGCCTCGATCGGGCATCCCCGATATTACTGCCCCGAATCCGTCTCCGATTTTATTTGACTTCCGCTCAGATTGGGGAAGGAAGTCTGAGGATGCTGCGAAAGCGGTGGTGGGCGCATTGTTTATTTAACAAATATAAAATTGGTGCTCGTATTGGTTCCCGTGGCCTCGATCGGACATTCCCGATATTACTGCCCCGAATCCGTCTCCGATTTTATCTTACTTCCGATCAGATTAAGTAGAGGAGTCAGACGATACTGTGAGAACGACGCTAGGAGCTTTGTTTATTCAACAAAGATAAATTTGGTACTCGGAATAGATCTTGGGGCCTCGATCGGACATTCCCGATATTCCTGCCCCGAGTTCGTCTCCGATTTTATCTTACTTCCGGTCAGATTGGTTCGAGAAGTCTGACGATGCTACGAAATCGACGGTAGGAGCATTGTTAATTTAACAAAGATAAAATCGGTGGTCGGAATGGTTCCCGTGGCCTCGATCGGAAATTCCCGATACTACTACCCCGAATCCGTCTCCGATTTTATCTTACTTCCGGTCACATTAAGTCGAGAAGTCTGACGATGCTGCACGAACAACGGTAGGAGCTTTGTTTATTTAACAGAGATAAAATCGGTGCTCGGTATATATCCCGTGGTCTCGATCGGACATTCCCGATATTACTGCTCCGAATTCCTCTCTTATTTTATCTTAGTTCCCGTCCGATTGAGTCAAGATGTGTGACGATGCTGCGAGAACGACCGTAAGAGCTTTGTTTATTTCGCAAAGATGAAATCGGTGCTCGGAATGGTTCTCGGAGCTTCGATCGGACAATCCCGATATTACTGCCCCGAATCCGTCTCCGATTTCATTCTACTTCCGCTCAGATTGCGGAAGGAAGTCTGACGATGCTGCGAAAGCGGCGGTAGGAGCATGGTTTATTTAACAAATATAAAATCGGTGCTCGGATTGGTTCACGTGGCCT
Organism: Ophion slaviceki; assembly: GCA_944452715.1. Lineage (NCBI taxonomy): Eukaryota > Metazoa > Arthropoda > Insecta > Hymenoptera > Ichneumonidae > Ophion > Ophion slaviceki. The sequence goes on from OX101786.1 coordinate 43,559,391, forward strand.
CGATCGGACATTCCCGATATTACTGCCCCGAATCCGTCTTCGATCTTATCTTCCTTCCGGTCAGATTAAGTAGAGAAGTCTGACGATGCTCCGAGAACGACCGTAGGAGCTTTGTTTATTCAACAAAGATAAGTTCGGTACTCGGAATAGATCTCGGGGCCTCGATCGGACTTCCCGTTATGACTGGCCCGAGTTCGTCTCCGATTATATCTTACTTCCGGTCAGATTGGGTCGAGAAGTCTGACAATGCTACGCAAACGACGGTTGGAGAATAGTTTATTTAACAAAGATAAAATCAGTGCTCGGAATGGCTCTCGGGGCCTCGATCGCACATTCCCGATTTTACTACCCCGAATCCGTCTCCGATTTTATCTTACTTCCGGTCAGATTGGGTAAGGAAGTCTGACGATGCTGCTAAAACGGTGGTAGGAACATTGTTTATTTAACAAAGATAAAATCGTCTCCGATTTCATCTTACTTCCGGTAAGATTGGGTCGAGAAGTCGACGAATCCGCGAGAACGACGGTAGGAGCATTGGTTATTTAACAAAGATAAAGTCGGTGCTCGGAATAGTTATCGGGCACTCGATCGGACTTCCCGATATTACTGCCCAGAGTTCGTCTCCCATTTTATCTTACTTCCGGTCAGATTAATTCGAGAAGTCTGACGATGCTGCGAGAACGACGGTAGGTGCCTTGTTTATTTTAAAAAATAGAATCGGGGCTCGGAATAGGTCCCGCGGCCTCGATCGGACATTCCCAATATTACTGCCCCGAATTCGTCTCCGATTTTATCTTACTTTCGGTCAGATTGGGGAAGGAAGTCTGTCGATGCTGCGAAAAGGGTGGTAGGAGCATAGTTTATTTAACAAATATAAAATCGGTGCTCGGAATGGTTCCCGTGGCCTCGGTCGCACATTCCTATTTTACTGCCCCGAATCCGTCTCAGATTTTATCTTACTTCCGGTCCGATGAAGGCGAGAATTCTGACGATGCTGCGAGAACAACGGTAGGAGCTTTGTTTATTTAACAAAGATAAAATCGGTGCTCGGAATAGTTCGCGGGGCCTCGATCGGACATTCCCGATATTACTGCCCCGAATTCGTCTCCGATTTTATCTTGGTTCCCGTCAGATTGAGTCAAAAAGTGTGACGATGCTGCGAGAACGACCCTAAAAGCTTTGTTTATTTCACAAAGATGATATCGGTGCTCGGTATGGTTCTCGGAGCTTCGATCGGACATTCCCGATATTACTGCCCCGAATCCGTCTCCGATTTTATTTTACTTCCCCTCAGATTGGGGTAGGAAGTCTGACGTTGCTGCGAAAGCGGTGGTAGGAGCATTGTTTATTTTACAAATATAAAATCGGTGCTCGGATTGGTTCCCGTGGCGTCGATCGGACATTCCCGATATTACTGACCCGAATCCGTCTCCGATTTTATCTTATTTCCGCTCAGATTAAGTAGAGAACTCTGACGATGCTGCGAGAACGACGGTAGGAGCATTTTTTTATTTAAGAAAGATAAAATCGGTACTCGGAATAGATCTCGGGGCCTCGATCGGACTTCCCGATATTACTGCCCCGAGTTCGTCTCCGATTTTATCTTACTTCCGGTCAGATTGGGTCGAGAAGTATGACAATGCTACGCAAACGACGGTAGGAGCATAGTTTATTTAACATAGATAAAATCAGTGCTCGGAATGGCTCTCGGGGCTTCGATCGGACATTCCCGATTTTACTACCCCGAATCCGTCTCCGATTTTATCTTACTTCCAGTCAGATTGAGTAAGGAAGACTGACGATGCTGCCAAAACGGTGGTAGGAGCATTGTTTATTGAACAAAGATAAAATCGCCTCCGATTTCATCTGACTTCCGGTAAGATTGGGTCGAGAAGTCGACGAATCCGCGAGAACGACGGTGGGATCATTGTTTATTTAACAAAGATAAAATCGGTGCTCGGAATAGTTCTCGGGGACTCGATCGGACTTCCCGATATGACTGCCCCGACTTCGTCTCCGATTTTATCTTACTTCCGGTCAGATTAAGTCGAGAAGTCTGACGATGCTGCGAGATCGACGGTAGGAGCGTTTTTTATTTAACAAAAATAGAATCGGTGCTCGGAATAGTTCCCGTGGCCTCGATCGGACATTCCCGATATTACTGCCCCGATTTCGTCTCCGATTTTATCTTACTTCCGGTCAGATTGGGGAAGGAAGTCTGTCGATGCTGCGAAACGGGTGGTAGGAGCATCGTTTATTTAACAAATATAAAATCGGTGCTCAGAATGGTTCCCGTGGCCTCGGTCGGACATTCCGATTTTACTACCCCGAATCCGTCTCCGATTTTATCTTACTTCCGGTCAGATTAAGGCGAGAAATCTGACGACGCCGCGAGAACGACTGTAGGAGCTTTGTTTATTTAACAAAGATAAAATCGGCGCTCGGAATAGTTCGCGGGGCCTCGATCGGACATTCCCAATATTACTGCCCTGAATTCGTCTCCGATTTTATTCTACTTCCGCTTAGATTGGGGAAGGAAGTCTGACGATGCTGCGACAGCGGTGGTAGGAGCATTGTTTATTTTACAAATATAAAATCGGTGCTCGGATTGGTGCCCGTGGCCTCGATCGGACATTCCCGATATTACTGCCCCGAATCCGTCTCCGATTTAATCTTACTTCCGGTCAGATTAAGTAGAGACGTCTGACGATGCTGCGAGAACGACGGTAGCAGCTTTTTTTTATTTAACAAAGATAAAATCGGTACTCGGAATAGATCTCGGGGCCTCGATCGGACTTCCCGATATTACTGCCTCGAGTTCGTTTCCGATTTTATATTACTTCCGGTCACAATGGGTCGAGAAGTCTGACCATGCTACGAAAACGACGGTAGGAGCATTGTTTATTTAACAAAGATAAAATCGGTGCTCGGAATAGTTCCCGTGACCTCGATTGGACATTCCCGATAGTACTGCCCTGAATGCGTCTCCAATTTTATCTTACTTCCGGTCAGAATGGGTAAGGAAGTCTGACGATGCTGCGAAAACGGTGGTAGGAGCATTGTTTATTTAACAAAGATAAAATCGGTGCTCGGAATAGTTCTCGGGGCCTCGATCGGACATTCCCGACATTACTGCCCCGAGTTCGTCTCCGCTTTTATCTTACTTCCGGTCAGATTGGGCCGAGAAGTCTGACGATGCTACGAAAACGACGGTAGGAGCCTTGGTAATTTAAGAAAGATAAAATCGGTGCTCGGAATGGTTCCCGTGTCCTCGATCGGAACTTCCCGATACTACTGCCCCAAATCCGCCTCCGATTTTATCTTAGTTCCGGTCTGATTAAGTCGAGAAGCCTGACGATGCTGCGAGAACGACGGCAGGAGCTTTGTTTATTTAAAAAAGATTAAATTCGTGCTCGGAATAGTTCCCGTCGCCTCGATCGGACATTCCCGATATTACTGCCCCGAATTCGTCTCCGTTGTTATCTTACTTCCGGTGAGATTGGGATGAGAAATCTAACGATGCTGCGAAAACGACGGTAGGAGCATAGTTTATTTAACAAAGATAAAATCAGTGCTCGGGATGGCTCTTGGGGCCTCGATCGGACATTCCCGATTTTACTACCCCGAATCCGTCTCCGATTTTATCTTACTTCCGGTCAGAATGGGGAAGGAAGTCTGACGATGCTGCGAAAACGGTGGTAGGAGCATTAATTAATGAACACAGATAAAATCGGTGCTCGGAATAGTTCTCGGGGCCTCGATCGGACTTCCCGATATTACTGCGCCGAGTTCGTCTCCGATTTTATCTTACTTCGGGTCAAAATGGGTCGAGAAGTCTGACAATGCTACAAAAACGACGGTAGGAGCATTGTTTATTCAACAAAGATATTGTCGGTGCTCGGAATGCTTCCCGTGGCTTCGATCAGACATTCCCGACATTACTGCCCTGAATCCGTCTCCGATTTTATCTTACTTCCGGTCAGATTGGAGAAAGAAGTCTGACGTTGCTGCGAAAACGGTAGTAGGAGGATTGTTTATTTAACAAATATAAAATCGGTGCTCGGAATGTGTCGCGTGGCCTCGATCGGATATTCCCGATATTACTGCTTCGAATCCGTCTCCGATTTTATCTTACTTCCGGTCAGATTATGTCGAGAAGTCTGACGATGCTGCGAGAACGACGGTAGGAGCGTTGTTTATTTAAGGGGTTCCCCCACTTGCGATTTTGAAATAATCGATTATTTTTATTGCATTTTTTTGAAGTATAAGTATCCGGGCCCATACTACCGTATGGGCCAGGAATAGATGGCTCTATGTAAGTTAACAAAAAAAAATATTTTCTTCGTGTAAACTGAAATTGAAACTTTAAACGCGTTTTTCTCTGAATGGCATTTCTGAAGTCGGTTACCAAGATTACTCGAACACTAATGAACCGATCTTCTTGAAATTTTGCAATCTTATTTAATACATAAAAATGTAGTCTTTAATCGTTCGATTTTTTTTCGAAAAAAATGCCCGATTTATAGCCAAAAAACGTCCGTTTTTTTTTCGTTAAAATCGAACCATTAACTTTGACTGTCCGCCATTTTGTGAAAAATGAATATTTTCTCTAATCCTTCGATTAAAGACTAGTTTATACTTATATTTGACTAAATCCATCCGCATTTTTTTTCAGATGATCCACTGCGCGGCAATGTCGGTCACCGCAAACTGTGTATGTAAAAACATTATTTCATTGACGGCCATTTGCCACTAAACAATGTAATATTTTTCAATATAAAAATTACTGAAAGTTCTTCAAGATTTGTACTTTAAGCTGGTATATTGATCGATTAAACCAGTTTTGTAGTTTTCTTTAAAAAAATTCATGAAAAAAGCCTTTTTTGTGCTACAAGTGGGGGTAACGCCTTAACAAAAATAAAATCGATGCTCGCAATAGTTCCCGTGGCCTCGATCGGAAATTCCCCATATTACTGCCCCGAAATCGTCTCCAATTTTATCTTACTTCCGGTCAGATTGGGGAAGAAAGTCTGACGATGCTGCGAAAACGGTGGTAGGAGCATTGTTTATTTAACAAATATAAAATCGGTGCTCGGAATAGTTCCCGTGGCCTCGATCGGACATTCCCCATATTACTGCCCTGAAATCGTCTCCAATTTTATCTTACTTCCGGTCAGATTGGGGAAGGAAGTCTGACGATGCTGCGAAAACGGTGGTAGGAGCATTGTTGATTTAACAAATATAAAATCCGTGCTCGGATTGATTTCTGTGGCCTCGGTCGGACATTGCCGCTAATACTGCCCCGAATCCGTCTCCGATTTTATCTTACTTCCGGTCAGATTAAGGCGAGAATTCTGACAATGCTGCGAGATCGACGGTAGGAGCTTTGTTTATTTAACAAAGATAAAATCGGTGCTCGGTATATTTCCCGTGGCCCCGATCGGACATTCGCGATATTGCTGCCCCGAATTCGTCTCCGATTTTATCTTACTTCCTGTCACATTGAGTCAAGAAGTCTGACGATGCCGCGAGAACGACTGCAGGAGCATTGTTTATTTAACAAAGATAAAATCGGTCCTCGGAATGGTCCTCGGAGACTCGATCGGACATTCCTGATTTTATTACCCCGAATCCGTCTCCGATTTTATCTTACATCCGTTCAGATTGGGTAAGGAAGTCTGACGATGCTGCGAAAAAGGTGGTAGGGGCATTATTTATTTAACAAGGATAAAATCGGTCTTCGGAATGGTTCTTGGGGCCTCGATCGGACATTCCCGATATTACGGCCCTGAATACGTCTCCAATTTTATCTTACTTCCGGTCAGATTTGGGAAGGAATTCTGACGATGCGGCGAAAACGATAGTAAGAGTTTTGTTTATTTAACAAAGGTAAAATCGGTGCCCGAAATGATGATCGGGGCCTCGATTGGACATTCCCGATATTACTGCCCCGAGTTCTTCTCCGATTTTATCATACTTCCGGTCAGATTGAATCGAGGAGTCGATGCTGCGAAAACGATGGTAGGTGCATTGTTTATTTAACAAAGATAAAATCGTTGCTCGGGATGGTTCCCGTTGCCGCGATCGGACATTCCCGATATTACTGCCTCGAATTCGTCTCCGATTTGATCTTACTTTCGGTCAGATTGGGTTGAGAAGTCTAACGATGCCGCGAAATCGACGGTAGGAGCATTGTTTATTTAACAAAGATAAAATCGGTGCTCGGAATGGTTCCCGTGGCATCGATCGGACATTCCCGATATCACTGCCCTGAATCCGTCTCCGATTTTATCATGCTTCCGGTCAGATTGGGGATCGAAGTCTGACGATGCTGCGAAAACGGTGGTAGTAGCATTGTTTATTTAACAAATATAAAATCGATCCTCGGATTGGTTCCTGTGGCCTCAATCGGACATTCCCGAGTTTACTGCCCCGAATCCGTCTCCGATTTTATCTTACTTCCGATCAGATTAAGTCGAGAAGCCTGACGATGCTGCGAGAACGACGTCAGGAGCTTTGTTTATTTAACAGAGATAAAGCGATGCTCGGAATAGTTCCCGTGGCCTCGATCGGCCATACCCGAATTTACTACCCCGAATCCGTCTCCGATTTTATCGTACTTCCGGTTAGATTGGGTAAGGAAATCTGACGATGCTGCGAAAACGGTGGTAGGAGCATAGTTTATTTAACAAAGATAAAATCGGTGCTCGGAATACTTCTCGCGGCCTCGATCGCACATTCCTGATATAACTGCCCCGAGGTCGTCTCCGATTCTATATTACGTCCGGTCAGATTGGGTCGAGAAGTCTGACGATGCTGCGAAAACGACGGTAGGACCACAGTGTATTTAACAAAGATAAAATCAGTGCTCGGAATGGCTCTCGGGGCCTCGATCGGACATTCCCGATTTTACTGCCCCGAATCCGTCTCCGATTTTATCTTACTTCCGGTCAGATTAAGTAGAGAAGTCTGACGATGCTGCGAGAACGACGGTAGGAGCTTTTTTTATTTAACAAAGATAAAATCGGTACTCGGAATAGATCTCGGGGCCTCGATCGGACTTCCCGATATTACTGCCCCGAGTTCGTCTCCGATTTTATCTTACTTCCGGTGAGATTGGGATGAGAAGTCCAACAATGCTGCTAAAACGACGGTAGGAGCATATTTTATTTAACAAAGATAAAATCAGAGCTCGGAAAGGCTCTCGGGGCCTCCATCGGACATTCCCGATTTTACTACCTCGAATCCGTCTCCGTTTTTATCTTACTTCCGGTCAGATTGGGTAAGGAATTCTGACGATGCTGCGAAAACGGTGGTAAGGACATTGTTTATTGAACAAAGATAAAATCGTCTCCGATTTCATCTTACTTCCGGTAAGATTGGGTCGAGAAGTCTGACGAATCCGCGAAAACGACGGTAGGAGCATTGTTTATTTAACAAAGATCAAATCGGTGCTCGGAATAATTCTCGGGGCCTCGATCGGACTTCCCGATATTACCGCCCCGAGTTCGTCTCCGATTTTATCTTACTTCCGGTCAGATTAACTCGAGAAGTCTGACGATGCTGCGAAAACGACGGTAGGAGCGTTGTTTATTTAACGAAAATGGAATCGGTGCTCGGAATAGTTCCCGTGGCCTCGATCAGACATTCCCGATATTACTGCCCCGAATTCGTCTCCGATTTTATCTTGCTTCCGGTCAGATTGGGGAAGGAAGTCTGTCGATGCTGCGAAAAGGGTCGTAGGAGCAGCGTTTACTTAACAAATATAAAATCGGTGCTCGGAATGGTTCCCGTGGCCTCGGTCGGAAATTCCCGATACTACTGCCCCGAATCCGCCTCCGATTTTATCTTAGTTCCGGTCTGATTAAGTCGAGAAGTCTGACGATGCTGCGAGAACGACGGCAGGATCTTTGTTTATTTAAAAAAGATAAAATTGGTGCTCGGAATAGTTCCCGTGGCCTCGATCGGACATTCCCGATATTACTGCCCTGAATTCGTCTCCGATGTTATCTTACTTCCGGTGAGATTGGGATGGGAAGTCTAACGATGCTGCGAAAACGACGGTAGGAGCATAGTTTATTTAACAAAGATAAAATCAGTGCTCGGAATGGCTCTTGGGGCCTCGATCGGATATTCCCGATTTTACTACCCCGAATCCGTCTCCGATTTTATCTTACTTCCTGTCAGATTGGGTAAGGAAGTCTGACGATGCTGCGAAAACGGTGGTAGGAGCATTGATTAATGAACAAAGATATAATCGGTGCTCGGACTAGTTCTCGGGGCCTCGATCGGGCTTCCCGATATTACTGCCCCGACTTCGTCTCCGATTTTATCTTACTTCGGGTCAGAATGGGTCGAGAAGTCTGACAATGCTACGAAAACGACGGTAGGAGCATTGTTTATTCAACAAAGATAAAATCGGTGCTCGGAATGCTTCCCGTGGCCTCGATCAGACATTCCCGATATTACTGCCCTGAATCCGTCTCCGATTTTATCTTACTTCCGGTCAGATTGGGGAAGGAAGTCTGACGATGATGCGAAAACGGTAGTAGGAGCATTGTTTATTTAACAAATATAAAATCGGTGCTCGGAATGTGTCCCCTGGCCTCGATCGGACATTCCCGATATTACTGCTTCGAATCCGTCTCCGATTTTATCTTACTTCCGGTCAGATTAAGTCGAGTAGTCTGACGATGCTGCCAGAACGACGGTAGGAGCGTTGTTTATTTAAGTGGTTACCCTCACTTGCGATTTTGAACAAATCGATTTTTTTTATTGCATTTTTTTGAAGTATAAGTATCCGGGCCCATACTTTTGTATGGGCCCGGAGTAGATGACTCTATGCAAGTTTACAAAAAATAATATTTTCTTCGTGTAAACTGAAATTGAAACTTTAAACGCGTTTTTCTCAAAAATGCATTTCTGAAGTCGGTGACCAAGATTACTCGATCACTAAAGAACCGATCTTCTTGCAATTTTGTAGGCTTATTTAATACATAAAAATGTAGTCCTTAATCGTTCGATTTTTATTTCGAAAAAAATTTCCGTTTTATAGCCAAAAAACGGCCGTTTTTTTTCGTTAATATCGAACCATTAACTTTGCCTGTCCGATATTTTGTGAAAAATGAATATTTTTAAAAATCCTTCGATTGAAGACTAGTTTATACTTATATTTGACTAAATCCATCCGCATTTTTTTTCAGATGATCCACTTCGCCGCAATGTTGGTCTCCGCAAACCGTGTATATAAAAACATTATTTCATTGACGGCCATTTGCCACTACACAATGTAATATTTTTCAATAAATAAATTACTGAAAGTTCCTCAAGATGTGTTCTTTAAGGCAGAACACCACTGTGACCCCCTGTTTTTTGCCATTTTTCAAGAATTTTTTTTTGTGAGAACAAAAGAGATATTCGAAAAAAAATTTTTCGTTTTGTTCCTTGTTTATTGAAGATACATAAAAAAAAAAAATTTCAAATTTTTCACGCCCCATGGTGACGCTGGGGAAGCTCCCGCGTCAGGTACTGTTGATGCTGCAGTGGTTCGCCGCACGTAGCAGAACTCTCTTCAAAGTCGATCTGAAAAAAAATACCGAGTGTTTTCGTTAATAATATGATATTTTGAAGAGAAGTACACAGGGATTTGAAAAAATATTGATTTTTAAAAAATAGGCATGCTTTTGAAATTAAAGGACGATTTTCGAGCAAAATTTCTCGTCGACAATAGGCTATAACTTTTTTTATTATTGAGATATCGAAGAAATCCTATGTACTTCTTTAGATAATCTAGTTTTATTGATGCAGTCCAAATTTGAAGTCGATCGGATAAAAATTGCTCGAGTTCTGCTGCGTGCCGCACTCAAAAAAGTGGTTTTGAGAAAAACGCGTTCAAAGTTTTAGGTTTGTTAATTTATGTGATAAATTGGAAAAAAAATGTTTACCTTTAATCAGCGATGCCGGCACCATATAGCTGGCCTTCAAGAAGCAAATCATTGTCCCTAGCTTCTTTTCTCGAACTTGTAAAGGCTCTTCTTGCCTCTTCTGCAGCGTCTGTGAGCGAGCGCTCCGCCAGCTCGATCCGCGCTGCGTCGGTTTCAACGCAAAAATTGAAACAATTTGGGCCGATAGTTATCCCCAACGTCTCCAAAACTTTCATGAGGCTTCTCAGGCCATCATTGAATAATAATACCGCGATATCAGCTGCAATATCGACGATTTTTTTGCTCCCGGACTGACACTTGGGGGCTATTGCCCAAACGGATTTGTTGTAGCTTTCGTTGTTGTTTTGCGTGAAGCCGCCCAATCAACGCTGCAGCAAATCGTCTCTGCTCCAATTTTCGAAGACTGGCGAATTGTCTCCAATACTTTCTCAGAAAGAGGCGGCTTATGGCGATATTCAGAAATATTACCGCTTGCGAGCGCTCGCTGCCACGAACACCACGACTCGGCTCCCTGTGGGCAATCGTCATGTTGTGGCTCACGATCTGTGGATATTTAATGTTTGATAGTTGCTCAAATTGCCTTCCTCATTTTTTCAACATCATCGCTGTTCCTCCGAATAGCCAAGCCGTAATGTGTCCTCAACTCGTCAATCAATTTTCCGGTGAGCTTTCCTCTGCCAGACAATCCTTTTTGTTTTTTCACGATTGCGCGGAGGCGCGTCCCCATACGTTTTTGGACATGATCGATGCACGCTTTTTTTAATCTCGAAACCGAAGTATGGATCGCTATTCGATATGCCCAGAAACATTTTGGAATCGCCGTCACCAATATCATATTTATATTTTATGCCATAGAGCTCTTCAGACCGTTGAAACATTTTGACAGCTGAGTCGACTTCCATTTTTCCGGAGGAGCCGCTATAGTTCGCCTGGCACTCATCGTCGTGGGTACTTTTCCATTCCCAGTACTCCGCGGTGCTTTCTTTTTTTTCCCAATGCCCGCAAGCTATGCAATAGTAGTAGAGCTAGGCCGATTCTGACCCAAGGGGAGGTGGTGTGTCAAGAGTGGTGAAGCCAAGGTGGCGCCACCGTCGAGGAGAGGTCGCCGGGCGCGTGTGACGTCACAGAGAGGCCTATGTGGAGGGGGATCATGTGGTCCGTGGAGCGACTGGTGGTGGGGGGAATCCGCCGTCGATCTGTGTGCGTGCGTGCGTGCGTGCGTGCGTGTGTGTGCGTGTGTGTGTGTGTCCACTCCATCTCAAAGCTTGCCGACAGACAGGTCCTGACAGGTTTCTTGGAAAAGCGTGGGTGCATGTGTGTGTGTGTTATATGGGTCGGAAATTTTTCGGTTATATGGAAACGCTAGGCGCCACATGAAGGGCGGCGCCTTTCAAAGCCCATTATTTATGACATGCAGCTGGTTCCATTCCTACAGGCAATGTCAATTGCATCCGCCCCGTCTCAAAGCTCGCCGACACTCGAGACAGGTTCTGATAGGTTTCTCGGGAAAACTATAATCTTTATGGATCAAAGGGACCGCGGATGGACCACTTGAGCGCAGCTCTTGAAAAGGCGAGGTCTCCATTCCGGAATATAACGTCAAGATATTCGCATGTGCGAGTATGTACACAGTGCATCCGGCCAAGCACCCCCTGGACTTGACCAAAAACGAGCTCGAACAGGTTCCAAAGGTCTTGCTCCTAAAATATTGGGGTAAATATGTTGGCTTATTGTGGGATCGTTTGCCAGAACAACATCGGAATGACAGTGAAGTGATATCATATCTTTCATGCTTGGAGCATACGCCACAGATGAAAGATGACATCGATGGCCCCCCACCTCAACATCGGGAGTGTAAAAAATGCTGTGAAAATTCTCCACGTACGAGGTTCTTCGAACATGTTTGAACCTGTTTTTCGGGAGTGTGAAAAAATGTCTGGGGAAAATTCTCCACGGTTCTTCGAACGTGTTCGAACCTGTTATTCACGATTGGAAGAGAGGGGAGAGGCTTGAAAATTTGAGTGGGAGGCTTACGAGGGAGATTATATTTTTTGAGGACCAAGCTTAGACTGCTCTATTCCACTGTACCATCAACATCTAAAAGAATTTTGAAAGTGCGCGGAAAATGGATCTCTCGAGTATCAACAAATTCCTCCCAACGAAGAAGCTGTCAGAACTCCCCGTTAAGTCGGAACGACTAATCTCCGACATAAGGGCCGTACAAACTAAATTTGGGAAACGCTACATCGCAGACATCGCGGATGAGTTCTCTGTCTTCTTACCGGCGCGACTTGTGAAGGCCTTCGACCAAGATCCGACAATGTTCGAGGGTATGCTGCAAGTGGCACGCGATGGTCAACTCTGCATGCAGTATATTGGTGGAAAATACAACAGTGTTGAGTTCCGTCGTCTCTGAACATGGTGGACGTCGAAAAAAATTCGTTGAAACACCATCGTCGACCGGCTGGCCGCATCATCGAGCGTATGCTGCAACTGGCGCACAAATGGGTACATGCAGTTGGGGGGAATACAACAGCGTTCCATCGTTTCTGAGGCGTAAAAAATGACTAAATTTGTCGGGACACCATCATCGAACTGTTTGCACCACAGTCGTCTTACCATCGTTTTCGACGCTTAGTGTTGACTATAAAAAGAATGTATATGTTCGATAGAATTGTAAATGATGGATGTTTTCACCGTAGAATAAAGAATACAAAGCATATATATTTTCATCGAAATGTGTTTTATTCATTCAAAAAAATCCCTTGCTCACGCTTCGTATACGCTCAACCAGCTTTTCACGGATTTTACATTCTCATGGGCGCAGTTCGTGTTGAAGGGATGATGGGGGCATTTGGAGTTCATGATTTACGGCAGTTTCTGCAGCAATGGGCAGAGTCTCCAAGTCGATGACGTTTGTCGCAGGATCTGTGAATCTTGATAGCCATGCGCAATTCTCAAATCCCTTGGCATAGATGATAGGATCTCGATGCAAGAGTTCTCGAATTGTCTTTCTAGCTGCTTCGTATGGTATGCCATTGTCATCCCATCGTAATCCATGGAAATTGCGTTCCAGCCACTTGTTTGTCATTTTGTACTTGGCCGGTAGAGTCCCATGCAAATGGTGCATCGAAGGCGCGCGTCAGCGGTTCAGCATTCTTCTCATGGAGTTTAACGATAGACATCTCCTTGAGGACAAATTCATTGACAGGTCTCTTGAAGCCCTGCACATCGACGATAGGCTCCATGTTGACTGAAGTGGATGAGAATCATCGGCATGATTTTATACCATTTTTTTTAACTCCACCACTGATGGGATTGTACTCTTCGTGAGACGTTCGAGAGACTTCCGAAGACATTCATAAGACGTTCGAAGACATTCAAGAGACGTTCAAAAATATTCATAAGGCGTTTGAAGACATGCATGAGGGGTTCAAAGAGTTTCAAAAGACTTTCTACAACGTCATGAGACGTTTGAAGATGTTCGTGAGACATTCAAGAGCCTTTCGAAAACGTTTAAAGACTTTCATGAGAGGTTCGAAGACGTTCAAAAGATCTGTGACGATATTCATAATATGTTTGAAGACATCGATGAGGGGTTTGAAGACGTTTAAGAAACTTTTAAAGACAATCACGGGGGGGGGGGCGTTGGAAGATGTTCAAAAAACTTCCGAATTCGTTCAACAGACATTTGATGACATTCATAATACGTTTGAAGACATTTATGAGGGGTTCGAAGATGCTTGAGAGAGACTTTCAAAGACATTCACGAGGGGTTTGTCCGAAGACCTATATAAGACGTTTGAAGACATTCAAGAGACGTTCGAAAACATTCATAAGTCGTTTGAAGACATGCATGAGGGGTTCAAAGAGTTTCAAGAGACTTTCTACGACGTTCATGGGACGCTTAAAGATGTTCGTGAGACATTCAAGAGATCTTTGACGACATTCATAATACGTTTGAAGACATCGATGAGGGGTTCGAAGATGTTTTAGAGACTTTCAAAGACATTCACGAGGGGTTTGAAGACGTTCAAGAAACATTCGACTCCGTTCAAGAGCCTTTTAGACATTCAAGAGATCTTTGACAATATTCATAATACGTCTGAAAACATCGATGAGGGGTTCGACGACGTTTCAGAGACTTTCAAAGACATTCACGAGGGGTTTGAAGACGTTCAAGAGACATTCGACGACATTCATGATACGTTTGAAGACATTCATGAGGGTTTCCAAGACGCTTGAGAGACTTTCAAAGACATTCACGAGGCGTTCGAAGACGTTCAAGAGAATTTCGATAGCATTCATAATACGTTTGAAGGCATTCATAAGGGGTTCGAAGACGTTTAGAAGACTTTCGACGACACTCATAATACGTTTGAAGACGTTCAAGAGACTTTCGAAGATGCTTAAGAGACTTTCAGAGACATTCGCGAGAGGTGCGAAGACGTTCAGAGACTTTCGAAGACATTCAAGAGATCTTTGACAATATTCATAATACGTTTGAAGACATCGATGAGGGGTTCGAAGAAGCTTGACAGACTTTAAAAGGCATTCACGAGAGTTTCGAAGACGTTCAAGAGACTTTCGACGACATTCATAATACGTTTGAAGACATTCATGAGGGGTTCGAAGACGCTTGAGAGACTTTCAAAGACATTCACGAGCGGTTCGAAGACGTTTAAAAGACTTTCGACGACACTCATAATACGTTTGAAGACGTTCAAGAGACTTTCGAAGACATTCAAGAGATCTTTGACAATATTCATAATAAGATTGAAGACATCGATAAGGGGTTCGAAAACGCTTGAGAGACTTTCAAAGGCATTCACGAGAGTTTCGAAGACGTTCAAGAGACTTTCAACGACATTCATAAGACGTTTGTAGACATTCATGAGGGGTTCGAAGACGCTTGAGAGACTTTCAAAGACATTCACGAGGGGTTTGAAGACGTTTAAAAGACTTTCGAATACGTTCGAGAGACTTTCAGAGACATTTGCGAGAGGTGCGAAGACGTTCAGAGACTTCCGAAGACATTCAAGAGACTTTCGAATACGTTCAAGAGACTTTCAGAGACATTCATGAGGGGTTCGAAGACGCTTGAGAGAAATTCAAAGGCATTCACGAGGGTTTCGAAGACGTTCAAGAGACTTTCAGAGACATTCGCGAGAGGTGCGAAGACGTTCAGAGACTTTCGACGACATTCATGATACGTTTGAGTACATTCATGAGGGGTTCGAAAACGCTTAAGAGAGACTTTCAAAGACATTCACGAGTGGTTTTAAGACGTTTAAAAGACTTTCGACGACACTCATAATACGTTTGAAGACGTTCAAGAGACTTTCGAATACGTTCAAGAGTCTTTCAGAGACATTCATGAGGGGTTCGAAGACGCTTGAGAGACTTTCAAAGGCCTTCACGAGGGTTTCGAATACGTTCAAGAGACTTTCAGAGACATTCGCGAGAGGTTTGAAGACTTTCAAGAGATCTGTGACGATATTCCGAATATGTTTGAAGACATCGATGAGGGGTTCGAAGATGTTCAAAAACTTTCGAATTCCTTCATAATACGGTTGAAGACATTCATGAGGCGCTCGAAGACGCTTGAGAGACTTTCAAAAACATTCACGAGAGGTGCGAAGACGTTCAGAGACCTTCGAAGACATTCCAAAGATCTTTGACAATATTCATAATACGTTTGAAGACATCGATGGGGGTTCGAAGACGCTTAAGAGAGACTT
The DNA here is from genome assembly GCA_944452715.1 of Ophion slaviceki. NCBI lineage: Eukaryota > Metazoa > Arthropoda > Insecta > Hymenoptera > Ichneumonidae > Ophion > Ophion slaviceki. The sequence continues at coordinate 43,575,076 of OX101786.1, forward strand.
TCAAAGGCATTCACGAGAGTTTCGATGACGTTCAAGAGACTTTCTACGACTTTCATGATACGTTTAAAGACATTCATGAGGGGTTCAAAGACTTTCAAGATACTTTCGACAGCATTCATAATACGTTTGGAAACATTCATGAGGGGTTCAAAGACACTTGAGAGACTTTCAGACATTGACGACGGGTTCGAAGACGTTTAAAAGACTTTCGACGACACTCATAATACGTTCGAAGACATTCATGAGGGGTTCGAAGACGCTTAAGAGACTTTCAGAGACATTCGCGAGAGGTGTGAAGACGTTCAGAGACTTTCGAAGACATTCAAGAGATCTTTTACAATATTCATAATACGTTTGAAGACATCGATGTGGGGTTCGACGACGTTTTAGAGACGTTCAAAAGACTTTCGACGACACTCATAATACGTTTGAAGACATTCATGAGTGGTTCGAAGACGCTTGAGAGACTTTCAAAGACATTCACGAGAGGTGCGAAGACCTTCAGAGACCTTCGAAGACATTCGAGAGATCTTTGACAATATTCATAATACGTTCGAAGACATCGATGAGGGGTTCGCCGATGTTTTAGAGACTTTCAAAGACATTTACGAGGGGTTTGAAGACGTTCAGAGACCTTCGGGGACATTCAAGAGACTTTCAGAGACATTCGCGAGAGGTGCGAAGACGTTCAGAGACTTTCGAAGACATTCAAGAGATCTTTGACAATATTCATAATACGTTTGAAGACATTCATGAGGGGTTCGAAGACGCTTGAGAGACTTTCAAAGGCATTCACGAAGGTTTCGACGACGTTCAAGAGACTTTCATAGACATTCGCGAGAGGTGCGAAGACGTTCAGACTTTCGAAGACATGCAAGAGATCTTTGACAATATTCATAATACGTTTGAAGACATCGATGAGTGGTTCGACGATGTTTTAGAGACATTCGACGACATTCATAATACGTTTGAAGACATTCATGCGCGTTTCGAAGACGCTTAACAAACTTTCAAAGACATTCGCGAGCGGTTCGAAGACGTTCAAGAGACTTTTGACGACTTTCACAATACGTTTGAGGACGTTTGTTGGGTGCGCACCCAAACAAACTCAAACACATTTTACCAAAAGTGTGAAAATCCCAAACAATTCCAGCGAAACTCAAACGTCATGAATATCTTTGGTTTATGGATGTCGTCGAATATCGTATTATGAATGTCTTCAAAATTCTCTTGAACGACTTCAAACCGCTCGCGAATGTCTTTGAAAGTCTCTCAAGCGTCGTCGAAATGCTCATGAATGTCCTCACACGTATTGTGAATGTCGTCAAAAGTCTCTTGAACGTCTTCGAACACCTCGTGAATGTCTTTGAAAATCTCATGAACGTCTTCAAACCGCTCGCGAATGTCTTTGAAAGTTTGTTAAGCGTCTTCCAAACGCGCATGAATGTCTTCAAACGTATTATGAATGTCGTCGAATGTCTCTAAAACATCATCGAACCACTCATCGATGTCTTCAAACGTATTATGAATATTGTGAAAGATCTCTTGCATGTATTCGAAAGTCTCTGAACGTCTTCGCACCTCTCGCGAATGTCTATGAAAGACTCTTGAACGTATTCGAAACCCTCGCGAATGCCTTTGAAAGTCTCCCAAGCGTCTTCGAACCACTCATGAATGTCTTCAAACGTATTATGAATATTGTCAAAGATCTCTTGAATGTCTTCGAAAGTCTCTGAACGTCTTAAAACCCCTCGTAAATGTCTTTGAAAGTCTCTAAAACATCGGCGAACCCCTCAACGATGTCTTCGAACGTATTATGAATATTGTCAAAGATCTCTTGAATGTCTTCGAAGGTCTCTGAAGGTGTTCGCACCTCTCGTGAATGTCTTCAAACGTATTATGAGTGTCATCGAAAGTCTTTTGAACGTCTTCGAAGCTCTCGTGAATGTCTTTGAAAGTCTCGCTTAAGCTTCTTCGAACCCCTCATGAATGTCTTCAAACGTATCATGAATGTCGTTGAAAGTCTTTTGAACGTCTCTAAAACGTCGTCGAACCCCACATCGATGTCTTCAAACGTATTATGAATATTGTCAAAGATCTCTTGAATGTCTTCGAAAGTCTCTGAACGTCTTCACATCTCTCGCGAATGTCTCTGAAAGTCTCTTAAGCGTCTTCGAACCCCCCATGAATGTCTTCAAACGCCTTATGAATGTTTTTGAATCATCTCTTGAATGTCTTCGAAAGTCTCTGGAACGTCTCACGAAGAGTACAATGCCATTAGTGGTGGAGTTAAAAAAAATGGTATAAAATCATGCCGATGATTCTCATCCACTTCAGTTAACATGGAGCTTATCGTCGATGTGCAGGGCTTCAAGAGACCTGTCAACGAATTTGTCCTGAAGGAGATGTCTATCGTTAAACTCCATGAGAAGAATGCTGAACCGCTGACGCGCGCCTTCGATGCACCATTTGCATGGGACTCTACCGGCCAAGTACAAAATGACAAACAAGTGGCTGGAACGCAATTTCCATGGATTACGATGGGATGACAATGGCATACCATACGAAGCAGCTAGAAAGACAATTCGAGAACTCTTGCATGGAGATCCTATCATCTATGCAAAGGGATTTGAGAAATGCGCATGGCTATCAAGATTCACAGATCCTGCGACAATCGTCATCGACTTGGAGACTCTGGACTGTCTATTGCTGCAGAAGCTGCCGTAAATCATAAACTCCAAATGCCCCCACCATCCCTTCAACACGAACTGCGCCCATGAGAATGTAAAATCGGTGAAAAGCTGGTTGAGCGTATACGAAGCGTGAGCGAGAGATTTTTTTGTATGAATAAAACACATTTCGATGAAAATATATATGATTTGTATTCTTTATTTTACGGTGAAAACAATCATCATTTACAATTCGATCAAACATATACAATTTTTTTCATAGTCAACACTAAGCGTCCAAAACGATGGTAAGACGACTGTGGTGCAAACAGTTTGATGATGGTGTCCCAACGAATTTAGTATTTTTTTTCCGCCTCAGAGACGATGGAACGCTGTTGTATTCCCCCCAACTGCATGTACCCATTTGTGCGCCAGTTGCAGCATACGCTCGATGATGCGGCCAGCCGTTCGACGATGGTGTTTCAACGATTTTTTTTCCCCGTCCACCATGTTCAGAGACGTCGGAACTCAACACTGTTGTATTTTCCACCAATATACTGCATGCAGAGTTGACCATCACGTGCCACTTGCAGCATACCCTCGAACATTGTCGGATCTTGGTCGAAGGCCTTCACAAGTCGCGCCGGTAAGAAGACAGAGAACTCATCCGCGATGTCTGGGATGTAGCGTTTCCCAAATTTAGTTTGTACGGACCTTATGTCGGAGATTAGTCATTCCGACTTAACGGGGAGTTCTGCCAGCTTCTTCGTTGGGAGGAATTCCGCCATCCGGCCAACTTTGTTGATACTCGAGAGATCCATTTTCCGCGCACTTTCAAAATTCTTTTACATGTTGATGGTGCAGTGGAATAGTGCAGTCTAAGCTTGGTCCTCAAAAAATATAATCTCCCTCGTAAGCCTCCCACTCAAATTTTAAAGCCTCTCCCCTCTTTTCCAATCGTGAAAAACAGGTTCGAACATGTTCGAAGAACCGTGGAGAATTTTCCCCAGACATTTTTCAAACTCCCGAAAAACAGGTTCAAACACGTTCGAAGAACCTCGTTTGTGGAGAATTTTCACAGCATTTTTTACACTCCCGACGTTGAGGTGTGGGGCCATCGATGTCATCTTTCATCTGTGGCGTATGCTCCAAGCATGGAAGATATGATATCACTTCACTGTCATTCCAATGTTGTTCTGGCAAACGATTCCACAATAAGTCAACATATTTACCCCAATATTTTAGGAGCAAGACCTTTGGAACCTGTTCGAGCTCGTTTTTGGTCAAGTCCAGGGGGTGCTTGGCCGGATGCACTGCGTACATACTCGCACATGCGAACATCTTGACGTTATATTCCGGAATGAAGACCTCGCCTTTTCAAGAGCTGCGCTCGAGTGGTCCAACCGCGGTCCCTTTGATCCCTAAAGATTATAGTTTTCCCGAGAAACCTGTCAGGACCTATCTCGAGTGTCGGCGAGCTTTGAGACGGGGCGGATGCAATTGACATTGCCTTTCGGAATGGAACCAGCTGCATGTCATAAATAATGGGCTTTGAAAGGCGCCGCCCTTCATGTGGCGCCTAGCGTTTCCATATAACCGAAAATTTTCCGACCCATATATGGTTGTCACACACACACACATGCACGCACACTTTTCCAAGAAACCTGTCAGAACCTCTCTGTCGGCGAGCTTTGAAATGGAGTGGACACACACACACACACACACACACACACACACACACACGCACACGCACGCACGCACATGCACGCACGTACGCACGCGCAAACACACACCCACGCACACACACACACACGCGCGCGCGCACACAGATAGACGGCGGATTCCCCCCACCACCAGTCGCTCCGCGGACCACATGACCCCCCTCCACATAGGCCTCTCTGTGACGTCACACGCGCCCGGCGACCTCCCCACGACGGTGGCGCCACCTTGGCTTCACCACTCTTGACACTCCACCTCCCCTTGGGTCGGAATCGGCCTAGCTCTAATACTTGCAATATTTCGATTTCACCATAACGTCGATCACTTTTTTAGTGTACCAGCCGATTAGCGATGTTATGCCGAAAAGCGAGCTGAAACCGCGCTTACGCCACGAACCGTCGCTTGAAACGATAATTCCGTCCTCCACCCCATTTTCCAACGAAATTGTCTCCTCCTCAAGTGCAGCCTTTTGTTTGTTCACTGTGCTCACAGCTTCAGTGGCAATCGAAATCGAATTTAAGATTCGATCGTAGAAATACTGAAATATGGGGCGCGGTAGGTCTATAAATGCACAAAACTTCATCAGGCCATTCAAACCGACGCCAAGAAGACGCATACTGAATACGATCCGACGATTTATTTCGTATGCATTGTCAATCATAGGACACGAATTGATTTGCACTTTTTCACAATGGCCGCAATCGACCTCGATTTTGAATCCGTTTTCAGTAAACTTTATATCGCGATCACACACTTTGCACTTCACTAACGTCGATATAATGTTCAATGCATTGACGAGGTGTACTATACGATAACCGAAATCGTTAGTAACACCGACTTCTAAATCGTCCGACGATTTTAACTTTTTTGCCGACGTGCTCACATACTCTGCAGAACGATTTTCGGAGCTATAACGGTTCGGAGGGTTTCGATTCGAAATTTTCGTTCGACACCTCGTCACATAGCTCCATTTTGTTCCCTTTTTCCCCGCGTACACTTTCGGATTATCCATTTCGATGTGCAAAGAATAAGTCTGAACATTCGATATTTATACACGAAACGATTCGAAGCGTTTAGACACGAATAGCGTGGCTTCTATTCGCAAACTGACGCTATGACGCTATCCCTATACGTGCCTAGAAAATTTTTCAATTATCGCCACCTATGGCTTTTTTCGAAACTATATTTATAACAATAGCCCGTTTTTGTGAAGGGAGACAAAAGAATACCTGGGAAAGACCCGCAGGCCCTGGGAAAAGCCCGGTACACCTGCCGACCCTGAGACGGGCAGCTGCGCGGGAACCCCAGCGTCATGGAGCGCTGCACCGCTCCACAACATATTCAATATCTCCGAAAATAATTATTTTTTCGACCTGGGTCCAACGGCATCTTAATCTTAAATGTATTTTAGATTTTTCTAGATGGTTTGCAAAAAATCGATTTTTTGAAGCCGTCACAGTGGTGTTGCCCCATAAGATGGAATATTGATCGATTAAAAAAGTTTTGTAGTTTTCTTTAAAAAAATTCATGAAAAAGGCCTTTTTTGCGCTACAAGTTGGGGTAACGCCTTAACAAAAATCCAATCGGTGCTCGGAATAGTTCCCGTGGCCTCGACCGGACAATCCCCATATTACTGCCCCGAAATCGTCTCCAATTTTATCTCACTTCCGGTCAGATTGGGGAAGGAAGTCTGACGATGCTGCGAAAACGGTGGTAGGAGCATCGTTTATTTAACAAATATAAAATCGGTGCTCGGAATGAAATCCCGTGGCCTCGGTCGCACATTCCCGATATTACTGCCCCGAATTCGTCTCCGATTTTATCTTACTTCCGGTCAGATTAAGGCGAGAAGTCTGACGATGCTGCGAGAACGACGGTAGGAGCTTTGTTTATTTAACAAAGATAAAATCGGTGCTCGGTATATTAGTCGTGGCCCCGATCGGACATTCCCGATATCACTGCCCCGAATTCGTCTTAGATTTTATCTTATTTCCGGTCAGATTGAGTCAAGAAGTCTGACGATGCTGCGAGAACGACGGAAGGAGCATTGTTTATTTAACAAAGATAAAATCGGTCCTCGGAATGGTTCTCGGAGACTCGATCGGACATTCCTGATTTTATTACCCCGAATCCGTCTCCGATTTGATCTTACTTCCGGTCAGATTGGGTTGAGAAGTCTAACGATGCTGCGAAATCGACGGTCGGAGCAATGTTTATTTAACAAAGATAAAATCGGTGCTCGGAATGGTTCCCGTGGTCTCGATCGGACATTCCCGATATTACTGCCCTGAATCCGTGTCCGATTTTATCAAACTTCCGGTCAGATTGGGGAAGGAAGGCTGACGATGCCGCGAAAACGGTAGTAGGAGCGATGTTTATTTAACAAATATAAAATCGGTACTCGTAATGTTTCCCGTGGCCTCGATCGGACATTCATGATATTACTGCCCCGAATCCGTCTACGATTTTATCTTACTTCCGGTCAGATTAAGTCGAGAAGTCTGACGATGCTGCGAGAACGACGGAAAGAGCATTGTTTCTTTAACAAAGATAAAATCGGTCCTCGGAATGGTTCTCGGGGACTCGATCGGACATTCCTGATTTTATTACCCCGAATCCGTCTCCGATTTTATCTTACTTCCGGTCAGATTGGGTTAAGAAGTCTAACGATGCTGCGAAATCGACGGTCGGAGCGTTGTTTATTTAACAAAGATAAAATCGGTGCTCGGAATGGTTCCCGTGGTCTCGATCGGACATTCCCGATATTACTGCCCTTAATCCGTCTCCGATTTTATCAAAGTTCCGGTCAGATTGGGGTAGGAAGGCTGACGATGCCGCGAAAACGGTAGTAGGAGCGATGTTTATTTAACAAAAATAAAATCGGTGCTCGTAATGTTTCCGGTGGCCTCGATCGGACATTCCCGATATTACTGCCCCGAATTCGTCTCCGATTTCATCTTAGTTCCGGTCAGATTGGGGAAAAAAGTCTGACGATGCTGCGAAAACGGTGGTTGGAGCATCGTTTATTTAAAAAATATAAAATCGGTGCTCGGAATGGTTCCCGTGGCCTCGGTCGGACATTCCCGATATTACTGCCCCGAATCCATCTCCCATTTGATCTTACTTCCGGTCAGATTAAGGCGAGAAGTCTGACTATGCTGCGAGAACGACGGTAGGAGCTTTGTTTATTGAACAAAGATAAAATCGGTGCTCGGTATATTTCCGGTGGTCTCGATCGGACATCCCCGATATTACTGCCCCAAATTCGTCTCCGATTTTATCTTACTTCCGGACAGATTGAGTCAAGAAATCTGACGATGCTGCGAGAACGACGGTAGGAGCTTTGTTTATTTCACAAAGATGAAACCGGTGCTCGGAATGGTTCTCGGAGCTTCGATCGGACATTCCCGATATTAATGCCCCGAATTCGTCTCCTATTTCATCTCACTTCCGGTAAGATTGGGTCGAGAAGTCTGACGATTCTGCGAGAACGACGGTAGGAGCATTGTTTATTTAACAAAGATAAAATCGCTTCTCGGAATGGTTCTAGGAGCCTCGATCGGACATTTCCGATATTACTGCCCCGAATTCATCTCCGATTTTATCTTACTTCCGGTCAGATTAAGGCGAGAAGTCTGACGATGCTGCGAGAACGACGGTAGGAGCTTTGTTTATTTAACAAAGATAAAATCGGTGCTCGGTATATTAGTCGTGGCCCCGATCGGACATTCCCGATATCACTGCCCCGAATTCGTCTTAGATTTTATCTTATTTCCGGTCAGATTGAGTCAAGAAGTCTGACGATGCTGCGAGAACGACGGAAGGAGCATTGTTTATTTAACAAAGATAAAATAGGTCCTCGGAATGGTTCTCGGAGACTCGATCGGACATTCCTGATTTTATTACCCCGACTCCGTCTCCGATTTTATCTTACATCCGGTCAGATTGCGGTGAGAAGTCTAACGATGGTGCGAAATCGACGGTCGGAGCATTGTTTATTTAACAAAGATAAAATCGGTGCTCGGAATGGCTCCCGTGGTCTCGATCGGACATTCCCGATATAACTGCCCTGAATCCGTCTCCGATTTTATCATACTTCCGGTCAGGTTGGGGAAGGAAGGCTGACGATGCTGCGAAAACGGTGGTAGGAACATTGTTTATTTAACAAATATAAAATCGGTGCTCGGATTGGTTCCTGTGGCCTCAATCGGACATTCCCGAGTTTACTGCCGCGAATCCGTCTCCGATTTTATCTTACTTCCGATCAGATTCAGTTGAGAAGTCTGACGATGCTGCGAGAACGACGGTAGGAGCTTTGTTTATTTAACAGAGATAAAATTGGTGCTCGGAATAGTTCCCGTGGCCTCGATAGGCCATTCCCGATTTTACTAACCCGAATCCGTCACCGATTTTATCGTACTTCCGGTGAGATTGGGCAAGGAACTCTGACGATGCTGCGAAAACGGTGGTAGGAACATAGTTTATTTAACAAAGATAAAATCGGTGCTCGGAATAGTTCTCGGGGCCTCGATCGGACATTCCCGATATAACTGCCATGAGGTCGTCTCCGATATTATCTTACGTCCGGTCAGATTGAGTCGAGAAGTCTGACGATGCTGCGAAAACGACGGTAGGACCATAGGTTACTTAACAAAGATAAAATCAGTGCTCGGAATGGTTCTCGGAGACTCGATCGGACATTCCTGATTTTATTACCCCGAATCCGTCTCCGATTTGATCTTACTTCCGGTCAGATTGGGTTGAGAAGTCTAACGATGCTGCGAAATCGACGGTCGGAGCAATGTTTATTTAACAAAGATAAAATCGGTGCTCGGAATGGTTCCCGTGGTCTCGATCGGACATTCCCGATATTACTGCCCTGAATCCGTGTCCGATTTTATCAAACTTCCGGTCAGGTTGGGGAAGGAAGGCTGACGATGCCGCGAAAACGGTAGTAGGAGCGATGTTTATTTAACAAATATAAAATCGGTACTCGTAATGTTTCCCGTGGCCTCGATCGGACATTCCCGATATTACTGCCCCGAATCCGTCTACGATTTTATCTTACTTCCGGTCAGATTAAGTCGAGAAGTCTGACGATGCTGCGAGAACGACGGAAAGAGCATTGTTTCTTTAACAAAGATAAAATCGGTCCTCGGAATGGTTCTCGGGGACTCGATCGGACATTCCTGATTTTATTACCCCGAATCCGTCTCCGATTTTATCTTACTTCCGGTCAGATTGGGTTAAGAAGTCTAACGATGCTGCGAAATCGACGGTCGGAGCGTTGTTTATTTAACAAAGATAAAATCGGTGCTCGGAATGGTTCCCGTGGTCTCGATCGGACATTCCCGATATTACTGCCCCAAATTCGTCTCCGATTTTATCTTACTTCCGGACAGATTGAGTCAAGAAATCTGACGATGCTGCGAGAACGACGGTAGGAGCTTTGTTTATTTCACAAAGATGAAACCGGTGCTCGGAATGGTTCTCGGAGCTTCGATCGGACATTCCCGATATTAATGCCCCGAATTCGTCTCCTATTTCATCTCACTTCCGGTAAGATTGGGTCGAGAAGTCTGACGATTCTGCGAGAACGACGGTAGGAGCATTGTTTATTTAACAAAGATAAAATCGCTTCTCGGAATGGTTCTAGGAGCCTCGATCGGACATTTCCGATATTACTGCCCCGAATTCATCTCCGATTTTATCTTACTTCCGGTCAGATTAAGGCGAGAAGTCTGACGATGCTGCGAGAACGACGGTAGGAGCTTTGTTTATTTAACAAAGATAAAATCGGTGCTCGGTATATTAGTCGTGGCCCCGATCGGACATTCCCGATATCACTGCCCCGAATTCGTCTTAGATTTTATCTTATTTCCGGTCAGATTGAGTCAAGAAGTCTGACGATGCTGCGAGAACGACGGAAGGAGCATTGTTTATTTAACAAAGATAAAATAGGTCCTCGGAATGGTTCTCGGAGACTCGATCGGACATTCCTGATTTTATTACCCCGACTCCGTCTCCGATTTTATCTTACATCCGGTCAGATTGCGGTGAGAAGTCTAACGATGGTGCGAAATCGACGGTCGGAGCATTGTTTATTTAACAAAGATAAAATCGGTGCTCGGAATGGCTCCCGTGGTCTCGATCGGACATTCCCGATATAACTGCCCTGAATCCGTCTCCGATTTTATCATACTTCCGGTCAGGTTGGGGAAGGAAGGCTGACGATGCTGCGAAAACGGTGGTAGGAACATTGTTTATTTAACAAATATAAAATCGGTGCTCGGATTGGTTCCTGTGGCGTCAATCGGACATTCCCGAGTTTACTGCCGCGAATCCGTCTCCGATTTTATCTTACTTCCGATCAGATTCAGTTGAGAAGTCTGACGATGCTGCGAGAACGACGGTAGGAGCTTTGTTTATTTAACAGAGATAAAATTGGTGCTCGGAATAGTTCCCGTGGCCTCGATAGGCCATTCCCGATTTTACTAACCCGAATCCGTCACCGATTTTATCGTACTTCCGGTGAGATTGGGCAAGGAACTCTGACGATGCTGCGAAAACGGTGGTAGGAACATAGTTTATTTAACAAAGATAAAATCGGTGCTCGGAATAGTTCTCGGGGCCTCGATCGGACATTCCCGATATAACTGCCATGAGGTCGTCTCCGATATTATCTTACGTCCGGTCAGATTGAGTCGAGAAGTCTGACGATGCTGCGAAAACGACGGTAGGACCATAGGTTACTTAACAAAGATAAAATCAGTGCTCGGAATGGTTCTCGGAGACTCGATCGGACATTCCTGATTTTATTACCCCGAATCCGTCTCCGATTTGATCTTACTTCCGGTCAGATTGGGTTGAGAAGTCTAACGATGCTGCGAAATCGACGGTCGGAGCAATGTTTATTTAACAAAGATAAAATCGGTGCTCGGAATGGTTCCCGTGGTCTCGATCGGACATTCCCGATATTACTGCCCTGAATCCGTGTCCGATTTTATCAAACTTCCGGTCAGGTTGGGGAAGGAAGGCTGACGATGCCGCGAAAACGGTAGTAGGAGCGATGTTTATTTAACAAATATAAAATCGGTACTCGTAATGTTTCCCGTGGCCTCGATCGGACATTCCCGATATTACTGCCCCGAATCCGTCTACGATTTTATCTTACTTCCGGTCAGATTAAGTCGAGAAGTCTGACGATGCTGCGAGAACGACGGAAAGAGCATTGTTTCTTTAACAAAGATAAAATCGGTCCTCGGAATGGTTCTCGGGGACTCGATCGGACATTCCTGATTTTATTACCCCGAATCCGTCTCCGATTTTATCTTACTTCCGGTCAGATTGGGTTAAGAAGTCTAACGATGCTGCGAAATCGACGGTCGGAGCGTTGTTTATTTAACAAAGATAAAATCGGTGCTCGGAATGGTTCCCGTGGTCTCGATCGGACATTCCCGATATTACTGCCCCAAATTCGTCTCCGATTTTATCTTACTTCCGGACAGATTGAGTCAAGAAATCTGACGATGCTGCGAGAACGACGGTAGGAGCTTTGTTTATTTAACAAAGATAAAATCGGTGCTCGTAATGTTTCCGGTGGCCTCGATCGGACATTCCCGATATTACTGCCCCGAATTCGTCTCCGATTTCATCTTAGTTCCGGTCAGATTGGGGAAAAAAGTCTGACGATGCGGCGAAAACGGTGGTTGGAGCATCGTTTATTTAAAAAATATAAAATCGGTGCTCGGAATGGTTCCCGTGGCCTCGGTCGGACATTCCCGATATTACTGCCCCGAATCCATCTCCCATTTGATCTTACTTCCGGTCAGATTAAGGCGAGAAGTCTGACTATGCTGCGAGAACGACGGTAGGAGCTTTGTTTATTGAACAAAGATAAAATCGGTGCTCGGTATATTTCCGGTGGTCTCGATCGGACATCCCCGATATTACTGCCCCAAATTCGTCTCCGATTTTATCTTACTTCCGGACAGATTGAGTCAAGAAATCTGACGATGCTGCGAGAACGACGGTAGGAGCTTTGTTTATTTCACAAAGATGAAACCGGTGCTCGGAATGGTTCTCGGAGCTTCGATCGGACATTCCCGATATTAATGCCCCGAATTCGTCTCCTATTTCATCTCACTTCCGGTAAGATTGGGTCGAGAAGTCTGACGATTCTGCGAGAACGACGGTAGGAGCATTGTTTATTTAACAAAGATAAAATCGCTTCTCGGAATGGTTCTAGGAGCCTCGATCGCACATTTCCGATATTACTGCCCCGAATTCATCTCCGATTTTATCTTACTTCCGGTCAGATTGGGTGAGGAAAGTTAACGATGCTGCGAGAACGACGGTAGGAGCTTTGTTTATTTAACAGAGATAAAATTGGTGCTCGGAATAGTTCCCGTGGCCTCGATAGGCCATTCCCGATTTTACTAACCCGAATCCGTCACCGATTTTATCGTACTTCCGGTGAGATTGGGCAAGGAACTCTGACGATGCTGCGAAAACGGTGGTAGGAACATAGTTTATTTAACAAAGATAAAATCGGTGCTCGGAATAGTTCTCGGGGCCTCGATCGGACATTCCCGATATAACTGCCATGAGGTCGTCTCCGATATTATCTTACGTCCGGTCAGATTGAGTCGAGAAGTCTGACGATGCTGCGAAAACGACGGTAGGACCATAGGTTACTTAACAAAGATAAAATCAGTGCTCGGAATGGTTCTCGGAGACTCGATCGGGCATTCCTGATTTTATTACCCCGAATCCGTCTCCGATTTGATCTTACTTCCGGTCAGATTGGGTTGAGAAGTCTAACGATGCTGCGAAATCGACGGTCGGAGCAATGTTTATTTAACAAAGATAAAATCGGTGCTCGGAATGGTTCCCGTGGTCTCGATCGGACATTCCCGATATTACTGCCCTGAATCCGTGTCCGATTTTATCAAACTTCCGGTCAGGTTGGGGAAGGAAGGCTGACGATGCCGCGAAAACGGTAGTAGGAGCGATGTTTATTTAACAAATATAAAATCGGTACTCGTAATGTTTCCCGTGGCCTCGATCGGACATTCCCGATATTACTGCCCCGAATCCGTCTACGATTTTATCTTACTTCCGGTCAGATTAAGTCGAGAAGTCTGACGATGCTGCGAGAACGACGGAAAGAGCATTGTTTCTTTAACAAAGATAAAATCGGTCCTCGGAATGGTTCTCGGGGACTCGATCGGACATTCCTGATTTTATTACCCCGAATCCGTCTCCGATTTTATCTTACTTCCGGTCAGATTTGGTTAAGAAGTCTAACGATGCTGCGAAATCGACGGTCGGAGCGTTGTTTATTTAACAAAGATAAAATCGGTGCTCGGAATGGTTCCCGTGGTCTCGATCGGACATTCCCGATATTACTGCCCTTAATCCGTCTCCGATTTTATCAAAGTTCCGGTCAGATTGGGGAAGGAAGGCTGACGATGCCGCGAAAACGGTAGTAGGAGCGATGTTTATTTAACAAAAATAAAATCGGTGCTCGTAATGTTTCCGGTGGCCTCGATCGGACATTCCCGATATTACTGCCCCGAATTCGTCTCCGATTTCATCTTAGTTCCGGTCAGATTGGGGAAAAAAGTCTGACGATGCGGCGAAAACGGTGGTTGGAGCATCGTTTATTTAAAAAATATAAAATCGGTGCTCGGAATGGTTCCCGTGGCCTCGGTCGGACATTCCCGATATTACTGCCCCGAATCCATCTCCCATTTGATCTTACTTCCGGTCAGATTAAGGCGAGAAGTCTGACTATGCTGCGAGAACGACGGTAGGAGCTTTGTTTATTGAACAAAGATAAAATCGGTGCTCGGTATATTTCCGGTGGTCTCGATCGGACATCCCCGATATTACTGCCCCAAATTCGTCTCCGATTTTATCTTACTTCCGGACAGATTGAGTCAAGAAATCTGACGATGCTGCGAGAACGACGGTAGGAGCTTTGTTTATTTCACAAAGATGAAACCGGTGCTCGGAATGGTTCTCGGAGCTTCGATCGGACATTCCCGATATTAATGCCCCGAATTCGTCTCCTATTTCATCTCCCTTCCGGTAAGATTGGGTCGAGAAGTCTGACGATTCTGCGAGAACGACGGTAGGAGCATTGTTTATTTAACAAAGATAAAATCGCTTCTCGGAATGGTTCTAGGAGCCTCGATCGGACATTTCCGATATTACTGCCCCGAATTCATCTCCGATTTTATCTTACTTCCGGTCAGATTGGGTGAGGAAAGTTAACGATGCTGCGAAAACGGTGGTAGGAGCATTCTTTATTTAACAAAGATAAAATCGGTTCTCGGAATAGTTCTCGGCGCCTCGATCGGACATTCCCGATATCACTGCCCCGAATTCGTCTCAGATTTTATCTTATTTCCGGTCAGATTGAGTCAAGAAGTCTGACGATGCTGCGAGAACGACGGAAGGAGCATTGTTTATTTAACAAAGATAAAATAGGTCCTCGGAATGGTTCTCGGAGACTCGATCGGACATTCCTGATTTTATTACCCCGACTCCGTCTCCGATTTTATCTTACTTCCGGTCAGATTGCGGTGAGAAGTCTAACGATGGTGCGAAATCGACGGTCGGAGCATTGTTTATTTAACAAAGATAAAATCGGTGCTCGGAATGGCTCCCGTGGTCTCGATCGGACATTCCCGATATAACTGCCCTGAATCCGTCTCCGATTTTATCATACTTCCGGTCAGGTTGGGGAAGGAAGGCTGACGATGCTGCGAAAACGGTGGTAGGAACATTGTTTATTTAACAAATATAAAATCGGTGCTCGGATTGGTTCCTGTGGCCTCAATCGGACATTTCCGAGTTTACTGCCGCGAATCCGTCTCCGATTTTATCTTACTTCCGATCAGATTCAGTTGAGAAGTCTGACGATGCTGCGAGAACGACGGTAGGAGCTTTGTTTATTTAACAGAGATAAAATTGGTGCTCGGAATAGTTCCCGTGGCCTCGATAGGCCATTCCCGATTTTACTAACCCGAATCCGTCACCGATTTTATCGTACTTCCGGTGAGATTGGGCAAGGAACTCTGACGATGCTGCGAAAACAGTGGTAGGAACATAGTTTATTTAACAAAGATAAAATCGGTGCTCGGAATAGTTCTCGGGGCCTCGATCGGACATTCCCGATATAACTGCCATGAGGTCGTCTCCGATATTATCTTACGTCCGGTCAGATTGAGTCGAGAAGTCTGACGATGCTGCGAAAACGACGGTAGGACCATAGGTTACTTAACAAAGATAAAATCAGTGCTCGGAATGGCTCTCGGGGCCTCGATCGGAAATTCCTGATTTTACTGCCCCGAATCCGTCTCCGATTTTATCTTACTTCCGGTCAGATTGGGGTAGGAAGTATTACGATGCTGCGAAAAGGGTGGTAGGGGCATTGTTTATTTAACAAATATAAAATCGGTGCTAGGATTGGTTCCCCTGGTCTCGATCGGACATTCCCGATTCTACTGCCGCGACTTGGTCTCCGATTTTATCTTACTTCCGGTCAGAATGGGTCGAGAAGTCAATCAATGCTACGAAAATGACGTTAGGAGCATTGTTTATTCAACAAAGATAAAATCGGTGCTCGGAATGCTTCCCGTGGCCTCAATCGGACATTCCCGATATTACTGCACTGAATCCGTCTCCGAATTTAACTTACTTCCGCTCGGATTGGGGAAGGAAGTCTGACGATGCCGCGAAAACGGTAGTAGGAGCCATGTTTATTCAACAAATATAAAATCGGTGCTCGTAATGTTTCCCGTCACCTCGATCGGACATTCCCGATATTACTGCCCCGAATCCGTCTACGATTTTATCTTACTTCCGGTCAGATTAAGTCTAGAAGTCTGACGATGCTGTGAGAACGACGGTAGGAGGGTTGTTTAGTTAACAAAAATAAAAGCAGTGCTCGAAATATTACCCGTGGTCTCGACCGGACATTCCCGATATTACTGCCCCGAATTCGTCTCCGATTTCACCTCAGTTCCGGTCAGATTGGGGAAAAAAGTCTGACGATGCTGCGAAAACGGTGGTTGGAGCATCGTTTATTTAACAAATATAAAATCGGTGCTCGGAATGGTTCCCGTGGCCTCGGTCGGACATTCCCGATATTACTGCCCCGAATCCGTCTCCGATTTGATCTTACTTCCGGTCAGATTAAGGCGAGAAGTCTGACTATGCTGCGAGAACGACGGTAGGAGCTTTGTTTATTTAACAAAGATAAAATCGGGGCTCGGTATATTACCCGTGGCCTCGATCGGACATTCCCGATATTACTGCCCCGAATTCGTCTCCGATTTTATCTGACTTCCGGACAGATTGAGTCAAGAAATCTGACGATGCTGCGAGAACGACGGTAGGAGCTTTGTTTATTTCACAAAGGTGAATCCGGTGCTCGGAATGGTTCTCGGAGCTTCGATCGGACATTCCCGATATTAATGCCCCGAATTCGTCTCCTATTTCATCTCACTTCCGGTAAGATTGGGTCGAGAAGTCTGACGATTCCGCGAGAACGACGGTAGGAGCATTGATTATTTAACAAAGATAAAATCGCTTCTCGGAATGGTTCTAGGAGCCTCGATCGGACATTTCCGATATTACTGCCCCGAATTCATCTCCGATTTTATCGTACTTCCGGTCAGATTGGGTAAGGAAGGCTAACGATGCTGCGAAAACGGTGGTAGGAGGATTCTTTATTTAACAAAGATAAAATCGATTCTCGGAATAGTTCTCGGCCCCTCGATCGGACATTCCCGATATCACTGCCCCGAATTCGTCTCAGATTTTATCATATTTCCGGTCTGATTGAGTCAAGAAGTCGGACGATGCTGCGAGAACGACGGAAGGAGCATTGTTTATTTAACAAAGATAAAATCGGTCCTCGGAATGGGTCTCGGAGACTCGATCGGACATTCCTGATTTTATTACCCCGACTCCGTCTCCGATTTTATCTTACTTCCGGTCAGATTGCGGTGAGAAGTCTAACGATGCTGCGAAATCGACGGCCGGAGCATTGTTTATTTAACAAAGATAAAATCGGTGCTCGGAATGGCTCCCGTGGTCTCGATCGGACATTCCCGATATAACTGCCCTGAATCCGTCTCCGATTTTATCATACTTCCGGTCAGATTGGGGAAGGAAGGCTGACGATGCTGCGAAAACGGTGGTAGGAACATTGTTTATTTAACAAATATAAAATCCGAGCTCGGATGTGTTCCTGTGGCCTCAATCGGACATTGCCGAGTTTACTGCCCCGAATCCGTCACCGATTTTATCTTACTTCCGATCAGATAAAGTCGAGAAGTCTGACGATGCTGCGAGAACGACGGTAGGAGCTTTGTTTAATTAACAGAGATAAAATCGGTGCTCAGAATAGTTCCCGTGGCCTCGATAGGCCATTCCCGATTTTACTACCCCGAATCCGTCACCGATTTTATCGTACTTCCGGTTATATTGGGTAAGGAACTCTGACGATGCTGCGAAAACTGTGGTAGGAGCATAGTTTATTTAACAAAGATAAAATCGGTGCTCGGAATAGTTCTCGGGGCCTCGATCGGACATTCCCGATATTACTGCCCCGAATCCGTCTCCGATTTGATGTTACTTCCGGTCAGATTAAGGCGAGAAGTCTGACTATTCTGCGAGAACGACGGTAGGAGCTTTGTTTATTGAACAAAGATAAAATCGGTGCTCGGTATATTTCCCGTGGTCTCGATCGGACATCCCCGATATTACTGCCCCAAATTCGTCTCCGATTTTATCTTACTTCCGGAAAGATTGAGTCAAGAAATCTGACGATGCTGCGAGAACGACGGTAGGAGCTTTGTTTATTTCACAAAGATGAAACCGGTGCTCGGAATGGTTCTCGGAGCTTCCCTTTAACAAAGATAAAATCGGTTCTCGGAATAGTTCTCGGCGCCTCGACCGGATATTCCCGATATCACTGCCCCGAATTCGTCTCAGATTTTATCTTATTTCCGGTCAGATTGAGTCAAGAAGTCTGACGATGCTGCGAGGACGACGGAAGGAGCATTGTTTATTTAACAAAGATAAAATAGGTCCTCGGAATGGTTCTCGGAGACTCGATCGGACATTCCTGATTTTATTACCCCGACTCCGTCTCCGATTTTATATTACTTCCGGTCAGATTGCGGTGAGAAGTCTACCGATGCTGCGAAATCGACGGTCGGAGCATTGTTTATTTAACAAAGATAAAATCGGTGCTCGGAATGGCGCCCGTGGTCTCGATCGGACATTCCCGATATAACTGCCCTGAATCCATCTCCGATTTTATCATACTTCCGGTCAGGTTGGGGAAGGAAGGCTGACGATGCTGCGAAAACGGTGGTAGGAACATTGTTTATTTAACAAATATAAAATCGGTGCTCGGATTGGTTCCTGTGGCCTCAATCGGACATTCCCGAGTTTACTGCCGCGAATCCGTCTCCGATTTTATCTTACTTCCGATCAGATTAAGTCGAGAAGTATGACGATGCAGCGAGAACGACGGTAGGAGCTTTGTTCATTTAACAGAGATAAAATTGGTGCTCGGAATAGTTCCCGTGGCCTCGATAGGCCATTCCCGATTTTACTACCCCGAATCCGTCTCCGATTTTATCGTACTTCCGGTGAGATTGGGCAAGGAACTCTGACGATGCTGCGAAAACGGTGGTAGGAACATAGTTTATTTAACAAAGATAAAATCGGTGCTCGGAATAGTTCTCGGGTCCTCGATCGGACATTCCCGATATAACTGCCATGAGGTCGTCTCCGATATTATCTTACGTCCGGTCAGATTAGGTCGAGAAGTCTGACGATGCGGCGAAAACGACGGTAGGACCATAGTTTACTTAACAATGATAAAATCAGTGCTCGGAATGGCTCTCGGGGCTTCGATCGGAAATTCCTGATTTTACTGCCCCGAATCCGTCTCCGACTTTATCTTACTTCCGGTCAGATTGGGGTAGGAAGTATTATGATGCTGCGAAAAGGGTGGTAGGAGCATTGTTTATTTAACAAATATAAAATCGGTGCTAGGATTGGTTCCCGTGGTCTCGATCGGACACTCCCGATTCTACTGCTGCGACTTGGTCTCCGATTTTATCTTACTTCCGGTCAGAATGGGTCGAGAAATCTATCAATGCTACCAAAATGACGTTAGGAGCATTGTTAATTTAACAAAGATAAAATCAGTGCTCGGAATGCTTCCCGTGGCCTCAATCGGACATTCCCGATATTACTGCCCTGAATCCGTCTCCGATTTTATCTTACTTCCGCTCGGATTGGGGAAGGAAGTCTGACGATGCCGCGAAAACGGTAGTAGGAGCCATGGTTATTTAACAAATATAAAATCGGTGCTCGTAATGTTGCCCGTGACCTCGATCGGACATTCCCGATATTACTGCCCCGAATCCATCTACGATTTTATCATACTTCCGGTCAGATTAAGTCGAGAAGTCTGACGCTGCTGCGAGAACGACGGTAGGAGGGTTGTTTAGTTAACAAAAATAAAAGCGGTGCTCGAAATATTTCCCGTGGTCTCGACCGGACATTCCCGATATTACTGCCCCGAATTCGTCTCCGATTTCATCTTAGTTCCGGTCAGATTGGGGAAAAAAGTCTGACGATGCTGCGAAAACGGTGGTTGGAGCATCGTTTATTTAACAAATAAAAAATCGGTGCTCGGAATGGTTCCCGTGGACTCGGTCGGACATTCCCGATATTACTGCCCTGAATCCGTCTCCGATTTGATCTTACTTCCGGTCAGATTAAGGCGAGAAGTCTGACGATGCTGCGAGAACGACGGTAGGAGCTTTGTTTATTTCACAAAGGTGAATCCGGTGCTCGGAATGGTTCTCGGAGCTTCGATCGGACATTCCCGATATTAATGCCCCGAATTCGTCTCCTATTTCATCTCACTTCCGGTAAGATTGGGTCGAGAAGTCTGACGATTCCGCGAGAACGACGGTAGGTTCATTGTTTATTTAACAAAGATAAAATCGCTTCTCGGAATGGTTCTAGGAGCCTCGATCGGACGTTTCCGATATTACTGCCCCGAATTCATCTCCGACTTTATCGTACTTCCGGTCAGATTGGGTAAGGAAGGCTAACGATGCTGCGAAAACGGTGGTAGGAGCATTCTTTATTTAACAAAGATAAAATCGGTTCTCGGAATAGTTCTCGGCGCCTCGATCGGACATTCCCGATATCACTGCCCCGAATTCGGCTCGGATTTTATCTTATTTCCGGTCAGATTGAGGCAAGAAGTCGGACGATGCTGCGAGAACGACGGAAGGAGCATTCTTTATTTAACAAAGATAAAATCGGTCCTCGGAATGGTTCTCGGAGACTCGATCGGGCATTCCTGATTTTATTACCCCGACTCCGTCTCCGATTTTATCTTACTTCCGGTCAGATTGCGGTGAGAAGTCTAACGATGCTGCGAAATCGACGGCCGGAGCATTGTTTATTTAACAAAGATAAAATCGGTGCTCGGAATGGCTCCCGTGGTCTCGATCGGACATTCCCGATATAACTGCCCTGAATCCGTCTCCGATTTTATCATACTTCCGGTCAGGTTGGGGAAGGAAGGCTGACGATGCTGCGAAAACGGTGGTAGGAACATTGTTTATTTAACAAATATAAAATCGGTGCTCGGATTGGTTCCTGTGGCCTCAATCGGACATTCCCGAGTTTACTGCCGCGAATCCGTCTCCGATTTTATCTTACTTCCGATCAGATTAAGTCGAGAAGTCTGACGATGCTGCGAGAACGACGGTAGGAGCTTTGTTTATTTAACAGAGATAAAATTGGTGCTCGGAATTGTTCCCGTGGCCTCGATAGGCCATTCCCGATTTTACTACCCCGAATCCGTCACCGATTGTATCGTACTTCCGGTTATATTGGGTAAGGAACTCTGACGATGCTGCGAAAACTGTGGTAGGAGCATAGTTTATTTAACAAAGATAAAATCGGTGCTCGGAATAGTTCTCGGGGCCTCGATCGGACATTCCCGATATTACTGCCCCGAATCCGTCTCCGATTTGATCTTACTTCCGGTCAGATTAAGGCGAGAAGTCTGATTATTCTGCGAGAACGACGGTAGGAGCTTTGTTTATTGAACAAAGATAAAATCGGTGTTCGGTATATTTCCCGTGGTCTCGATCGGACATCCCCGATATTACTGCCCCAAATTCGTCTCCGCTTTTATCTTACTTCCGGACAGATTGAGTGAAGAAATCTGACAATGCTGCGAGAACGACGGTAGGAGCTTTGTTTATTTCACAAAGATGAAACCGGTGCTCGGAATGGTTCTCGGAGCTTCCCTTTAACAAAGATAAAATCGGTTCTCGGAATAGTTCTCGGCGCCTCGACCGGACATTCCCGATATCACTGCCCCGAATTCGTCTCAGATTTTATCTTATTTCCGGTCAGATTGAGTCAAGAAGTCTGACGATGTTGCGAGAACGACGGAAGGAGCATTGTTTATTTAACAAAGATAAAATAGGTCCTCGGAATGGTTCTCGGAGACTCGATCGGACATTCCTGATTTTATTACCCCGACTCCGTCTCCGATTTTATATTACTTCCGGTCAGATTGCGGTGAGAAGTCTACCGATGTTGCGAAATCGACGGTCGGAGCATTGTTTATTTAACAAAGATAAAATCGGTGCTCGGAATGGCGCCCGTGGTCTCGATCGGACATTCCCGATATAACTGCCCTGAATCCGTCTCCGATTTTATCATACTTCCGGTCAGGTTGGGGAATGAAGGCTGACGATGCTGCGAAAACGGTGGTAGGAACATTGTTTATTTAACAAATATAAAATCGGTGCTCGGATTGGTTCCTGTGGCCTCAATCAGACATTCCCGAGTTTACTGCCGCGATTCCGTCTCCGATTTTATCTTACTTCCGATCAGATTAAGTCGAGAAGTCTGACGTTGCAGCGAGAACGACGGTAGGAGCTTTGATTATTTAACAGAGATAAAATTGGTGCTCGGAATAGTTCCCGTGGCCTCGATAGGCCATTCCCGATTTTACTACCCCGACTCCGTCTCCGATTTTATCGTACTTCCGGTGAGATTGGGCAAGGAACTCTGACGATGCTGCGAAAACGGTGGTAGGAACATAGTTTATTTAACAAAGATAAAATCGGTGCTCGGAATAGTTCCCGGGTCCTCGATCGGACATTCCCGATATAACTGCCATGAGGTCGTCTCCGATATTATCTTACGTCCGGTCAGATTAGGTCGAGAAGTCTGACGATGCTGCGAAAACGACGGTAGGACCATAGTTTACTTAACAAAGATAAAATCAGTGCTCGGAATGGCTCTCGGGGCCTCGATCGGAAATTCCTGATTTTACTGCCCCGAATCCGTCTCCGATTTTATCTTACTTCCGGTCAGATTGGGGTAGGAAGTATTACGATGCTGCGAAAAGGGTGGTAGGATCATTGTTTATTTAACAAATATAAAATCGGTGCTAGGATTGGTTCCCGTGGTCTCGATCGGACATTCCCGATTCTACTGCAGCGACTTGGTCTCCGATTTTATCTTACTTCCGGTCAGAATGGGTCGAGAAGTCTATCAATGCTACGAAAATGACGTTAGGAGCATTGTTTATTTAACAAAGATAAAATCGGTGCTCGGAATGCTTCCCGTGGCCTCAATCGGACATTCCCGATTTTACTGCCCTGAATCCGTCTCCGATTTTATCTTACTTCCGCTCGGATTGGGGAAGGAAGTCTGACGATGCCGCGAAAACGGTAGTAGGAGCCATGGTTATTTAACAAATATAAAATCGGTGCTCGTAATGTTTCCCGTGACCTCGATCGGACATTCCGATATTACTGCCCCGAATCCATCTATGATTTTATCATACTTCCGGTCAGATTAAGTCGAGAAGTCTGACGCTGCTGCGAGAACGACGGCAGGAGGGTTGTTTAGTTAACAAAAATAAAAGCGGTGCTCGAAATATTTCCCGTGGTCTCGACCGGACATTCCCGATATTACTGCC
The DNA here is from genome assembly GCA_944452715.1 of Ophion slaviceki. Taxonomy (NCBI): domain Eukaryota; kingdom Metazoa; phylum Arthropoda; class Insecta; order Hymenoptera; family Ichneumonidae; genus Ophion; species Ophion slaviceki. The sequence goes on from OX101786.1 coordinate 43,598,530, forward strand.
CCGAATTCGTCTCCGATTTCATCTTAGTTCCGGTCAGATTGGGGATAAAAGTCTGACGATGCTGCGAAAACGGTGGTTGGAGCATCGTTTATTGAACAAATAAAAAATCGGTGCTCGGAATGGTTCCCGTGGACTCGGTCGGACATTCCCGATATTACTGCCCCGAATCCGTCTCCGATTTAATCTTACTTCCGGTCAGATTAAGGCGAGAAGTCTGACGATGCTGCGAGAACGACGGTAGGAGCTTTGTTTATTTCACAAAGGTGAATCCGGTGCTCGGAATGGTTCTCGGAGCTTCGATCGGACATTCCCGATATTAATGCCCCGAATTCGTCTCCTATTTCATCTCACTTCCGGTAAGATTGGGTCGAGAAGTCTGACGATTCCGCGAGAACGACGGTAGGAGCATTGTTTATTTAACAAAGATAAAATCGCTTCTCGGAATGGTTCTAGGAGCCTCGATCGGACATTTCCGATATTACTGCCCCGAATTCATCTCCGACTTTATCGTACTTCCGGTCAGATTGGGTAAGGAAGGCTAACGATGCTGCGAAAACGGTGGTAGGAGCATTCTCTATTTAACAAAGATAAAATCGGTTCTCGGAATAGTTCTCGGCGCCTCGATCGGACATTCCCGATATCACTGCCCCGAATTCGTCTCAGATGTTATCTTATTTCCGGTCAGATTGAGTCAAGAAGTCGGACGATGCTGCGAGAACGACGGATGGAGCATTGTTTATTTAACAAAGATAAAATCGGTGCTCGGAATGGCTCCCGTGGTCTCGATCGGACATTCCCGATATAACTGCCCTGAATCCGTCTCCGATTTTATCATACTTCCGGTCAGATTGGGGAAGTAACGCTGACGATGCTGCGAAAACGGTGGTAGGAGCATTGTTTATTTAACAAATATAAAATCGGTGCTCGGATTGGTTCCTGTGGCCTCAATCGGACATTCCCGAGTTTACTGCCCCAAATCCGTCTCCGATTTTATCTTAGTTCCGATCAGATTAAGTCGAGAAGTTTGACGATGCTGCGAGAACGACGGTAGGAGCTTTGTTTATTTAACAAAGATAAAATCGGTGCTCGGAATAGTTCCCGTGGCCTCGATCGGCCATTCCCGATTTTACTACCCCGAATCCGTCTCCGATTTTATCGTAGTTCCGGTTAGATTGGGTAAGAAACTCTGACGATGCTGCGAAGACGGTGGTAGGAGCATAGTTTATTTAACAAAGATAAAATCGGCGCTCGGATTGGTTCCCGTGGTCTCGATCGGACATTCCCGATTCTACTGCCGCGACTTGGTCTCCGATTTTATCTTGTTTCCGGTCAGAATGGGTCGAGAAGTCTATCAATGCTACGAAAACGACGTTAGGAGCATTGTTTATTTAACAAAGATAAAATCGGTGCTCGGAATGCTTCCCGTGCCCTCGATCGGACATTCCTGATATTACTGCCCCGAATCCGTCTCCGATTTTTTCTTACTTCCGGTCAGATTCAGTCGAGAAGTCTGACGATGCTGCGAGAACGACGGTAGGAGCGTTGTTTAGTTAACAAAAAAAAGCGGTGCTAGGAATTTTTCCCGTGGTCTCGATCGGACATTCCCGATTCTAATGCCGCGACTTGGTTTCCGATTTTATCTTACTTCCGGTCAGGATGGGTCGAGAAGTCTGACGATTCCGCGAGAACGACGATAGGAGCATTGTTTATTTAACAAAGATAAGATCGCTTCTCGCAATGTTTCTAGGAGCCTCGATCGGACATTTCCGATATTACTGCCCCGAATTCATCTCCGATTTTATCTTACTTTCCGTCAGATTGGGTAAGGAAGGCTAACGATGCTGTGAAAACCGTGGTAGGAGCATTCTTTATTTAACAAAGATAAAATCGGTTCTCGGAATAGTTCTCGGCGCCTCGATCGGACATTCCCGTTAGTACTGCCGCAATTTCGTCTCCGATTTTATCTTACTTCCGGTCAGATTGCGTCGAGAAGTCTGACGATCCTACGAAAACGACGGTAGGTGCATTTTTTATTTAACATAGATAAAATCGGGCCTCGGAATGGTTCCCGTGGCCTCGATCGGACATTCCCGATATTACTGCCGTGAATCCGTCTCCGATTTTATCTTACTTCCGGTCAGATTGGGGAAGAAAGTCTGACGATTCTGCGAAAACGGTGGTAGGAGCATTGTTTATTTAACAAATATCAAATGGGTGCTCGGAATGGTTCCCGCGGCCTCCATCGGCCATTCCCGACATAACTGCCCTGAATCCGTCTCCGATTTTATCATACTTCCGGTCAGATTGGGGAAGGAAGGTTGACGATGCTGCGAAAACGGTGGTAGGAGCATTGTTTATTTAACAAAGATAGAATCGGTGCTCGGAATAGTTCCCGTGGCCTCGATCGGCCATTCCCGATTTTACTACCCCGAATCCGTCTCCGATTTTATCGTACTTCCGGTTAGATTGGGTAAGGAACTCTGACGATGCTGCGAAAACGGTGGTAGGAGCATAGTTTATTTAACAAAGATAAAATCGGCGCTCGGATTGGTTCCCGTGGTCTCGATCGGACATTCCCGATTCTACTGCCGCGACTTGGTTTCCGATTTTATCTTACTTCCGGTCAGGATGGGTCGAGAAGTCAATCAATGCTACGAAAACGACGTTAGGAGCATTGTTTATTTAACAAAGATAAAATCGGTGCTCGGAATGCTTCCCGTGGTCTCGACCGGACATTCCCGATATTACTGCCCCGAATTCGTCTCCGATTTCATCTTACTTCCGGTCAGATTGGGGAAAAAAGTCTGACGATGCTGCGAAAACGGTGGTTGGAGCATCGTTTATTTAAAAAATATAAAATCGGTGCTCGGAATGGTTCCCGTGGCATCGATCGGACATTCCCGATATTACTGCCCCGAATCCGTCTCCGATTTTATCTTACTTCTGGTCAGAATAAGGCGAGAAGTCTGACGATGCTGCGAGAACGACGGTAGGTGCATAGTTTATTTAATAAATATAAATTCGGTGCTGGGATTGGTTCCCGTGGCCTCGATCGGACATTCTCGATATTACAGCCCCCAATTTGTCTCCGATTTTATCTTACATCCGATCTGATTGGGTAGAGAAGCCTGACGATGCTGCGAAAACGACGGTAGGTGCATAGTTTATTTAATAAATATAAATTCGGTGCTCGGATTGGTTCCCGTGGCCTCGATCGGACATTCCCGATTTTACTGCCCTGAATCCGTCTCCGATTTTATCTTACTTCCCGTCAGATTAAGTCGAGAAGTCTGACGATGCTGCGAGAACGACGGTAGGAGCTTTGTTTATTGACCACATATAAAATCGGTGGTCGGAATAGTTCCCGTAGGCTCGATCGAACATTCCCGATATTGCTGCCCCGAAATCGTCTCCGATTTTATCTTACTTCCCGTCAGATGAACGCGAGAAGTCTCACTATGCTGCGAGAACGACGGTAGGAGCTTTGTTTATTTAACAAAGATCAAATCGGTGCACGGTATATTTCCCGTGGCCTCGATCGGACATTCCTGATTTTACTGCCCCGAATCCGTCTCCGATTTTATCTTACTTCCGGTCAGATTGGGGTAGGAAGTCTTGCGATGCTGCGAAAAGGGTGGTAGGAGCATTGTTTATTAAACAAATATAAAATCGGTGCTAGGATTGGTTCCGGTGGTCTCGATCGGACATTCCCGATTCTACTGCCGCGACTTGGTTTCCGATTTTATCTTACTTCCGGTCAGAATGAGTCGAGAAGTCTGCCGATGCTGCGACAACGACGGTAGGAGCTTTGTTTATTTCACAAAGATGAAACCGGTGCTCGGAATGGTTCCCGTGGCCTCGATCGGACATTCCCGATATTACTGCCGTGAATCCGTCTCCGATTTTATCTTACTTCCGGTCAGATTGGGGAAGAAAGTCTGACGATTCTGCGAAAACGGTGGTAGGAGCATTGTTTATTTAACAAATATCAAATGGGTGCTCGGAATGGTTCCCGCGGCCTCCATCGGCCATTCCCGACATAACTGCCCTGAATCCGTCTCCGATTTTATCATACTTCCGGTCAGATTGGGGAAGGAAGGTTGACGATGCTGCGAAAACGGTGGTAGGAGCATTGTTTATTTAACAAAGATAGAATCGGTGCTCGGAATAGTTCCCGTGGCCTCGATCGGCCATTCCCGATTTTACTACCCCGAATCCGTCTCCGATTTTATCGTACTTCCGGTTAGATTGGGTAAGGAACTCTGACGATGCTGCGAAAACGGTGGTAGGAGCATAGTTTATTTAACAAAGATAAAATCGGCGCTCGGATTGGTTCCCGTGGTCTCGATCGGACATTCCCGATTCTACTGCCGCGACTTGGTCTCCGATTTTATCTTACTTCCGGTCAGAATGGGTCGAGAAGTCTATCAATGCTACGAAAACGACGTTAGGAGCATTGTTTATTTAACAAAGATAAAATCGGTGCTCGGAATGCTTCCCGTGCCCTCGATCGGACATTCCTGATATTACTGCCCCGAATCCGTCTCCGATTTTTTCTTACTTCCGGTCAGATTCAGTCGAGAAGTCTTACGATGCTGCGAGAACGACGGTAGGAGCGTTATTTAGTTAACAAAAAAAGCGGTGCTAGGATTTGTTCCCGTGGTCTCGATCGGACATTTCCGATTCTACTGCCGCGACTTGGTTTCCGATTTTATCTTACTTCCGGTCAGGATGGGTCGAGAAGTCAATCAATGCTACGAAAACGACGTTAGGAGCATTGTTTATTTAACAAAGATAAAATCGGTGCTCGGAATGCTTCCCGTGGTCTCGACCGGACATTCCCGATATTACTGCCCCGAATTCGTCTCCGATTTCATCTTACTTCCGGTCAGATTGGGGAAAAAAGTCTGACGATGCTGCGAAAACGGTGGTTGGAGCATCGTTTATTTAAAAAATATAAAATCGGTGCTCGGAATGGTTCCCGTGGCATCGATCGGACATTCCCGATATTACTGCCCCGAATCCGTCTCCGATTTTATCTTACTTCTGGTCAGAATAAGGCGAGAAGTCTGACGATGCTGCGAGACCGACGGTAGGTGCATAGTTTATTTAATAAATATAAATTCGGTGCTGGGATTGGTTCCCGTGGCCTCGATCGGACATTCTCGATATTACAGCCCCCAATTTGTCTCCGATTTTATCTTACATCCGATCTGATTGGGTAGAGAAGCCTGACGATGCTGCGAAAACGACGGTAGGTGCATAGTTTATTTAATAAATATAAATTCGGTGCTCGGATTGGTTCCCGTGGCCTCGATCGGACATTCCCGATTTTACTGCCCTGAATCCGTCTCCGATTTTATCTTACTTCCCGTCAGATTAAGTCGAGAAGTCTGACGATGCTGCGAGAACGACGGTAGGAGCTTTGTTTATTGACCACAGATAAAATCGGTGGTCGGAATAGTTCCCGTAGGCTCGATCGAACATTCCCGATATTGCTGCCCCGAAATCGTCTCCGATTTTATCTTACTTCCCGTCAGATGAACGCGAGAAGTCTCACTATGCTGCGAGAACGACGGTAGGAGCTTTGTTTATTTAACAAAGATCAAATCGGTGCACGGTATATTTCCCGTGGCCTCGATCGGACATTCCTGATTTTACTGCCCCGAATCCGTCTCCGATTTTATCTTACTTCCGGTCAGATTGGGGTAGGAAGTCTTGCGATGCTGCGAAAAGGGTGGTAGGAGCATTGTTTATTAAACAAATATAAAATCGGTGCTAGGATTGGTTCCGGTGGTCTCGATCGGACATTCCCGATTCTACTGCCGCGACTTGGTTTCCGATTTTATCTTACTTCCGGTCAGAATGGGTCGAGAAGTCTGCCGATGCTGCGACAACGACGGTAGGAGCTTTGTTTATTTCACAAAGATGAAACCGGTGCTCGGAATGGTTCTCGGAGCTTCGATCGGACATTCCCGATATTAATGCCCCGAATTTGTCTCCTATTTCATCTCACTTCCGGTAAGATTGGGTCTAGAAGTCTGACGATTCCGCGAGAACGACGGTAGGAGCATTGTTTATTTAACAAAGATAAGATCGCTTCTCGCAATGTTTCTAGGAGCCTCGATCGGACATTTCCGATATTACTGCCCCGAATTCATCTCCGATTTTATCTTACTTTCGGTCAGATTGGGTAAGGAAGGCTAACGATGCTGCGAAAACCGTGGTAGGAGCATTCTTTATTTAACAAAGATAAAACCGGTTCTCGGAATAGTTCTCGGCGCCTCGATCGGACATTCCCGTTAGTACTGCCCCAATTTCGTCTCCGATTTTATCTTACTTCCGGTCAGATTGCGTCGAGAAGTCTGACGATCCTACGAAAAAGACGGTAGGTGCATTTTATATTTAACAAAGATAAAATCGGGCCTCGGAATGGTTCCCGTGGCCTCGATCGGACATTCCCGATATTACTGCCGTGAATCCGTCTCCGATTTTATCTTACTTCCGGTCAGATTGGGGAAGAAAGTCTGACGATGCTGCGAAAACGGTGGTAGGAGCATTGTTTATTTAACAAATATCAAATGGGTGCTCGGAATGGTTCCCGTGGCCTCCATCGGACATTCCCGACATAACTGCCCTGAATCCGTCTCCGATTTTATCATACTTCCGGTCAGATTGGGGAAGGAAGGCTGACGATGCTGCGAAAACGGTGGTAGGAGCATTGTTTATTTAACAAATATAAAATCGGCGTTCGGATTGGTTCCTGTGGCCTCAATCGGACATTCCCGAGTTTACTGCCCCAAATCCGTCTCCGATTTTATCTTACTTCCGATCAGATTAAGTCGAGAAGTTTGACGATGCTGCGAGAACGACGGTAGGAGCTTTGTTTATTTAACAAAGATAAAATCGGTGCTCGGAATAGTTCCCGTGGCCTCGATCGGCCATTCCCGATTTTACTACCCCGAATCCGTCTCCGATTTTATCGTACTTCCGGTTAGATTGGGTAAGGAACTTTGACGATGCTGCGAAAACGGTGGTAGGAGCATAGTTTATTTAACAAAGATAAAATCGGCGCTCGGATTGGTTCCCGTGGTCTCGATCGGACATTCCCGATTCTACTGCCGCGACTTGGTCTCCGATTTTATCTTACTTCCGGTCAGAATGGGTCGAGAAGTCTATCAATGCTACGAAAACGACGTTAGGAGCATTGTTTATTTAACAAAGATAAAATCGGTGCTCGGAATGCTTCCCGTGCCCTCGATTGGACATTCCTGATATTACTGCCCCGAATCCGTGTCCGATTTTTTCTTACTTCCGGTCAGATTCAGTCGAGAAGTCTGACGATGCTGCGAGAACGACGGTAGGAGCGTTGTTTAGTTAACAAAAAAAACCGGTGCTAGGATTTGTTCCCATGGTCTCGATCGGATATTCCCGATTCTACTGCCGCGACTTGGTTTCCGATTTTATCTTACTTCCGGTCAGAATCGGTCGAGAAGTCAATCAATGCTACGAAAACGACGGTTGGAGCATTGTTTATTTAACAAAGATAAAATCGGTGCTCGGAATGCTTCCCGTGGTCTCGACCGGACATTCCCGATATTACTGCCCCGAATTCGTCTCCGATTTCATCTTACTTCCGGTCAGATTGGGGAAAAAAGTCTGACGATGCTGCGAAAACGGTGGTTGGAGCATCGTTTATTTAAAAAATATAAAATCGGTGCTCGGAATGGTTCCCGTGGCATCGATCGGACATTCCCGATAGTACTGCCCCGAATCCGTCTCCGATTTTATCTTACTTCTGGTCAGAATAAGGCGAGAAGTCTGACGATGCTGCGAGAACGACGGTAGGTGCATAGTTTATTTAATAAATATAAATTCGGTGCTGGGATTGGTTCCCGTGGCCTCGATCGGACATTCTCGATATTACAGCCCCCAATTTGTCTCCGATTTTATCTTACATCCGATCTGATTGGGTAGAGAAGCCTGACGATGCTGCGAAAACGACGGTAGGTGCATAGTTTATTTAATAAATATAGATTCGGTGCTCGGATTGGTTCCCGTGGCCTCGATCGGACATTCCCGATTTTACTGCCCTGAATCCGTCTCCGATTTTATCTTACTTCCCGTCAGATTAAGTCGAGAAGTCTGACGATGCTGCGAGAACGACGGTAGGAGCTTTGTTTATTGACCACAGATAAAATCGGTGGTCGGAATAGTTCCTGTGGGCTCGATCGAATATTTCCGATATTGCTGCCCCGAAATCGTCTCCGATTTTATTCTACTTCCCGTCAGATGAACGCGAGAAGTCTGACTATGCTGCGAGAACGACGGTAGGAGCTTTGTTTATTTAACAAAGATCAAATCGGTGCACGGTATATTTCCCGTGGCCTCGATCGGACATTCTTGATTTTACTGCCCCGAATCCGTCTACGATTTTATCTTACTTCCGGTCAGATTGGGGTAGGAAGTCTTACGATGCTGCGAAAAGGGTGGTAGGAGCATTGTTTATTAAACAAATATAAAATCGGTGCTTGGATTGGTTCCCGTGGTCTCGATCGGACATTCCCGATTCTACTGCCGCGACTTGGTTTCCGATTTTATCTTACTTCCGGTCAGAATGGGTCGAGAAGTCTGCCGATGCTGCGACAACGACGGTAGGCGCTTTGTTTATTTCACAAAGATGAAACCGGTGCTCGGAATGGTTCTCGGAGCTTCGATCGGACATTCCCGATATTAATGCCCCGAATTTGTCTCCTATTTCATCTCACTTCCGGTAAGATTGGGTCGAGAAGTCTGACGATTCCGCGAGAACGACGGTAGGAGCATTGTTTATTTAACAAAGATAAGATCGCTTCTCGCAATGTTTCTAGGAGCCTCGATCGGACATTTCCGATATTACTGCCCCGAATTCATCTCCGATTTTATCTTACTTTCGGTCAGATTGGGTAAGGAAGGCTAACGATGCTGCGAAAACCGTGGTAGGAGCATTCTTTATTTAACAAAGATAAAATCGGTTCTCGGAATAGTTCTCGGCGCCTCGATCGGACATTCCCGTTAGTACTGCCCCAATTTCGTCTCCGATTTTATCTTACTTCCGGTCAGATTGCGTCGAGAAGTCTGACGATCCTACGAAAACGACGGTAGGTGCATTTTTTATTTAACAAAGATAAAATCGGGCCTCGGAATGGTTCCCGTGGCCTCGATCGGACATTCCCGATATTACTGCCGTGAATCCGTCTCCGATTTTATCTTACTTCCGGTCAGATTGGGGAAGAAAGTCTGACGATGCTGCGAAGACGGTGGTAGGAGCATTGTTTATTTAACAAATATCAAATGGGTGCTCGGAATGGTTCCCGTGGCCTCCATCGGAAATTTCCGATATTACTGCCCCGAATCCGTCTCCGAATGTATCTGACTTCCGGTCAGATTAAGTCGAGAAGTCTGACGTTACTGCGAGAACGACGGTAGGAGATTTCTTTATTTATCAGAGATAAAATCGGTGCTCGGAATAGGTCCCGTGGCCTCGATCGGACATTCCCGATATTCCTGCCACGAATACGTCTCCGATTTTATGTTACTGAGGGTCAGATTGGGGAAGGAAGTCTGACGATGCTGCGAAAGCGGTGGTAGGAGCATTGTTTATTTAACAAATATAAATTCGGTGCTCGGAATGGTTCTCGGGGCCACGGTCAGACATTCCCGATATTACTGCCCCAAGTTCGTCTCCGATTTTATCTTTCTTCCGGTCAGATTGGGTCGAGAAGTCTGACGATGCTACGAGAACGACGGTAGGAGCTTTGTTTATTTACCGAAGATAAAATCAGTGCTCGGAATATTTCCCGTGGCCTCGTTCGGACATTCCCCATATTACTGCCCCGAATCCGTCTCCGATTGGATCTTACTTCCGCTCAGATTGGGGAAGGAAGTCTGACGATGCTGCGAAAGCGGTGGTAAGAGCATGGTTTATTTAACAAATATAAATTCGGTGCTCGGAATAGTTCCCGTGGGCTCGATCGAACAATCCCGAAATTACTGCCCCGAAATCGTCTCCGATTTTATCGTACTTCCGGTCAGATTGAGTCGAGAAGTCCTACGATGCTGCGGAAACGACGGTAGGAGCTATGTTTATTTAACGAACATAAAATCGGTGCTCGGAATAGTTCCCGTGGCCTCGATCGGACATTCCCGATATTACTGCCCCGAATTTGTCTCCGATTTTATCTCACTTCCGGTCAGATTGGGGACGGAAGTCTGATGATGCTCCGAAAATGGTGGTAGGAGCATTGTTCCTTTAACAAATATAAAATGGGTGCTCGGAAAGGTTCCCGTGGCCTCGATCGGAAAATCCCGATATTACTGGCAGGAATTTGTCTCCGATTTTATCTTAACTCCGGTCAGATTGGGTCGAGATGTCTGACGATGCTACGAAAACGACGGTAGGAGCATTGTTTACTTAACAAAGATAAAATCGGTTCTCGGAATGTTCCACGTGGCCTCGCTCGAACATTCCCGATATTACTGGCCTGAATCCGTCTTCGATTTTATCTTCCTTCCCGTCAGATTGTGTAAGGAAGTCTAACGATGCTGCGGAAATGGTGGAAGGAGCATTGTTTATTTAACAAAGATAAAATCGGTGATCGGAATGGCTCTCGGGACCTCGCTCGGACATTCCCGCTTTTACTACCGCGAATCCGTCTCCGATTTTATCTTACTTCCGGTCAGATTGGCGAAGGAAGTCTGACGATGCTGCGAAAACGACGGTAGGAGCATCGTTTCTTCAACAAAGATAAAATCAGTGATCGGAATGGCTCTCGTGGCCTCGATCGGACATTTCCGATTTTACTACCCTGAATCCATCTCCGATTTTATCTTACTTCCAGTCAGATTGGGGAAGAAATTCTGACGATGCGGCGAAAACGGTGGAAGGAGCATTGTTTATTTAACAAATATAAAAGCGGTGCTCGGAATGGTTCCCGTGGCATCGATCGGACATTCCCGATATTACTGCCCCGAAACCGTCTCCGATTTTATCTTACTTCTGGTCAGAATAAGGCGAGAAGTCTGACGATGCTGCGAGAACGACGGTTGGAGCTGTGTTTATTTAACAAAGATATAATCGGTGCTCGGCATAGTTGCCTTGGGCTCGATCGGACATTCCCGATATTACTGCCCCGAATTCGTCTCCGATTTCATCTTACTTCCGTTCAGATTGAGTCGAGAAGGCTAACGATGCTGCGAGAACGACGGTAGGAGCTTTGTTTATTTTACAAAGATATAATCGGTGCTCGGAATGGTTCCCGTGGCCTCGATCGGACAATCCCGATATTACTGCCCCGAATCCGCCTCCGATTTTATCTTACTTCCGTTCAGATTAAGGCGAGAAGTCTGACGATGCTGCGAAAACGACGGTAGGAGCATGGTTTATTTAACAAAGATAAAATCACTGCTCGGAATAGTTCTCGGGGCATCGATCGGGCATTCCCGATATGACTGCCCCGAGTTCGTGTCCGATGTTATTTTACTTCCGGTCAGATTGGGGATGGAAGTCTGATGATGCTACGGAAATTGTGGTAGGAGCATTGTTCATTTAACAAATATAAAATGGGTGCTCGGAAAGGTTCCCGTGGCCTCGATCGGAAAATTCCGATATTACTGCCCCGAATTTGTCTCCGATTTTATCGTAACTCCGGTCAGATTGGGTCGAGATGTCTGACGATGCTACGAAAACGACGGTAGGAGCATTGTTTATTTAACAAAGATAAAATCGGTGCTCGGAATGGTTCCCGTGGCTTCGATCGGACATTCCCGATATTACTGCCCCGAATCCGTCTCCGATTTTATCTTACTTCTCCTCAGAATAAGGCGAGAAGTCTGACGATGCTGCGAGAACCACGGTTGGAGCTGTGTTTATTTCACAAAGATAAAATCGGTGCTCGGCATAGTTCCCTTGGCCTCGATCGGACATTCCCGATATTACTGCCCCGAATTCGTCTCCGATTTTATCTTACTTCCGGTCAGATTGAGTCGAGAAGGCTAACGATGCTGCGAGAACGACGGAAGAAGCTTTGTTTATTTTACGAAGATAAAATCGGTGTTCGGAATGGTTCCCGTGGCCTCGATCGGTCAATCCCGATATTACTGCCGTGAATCCGTCTCCGATTTTATCTTACTTCCGGTCACATTGGGGAAGAAAGTCTGACGATGCTGCGAAAACGGTGGTAGGAGCATTGTTTATTTAACAAATATCAAATGGGTGCTCGGAATGGTTCCCGTGGCCTCCATCGGAAATTTCCGATATTACTGCCCCGAATCCGTCTCCGAATTTATCTTACTTCCGGTCAGATTAAGTCGAGAAGTCTGACGATACTGCGAGAACGACGGTAGGAGATTTGTTTATTTAACAGAGATAAAATCGGTGTTCGGAATAGGTCCCGTGGCCTCGATCGGACATTCCCGATATTACTGCCCCGAATACGACTCCGATTATATCTTACTTCCGGTCAGATTGGGGATGCAATGCTGACGATGCTGCGAAAACGTCGGTAGGAGCATTGTTTATTTAACAAATATAAAAACCGTGCTCTGAATGGGTCACGTGGCCTCGATCGGACATTCCCGATATTACTGCCCCGAATCCGTCTCCGCTTTTTTCTACTTCCGGTCAGATTAAGTCGAAAAGTCAGACGATGCTGCGAGAACGGCGGTAGGAGCTTTGTTTATTTAACAAAGATAAAATCGGTGCTCGGAATAGTTCCCGTGGCCTCGATCGGACATTCCCGATATTACCGCCCCGAATTCGTCTCCGATTTTATCTTACTTCCGGTCAGATTGAGTCGACAAGTCTGACGATGCTGCGATAACGACGGTAGGAGCTTTGTTTATTTCACAAAGATAAAATCGGTGCTCGGACTGGTTCTCGGGGCCACGTCCGAATATTCCTGATATTACTGCCCCGAATTCGTCTCCGATTTTATCTTACTTCCTTTCAGATTGAGTTGAGAAGTCAAACGATGCTGCCAAAACGACTGTAGGAGCATTGTTTATTTAACGAAAATAAAATCGGTGATCGAAATGGTTCCCGGGGCCTCGATCGGACATTTCCGATATTACTGCGCCGAATATGTCTCCGATTTTATCTTCCTTCCGGTCAGATTGGGTCGAGAAGTGTGACGATGCTGTGAAAACGACTGTAGGATCATTGTTTTTTTAACTAAAAAAAATCAGTTCTTGGAATGGCTCTCGGGGCCTCGATCGGAAATTTCCGATATTACAGCCCCGAATCCGTCTCCGATTTTATCTTACTTCCGGTCAGATTGGGTGAGGAAGTCTGACGATGCTGCGAAAACGGTGGTAGGAGCCAGGGTAGCGAAATTTGTAATGAAAATATAATGCATTATTCATTTCTTTTTTAATGGGTAATGAAAAAATATTTCATTACCCATTACATTACATTTAGTAATGTAAAAAATTTCCATTTCTCATTACATTGGATTTTGTAATGTAAAAAATTTCCATGACCTATTACATTGGATTTTGTAATGTAAAAAATTGCCATTACCCATTACATTGGATTTTGTAATGTCAACAATTTTCATTACCCATTACTTTACATTTTGTAATGTAAAAAATTTCCATTACTCATTACATTGGATTTTGTAATGTAAAAAGTTTCATTACCCATTACATTGGATTTTGTAATGTTAAACATTTTCATTGCCCATTACAATGTAATGGGTAATGAGAGAGAGAGAGAGAGAGAGAGAGAGAGAGAGAGAGAGAGAGAGAGAGGGAGAGAGAGAGATTTAATTGATTGATTGATTGATTGATTTATTAATTATGCCCTAGTTGTTTAACTTTTGGGCAAAAAATGGTAAGAGCGTACAATGCAGTTTCGGCTCTCTCGACCACTCGCAACACAAATGTAGTACAATACAATAAAAACAAAATTAAATGTAATAGAACAAAAAGAGGTTTTACAAATAACCAAATAACCAAAACGCCGCTATACGTTATAAACTTTTCGCGAAAACCATACGTTCTAACAGATACGTAGTAAGCAATGTTGAATCGTCGAGAATTTGAATCATACCACTCTTCGTTCACAATTCATTTTCTGATTGTACAAAATCATATAAAAAATATATATAATAGAAAATATAATAGATAATATTACGGAATACAGCGAAGTATAAAAATCAACAAAATAGTGCGAAATAATACGAAAAAGAACAAACTTTTACAAAATAATAGAATTTTACAAAGTAATAAAAGATACACTTCATATGCGTAACCTTAGCAAATTTAGTTCGTATTGAGCTGGGCGATGTGCAACATATTAGGCTTTGATGGCAGAATTTCTGTATTTTGCACCCGTATTTCATCCGGAAAAACGCCCTTTACAGTTGGGAGTCAAACCATCTTATTAAGATCTTCTTCAGGGCAAATTACAATCGCCGGTGACCCCTCGGATTTACGAACGCGTATTACCCCTGCGCGTACCCAGACGAATTTGTAATTGGCAGCGGCTGCCTTGGCTTTTGATCTACGGAACAACTGGTAGGTACTCGCTGGTAAAAATTCGTTGACATAAATGCAGCCTGGGGTTTCTACTCCAAACACTTGTTTAATAATTACATCTTTTTTAGCCCGTTTTTTCTCGATTATATGGTCCCGAACCGCGGTGGACTTCAATGTTAAAAGTACGGTTTTTCCCGTAACACGGCTAGATGCACCTTGTGCTCCATCGCCCCCGGTAGATGATCCTCTGCGTGTTAGGACTCGTATATCTAATACATCGCTAAAGAGCTCAGGAACGCCCAATGCTCTGAAAATTGTTTCGACTAGTGATTCGTTCGTATCACACTCAATAAGCGGGACGTTAGATAACATTATTTCTGCAGACGGCTGCGTACGATTAATTAGTGTCGATGAACGAAGTTGCTCAAGTTCACGGACGATGCGTACAATGCTTGCCTCGAGGCGGGCGATGGCTTCCTCATGCTTTTCGACTTTGCTGACGAGCTCTGGTAAGCAATTTAGCTTCGCGGCTATATCATCATTAATGCTAGTTTGGCGCTCTATAATTTCCGACAATTTTTTATTGGTCTCATTTGATTCATTCATGGCTTTTAGCATTCGCTCCATTGTCGTTACATCCATTTTTGTTACTTCGTCGCTACACCTAGTATGATTAAGAAGATGAGCTGTGCCTGGGGATGCACCGAGCTTTTCTTCACGAAGTGAATCACTAACACCTTCTGTCCTGACTTTTGGAGAAACGACTTGCGAAGCTAATAATCCTTCAGATCTTTTGGCGTAAATTTCCGCTACCGAATCCTTCAGATTCCTTAAGCAACAATCGCTCGCACTTCGATAGGTTAAATAGGCCGCGCAACAACCGGGATGAGAAGTATTCGTGCAATCGACACAAGATAAAGAGACACCTGCTATACCACGTAGGTACTTAAAGCAACGGCGAGTCATAAGGCTCGTAATCTTGACTTTACAATTTCGTCGTTCGCCGATGATAATTACGTATCGAGGTATTTACCACGTGCGCCAGTAAATATTTATCGGCCGTGAGACGCTACTCCTAATAATGTTGTGACAT